>BPTQ01000008.1:13535112-14080746 GCA_019973895.1 Chrysanthemum seticuspe
TATAAATCAAGTTTCCAAAAAAAAAAAAAAAAAAAAAAATTTATATACTCCTTTCAAAATTTTATCATTATACCATTTTTTCTCTCAATCTAATAATGAATATACTCCTTGTTATCGATAACATCTACGGTCCTAGAAATGTCATTCAATAATGGCACGGGATCATAGATGAAGTTCGAACAAAAGATATATTCTTGGTGGTTTAATGGGATTGGGTATTATCAATCAATGTTCTTTGATGACATTGATTGAGGGGGAGATTAGTTTTATATACCATTGGCTTCTGTGCTGGTTATGATGCTTGTTCATTTGTATGATGTGGTGATTTCCTGCTTGTGTGACTAACTGGTTATACTTTCAGTATGTATCTTGCTCATGAGACTTTCAGTGTGTGCTTTCGTTGTAACTGCCTATGTGTTGAAATGTTGAATTGATTCATGATGATCAGTGTAATAATCAATGCTAGAGACGTTGTCTTATCCGTGTTAGCATATTATTACCACTCATTCATTAATACCATAGGGACCAAACTTGTCACATAGTGTAAGTTGTTGCATTAGCGAATTACCACCTTAGTTTATAACCACAAGGACCAATTGTGTCATGTTGCCTAAGATAAGTTGTATAACCCCAGCGAGTTACCCATTAGCGAGTTACCCAGTTTTTTTTCTCTTCTCTCTCTCGTTTTTTTTCTTCTCTTCGTCATCTCATTCTTACTAGCGACTTAGCATAAGGTTTGCTTTGATTCCCTCTTATCGTTACTATTTCATGCTTTAGTGTCTAACTTATCGCTATTTCCAGATCCTTTTGTGCTCGCGTGGTGTGATTTGTTGATTCTCTCGCTTAGGTTCGGATTTTTAATGTAATCGTGTGTGTGGTACTTATAAAATGATTGAACGAGTTTTAAATTGCTTGGAATATATTGTTTGGATTATATTGGGTGGATACAGTGATTAAAATGGATTGGACTGATGGGTTGGTGTTAAGAAGTGTTCTTGGTGGCGAGTTAAAATGTTCTTGGTAGCGACTTAGTATGCATGTTCTTCATGGCGAGTTAGTGTTCCACTTAGCGAATACGTCTCCGTAGCGAATAAGCTCACTAAATTCCAGCGACTTGGTTAGCGAGTTAGTAGTTAGCGACTTGTATTTACAAGTTAGCGAATTAATAACCTAGCGACTTAGTTAACTGATTAATAGCGACTTAGCTCGTTTACTGTTCATGGCGACTTGAGTTTACTGACTAGCGAATTAGCATAGCAACTTGGTTAGAGAGTTAGTAGTTAGCGACTTGTATATACAAGTTAGCGAATTAGTAACCTAGCGACTTGATTGACTGCTTTGTAGCGACTTGCCTTAGGTACTGTTCATGGCATCTTGGCCTTACATGCTAGCGAATTAGCTTAGCGACTTAGAGAGCTAATCCTTTAGCAACATTGTCTGTGGCTCGAGATGACGACTTGTTTTTACAAGTCTGCAACTGTGTTCACTTTCATGTTGAGAATTAGTCTTAGGGTCAAGGTTTACTAAATTGTTCAAAATCTGTTGTGCTAAAGATGATCTCTCTCTCACAACACTTAATTCGACTTGTTGAATCAACATACTCTATGTAAACTGTTATGACATCTCTGTTTGGGCAAAAGGTACTTGGCTTCTCTCACGACTGCCAAATGTTACTTTTTGCCTCATACATATGTGTTATATCACTTTTACATGTGTATCTTGGCTCATGTCATGATCACTTTGAAATGCACTCCTTTGCCCTGTAAATCCCTTATAAGCTCGTCATGTAATCATTTTTCTATATGAATGTTCCTCATTGATATATCTTAATTATGTATGTTATCATATAGTTGAAAGGTGTCATATAGTTGCAATCTTTGCCACTCTATCTGTCTCCGTATGTGTTGGGAACTTCTTCAGTGTTACTACTTCCTTTTCATAAGGGTGCTCTCAATACTATCTCACTTTCTATGTATCATCTAACCTGTTCCCATCCATTACTGTTGATTGTATGATTTCTCAGAATATCAATGGCAAGTTCAATCCCAGAAAAGAGCGCTACCCCGTCAGGATCATCCAGAGTTCTCTCAGACGATGAAATCCTTCCCAAAAGTCAATGGGCTGCTATAGGTAAAAGCAACTGTTATGTGGACCTACAGAGGCTCCAACAAAATCCGATACTCAAAGTTTCAATTGACATCCTCAAAAACACTAACTTCTTCGGGGCTATTACCAAGCAATGCTCAATTCCTACCATCTACATTCAACAATTCTGGAACACCGTTCAATGGAATAAAATCACAGCACGATACTCTTGCAAGCTGGATAATATGGAGTTCACAATTGATTATGATATTCTGAGCAAAGCTCTTGGAATCACACCATGTGACCCTGACGTTCGTTCTGAATCTCCGCCTGGTGCTGACGATCTGATCGTATTTCTTATTGGGCTGGGCTATCAGAACAGTATTTCAAGAGCATCTGACATCATCACGGGACACATGTATCAACCCTGGAGAGCCATTACAACCATTCTGAACTTATGCTTATCTGGGAAAACTTCAGGGTTCGATAAAGTGAGAATTCCTATCTTGCAAATCCTATGGGGAATCTTTAATAAGGTTGATGTGAATGTCTCAGATCGTATTTGGGAAGAATTCTCGTTATCAATGAACACATTCATATCTGATAGAACCTATTTCCTGAACAATGTTCAAGGTCGAAAGAAGCAGAACAAACTTGTAATTCCCAGCATCAGATTCTCCAAGCTTGTCATCCAGTATTTGCAACAAACTCACAACTTCACTCCTAGGTCTGAATCAACTCTACACAAAGCAGAACATGAATTTGTTTTAGGAAACTTGAAATATGTTCCTAGAGGTTCGGATCAAGAAGTATTTGGATTGCCAATTCCTGATCGTCTTCTCACAGATGATATCAAGAAGAAGGACTACTTCAAGCAATACATGAAAAGAGCAACCAAACTCTCTGCTAATGTCACACCCTCTCCTTTACAACCAACTGCTCCCAAGACCACCTCTGACGCTAAAGCATCCTATGCCTCTCTTCCTAAAAAGAGACGTGAAAGATCTCATCAGTCAGAATCTTCATCCAAAAAGCATAAAGAAAAGAAGAAGAAAGTGGAAAAGGAAATAGATGAGAACACTGAGGTGCCAAGGAATACTTTCAGGTTAATTGATGAGGATGACGCTGATCTGCAACTTGGTATTCAGCAAAGTCTAGAAAGTCAGAATGTTAGAGCTCCCGTAGGTGGAGTTGTGTTAAGAGAACCCGCTCAAACTCCTCGACAATCGATCCCAATTACACATGACAAAGGAAAAGGGGTTGCAAGTGTTGAAACTGAACAAGTTGCCCACATGCTGTTAACTATCTCCTCATCACCGTCAAGCACCACAAATCAATATGAGCTGAAGAGAAGAACAGATTCATCACATGCAAAAGAACAATCTGGAATCGTCAAGGTTCCTGAAACGTTTAAGGAACCTCTTACACTTGGAGAGACTCAATCTGGCTTGAAGGTTGACTCTCTGTTGCAAAAGGACTCGCAGGAGAACCTTGAGACAAGATCTGATGAGACCTTGAAGATGGATGAACCAAACCTGTCCACTAACTCTTTATCCTCACTTAAGAATCTTGATGATGACTTCTCTTTTGGTGATCAGTTCCTTAATGACAAAACCTTAGATTCTGCACAATCCATGTATAATGTCAGCATTCAGCAAGATACGTCAACCATTCCTCCAATGACTGCATCTTCACTATCAACTGCACTTCCACCACCCACCTTACCCTCTCATTCAACTGTACAAACACCACCAACTCCAGAACCCGTCTTCACAATTGCAGATGAAGTGGCTCCACCAGCTTCCCCTCCACAGATTCTCACTTCTGATCAACTGCTGGATAAAACCATTAAAAGGATAGAAGCACTGGAAAGGCAACTTCCTAAATCTGTTGATTCTCTGGTGGATCGTGTCTACAGATTGGAGCACCTCAACTTCAATGAAGCAGTTACTGATGCTATTGAAGGAGAAGTCAAGGATGCCGTGGAATGGGCAATGGAGGCTCCACTTCTCAGACGATTCAAGGACCTCCCCATCTCCGATATGAGAGCAGCTCTGTGTGAAAGGATGTATGAGGCTGAAGAGGACACGCATGAGGTTCACAATAAACTTTATGAGGCACTTGAAGAATCCATCAAGTTCGACAATTACGAGCAATTTAAGATTGAAGTCGGAGAAAAGGAAGCTAAAAAGAAAAGGAGAACAAGTGTAATGGAAGCATTGATAAAGGATCGCAAAGATCCACCTCCTCCCCCACCACCAACAGGGGGAGCTGGAACTTCTGGATCTGGTAATCCTTCTACAACAACCAACACACCTCCATCACAACCACCATCATCACAGCCGAAATCTTCCAGTCAATCAGATCCAACAAAAGAGCAGAGTAATCAGAAAAAATCTGCTGCCTGGACGACGGTTGATTCAAGGTTCACATCCACGTCCACCTTCATTCCTGATGATCAAATGGTTAACGAAGAATCTCAGGTCATGGCTGACTCAGAACCAGATGAAGATGATGCATCGACAAAGCATATTCCAAAACCATCAAAAGACTGGTTTGACTCTTACATGGCTGGGAATCGCACTAGCACATCCAGAGTTGCACCTTCAAGAGACACTATTCAAAGCTGCATTTTGGAAGATAAACCTCCTTCCCCGGAACCCACATGGACCATCCCAGAGTCCGACTCTATGAACCCTGACAACAATTGGGCATCAGTTATCACCAATAACTACGAAAGTCCAGCTGAAGACTCTCTTCTACACTACACTGGTGATATGGGAAGCTTCATAAGATGGTTTTGTGAACGGAAGAGCATCTCATCCATAACACCAAGAGATCTTGAAGGTCAAGCTTACGAGATTGTCAAAGTCTTCCACTCAGATGCTAATCATCTTCAATATCAGATGGAAGAATGCCATAAGATGCTTAATAACCAAGTCAGTGATCAAATCAGTCGCTTCAATGTCAACAAATCTCTTCCTCTTGGTGGTGAACCGGGTCAGATGACCATTCAGGCAGAATTCTTCTTCAACCACGACTTGGACTATCTGTGTGCTCGCTCTGCTGAAAGAAGACCTGCTCTTTCAATATCAAAAATGAAAGCTGCAACCTACGCTGATCAAGGGCTCGAGCAGATGGTTCCTGATCAATTCTGGGCGAATGATGAACAAAAGTATGATATTGCAGCTTCTTATGGTATTTCCCACTGGTGGTTCAAAAAGAAGAAGTTCTACATTGAAAGACATGGTGCTGATAAAAGACGCAATGATGTCAGATCAAAACTGCAAATCTTAAGCGTTGTCAGTGTAGAGATCTTCCCGATCTATGGATATGAGTACTTGTTGAAGATTGTCCTTAAAAGAGCTGACCTCAAAGTGTATACCATTGAAGAGAACGACTTCAAACATCTCCTACCAAATGATTTCGAAGATCTCTATCTCTTAAATCTTCAAGGACACCTGGAGCACTTACCTGTACGTGAGAAAAAGGCCCTCTCTGCAGCTGTCACTCTTTGGATAAGGGGCTTAGTCATTCGGAAACGAGTTGAGGACTTTCAGCTTGGCATTGAAAGCTACCAAACCAGGGTCAACCTCACAAGTCCTCAATGGAATGCAGCTGGGCATGAATTTCATCGAGAATACAAAGTTCTTGACACTCCTAGAGCCGTCATCTTCACCGACAGATATGGATCACGTATGCTTATGCGTCTATGTGAACTATACAAGTTTAGTGATGGTACGCTCAAAATGGTCGAAGAAGAACTTGACACCAGAGTGAAAGAAGCCAAACTTAATATGAGATCTTGGGTTAAAACTACTTTCTGGACTGATGATGACGTGAAGAGATGTGAACATTTCATTGCTGCAATCAGACGAAGACTCAAGACACGAAGGATCTTCCGCAGCCTTGAAAGCTTTGTTGGTGGAAGGCTCCGTGATGGTCACTACAAACTTCTTCAGAGAACTGAATGAAGACTTCTTCGAAATACCGTTTATGCTTTGTTAACTTTGTGTAATATGTGGTGTAACAAATATGAACAACTGGAATTCATGTAATAGTGCTAGGATTTGTACTATGGTTTCCCCTTTTGAAAAGGGGAAACATCTGTGTTGTCCTTTCTCTTTATCATATAAAATTGGACACATTTTTCTCCTACAAATATTTTACCTCATACTTATTTAAATCACTTGAGATCCAAAATCTCAAAGGATTTAAGATTTTTGATCGGGGGAGAAAATGTGATATAAATATGAAAGATGGTAAAAGATAAGATGATCAATTTTTGTGCAAACTTCTCCCTTATATGTGCTAAACAATTTTTCGAATCTCGAAGCATATATTAAGGGGGAGAACTCTCTTTGTAAATTCAAGTCATCAGGGTACACTACACTTTAAATATTTTAAAGTACCTTGATCACATGGCTTCTAATCCTTTGATGATAAAAGGTTTCCTCTAGTATGTGCAAAACTCTTTTCAACCACGAGGCACATATTGAGGGGGAGCAAATTTATGGAAACCTCATCCTTCCTGGAAATGCTTTATCTACTTGATTTGATCAAGGAAGTGATGGTGATATCTTTTAGAAAATGGTAATCAAAAGAAGTTAATTCTTTCTCTTTCCTCCGTGTGCAAAACATTTTCAAATACTTGATGCACATGTTGAGGGGGAGTTCTCGTTCTAAAAATATCAAAAACAATTCAGGTACAAAATGCTTTGATAATATATCACAAGTATCTGAATTGATTTTCAAATGGTTTTCAATTGGATCCATTGGCAGATGAACAATACCAAATTGACCGACCAACTTTACTTTATGTACGGTGATATAAGGATGATAAGGTTAGGTATTGGTTCCCATGATCCGCCAGAACCGGAGGGATCTACCCAGGGACAATCCACTAGTTAGTGTAGAAGTCCTTAGGTATGATGAGAAAAGGAGAAAAATGAGATATGGGAAGAGTGCGGACTAAGACTGAGCTAGTACTGGAATAAACCCAACAAGGTAATAGCTATGAAGTCTCGGTAAGCACTGAAGGGGTTGAAGAATTAAAAGGAATTGAATGAGGAAAGGGTGAAAACAAATAGCCCTCCATTTATTCAACCTTAGGGTAGAAACCGGGTTCACTTCATATGCTACTGATGGTAACATCGGTATTGAAGACAAGACGTCATGGACCCAGTGACGCACTGCACTTCAACTTTCCAAACCACTCAAGTTCCTCTTAAAAGGACTTGTTTCATTCTCACGGGGAACCGACATTATCTATCGACTTTCTCTTAGAGATTGTTGATATTGAAGAAGGAGACCCTCTCCCTAGTCTCCGGCACAGGATCCAAATATGCACAAATTGAGTCTAGAGCCACGAGATCATCAATAAATCTCATTAGGACACTTTCAATGAAGACTCTCTGTTTCACACAATGTGGAAAGAGAGATTATATCTTGAGTCCTACGCATTATCCTTGTGGTATTGCCAGAACATCTGAGTGATGTGTTTACACACTCACAATGAAGATGGAAAGCCTTCTGGAGCCACATCAAACAAGCTCCTGGTAGGTGGCATGTGAGATCTACTATATAGATCAACCATGTGACAACTGAACAGAAACAATGGGGCGATTCAATCTCTTGAATCAATCCGGTTCAGGTTATGGATTGACGGATGCCTTTGAAAAACCGGTCGTTGTGCTTAATAAATTCTTTTCTTTAGCACATCGACTGTGTACTCATTTTTCAAACCAAAAGGTACTTTTGTGATTGATAATTGATTTTCAATAAAACCTTCGTTGTATTGCTAAAAAAATTTCTATTGAGCAATACACGATTGTTTTTCAAATCTTTTTTCATCAATCAGTGGACTTAAAATTCGCTGGTTCACTCACTCCGTGTTGTCTTCTTTGAGACGTTCCGGTTTGAGAACAGCTAGAACAGCTGCGAAACCCTGTCAAGGAGATTCTTAGGAATCCTACCTGATCACAGGCAGTACTTGTACTGATAAACGGGGAACCGTGGGCCGTGTACCTCAATTCAACGAAAGTGATCAAAGACACTTTCGTGCGATTTGTTGCTAACTGTTGTATGCAGGTACGCCCGACGTTTGCAGCTGATCAGAATGAAGCGGTCAATCCACAGCCGCATGCTCACTTAACACATTCATCTCAAAAGAAATCATGATTAGTGCATCAATGACTCTGATATTTTCACTCCATGCTTCTGCTACGCTGCTGCCAATATCATGATTCAACAAAAGCTTCCGCTACTCTGATGAGAAGATTTCATGATCCAGAATGTGAGCATGTCGGTCCCAAAGTCACTACATCACATAATACCAACTCCACAAAGGATGTGTCAGAGATTGTTGATAGCTGATGATCTCAAAAGCTGGCTCATATTTACTATCTCGTGAATCAGAAATGGACCTCCTACTTAAAGTACAAATCTTTGCAGACTTTGAAGTTGCACCACCTATGCACTAAGTTTACGATGTTGATGTATGAAAGTCTACGAGCTCAAGAACAAAGTCAAGTCTAGAATGCTAGGATTTGAAATGTAAAATATGGGGTGACCTCCCTTAGGGGGAGATTGTTAGGAATTAGAAAATTCCAGTGTTGAAAGAGTCGGTCACCCCAACCATTATCTAGCATAAGTTAGCTCGTAGATTGGTCATTAGTTACGGTCTATGTAGTTAGTTAGTAGCGTAAAATAGTATAGTGCAACACCGTGGAAGAAGGTCGGGTCTTTACCCACTGTATCCCTGATCCACAGGCCGTCAGGAGGTCGTTTAGTTTGTAACCTATAAATACCCTCTACCTTGCAAGGTAGAGGGTTGGATGTTCTTTGGTAATCTAATATTCCACAAGTTTCTCTCACTAGAATGTCCCACTCTTTCTCTCTCTAAAACCATCTATGTGCTCATTGTGTTAATGTTATGATGTGTATGTGAAAAGTTAATATCTAACAGATAGTGTCATTGGGGTATGACGTCATAGCACAAAGTATGGATAAAGAAAACGACCTCTATAATGAGACGTTTTAAAGAGTTTACCATTCGATTAAATAAGTTAAAGTTTACAACACATGAGATCCCAAAGTTTGATAATGCATAAAGGTTTACAAAACATGTCGAATGGTAATAGATAAAAACACTAGACTCCAATGTATGCCATGAGACCCAAAAGCTCCATGAAATGCTATCGCCTTACAACCTGAGATAAATATGCTAAAAAGTGTCAACACATAGGTTGGTGAGTTCATAAGTTTGTGATAAAACGATCTGAAATACTTTGAGAAATGTTCACACAGCAAAGGCATTGTGAATCCACTCAGTTCCAAGTTCCGCCCATACAAAACTTGCAACCTGTGTGTTCACAACCCATTGCCTAAAATAGAATGACAATCATGAATATGCGCATTTAAGGTAGTTAAAAGTATAAATGTCACCACAAGAGTCTTCCAACATATAAATATTGGGATGTTTGTAAATTAATAGCCTTCCAACAACTTAATTTGGAGCCACTAATTCTTGTATGTTTGTAAATTAATAGCCTTCCAACAACTTAATTTGGAGCCACTAATTCTTGTATGTTTGTAAATTAATAGCCTTCCAACAACTTAATTTGGAGCCACTAATTCTTGTATGTTTGTTCCAAATATGCATATGAAATCAAGTATAACCCAATCAAGTATATAACGCAATCAAGTGTAAAGTATAAGTAATGTTGTTTGGCAAAAGAGTTTAAATGTTTGGATAAATAAGCATATATCTCGCCCCAAATAGTTTATAGGAATTTAAATGAGTAAAAGCGGGGTATGAACTCACCTGGTATGATTGATATGCTAACAAAATGAAGTGCACTAAAATGAGGCTCGGAAACTATCCGCGACCTAAAATGAATGTCATGACTTGAGTTATGATATGTTGTCGTGAATGCGTGATACAATGTTGTGCATGCAACTCCATATGATATCCATACCACTTGTACGTTTTGGAAATAATGTTTATCGTCAAAATATGTTTATGACATCCCGTCATATTATAAAATACTTTACAAGTATTTACGTTGAAATGATATCCCACGATAGTCATTTAATGATTTATTG
Organism: Chrysanthemum seticuspe; assembly: GCA_019973895.1. Lineage (NCBI taxonomy): Eukaryota > Viridiplantae > Streptophyta > Magnoliopsida > Asterales > Asteraceae > Chrysanthemum > Chrysanthemum seticuspe. The sequence goes on from BPTQ01000008.1 coordinate 13,545,304, forward strand.
TGAAATTATAACTTTTCGTCGTAAAATAATATCGTTGAAATTTTCATGAAAGTGACTAAAACGGCCTTGAAAAGCTAGTCGTAAAATGGTGCACGTCGAGTGTTAGGAAACGAACTCAACAGTTTTAGGAAGCTTGTATCATTATCTCAAAGTTTTAGTGTTTAAGTTTCCTTCCTAAAGGTCTCGATCACAAAGAAAAATATAGGTTAAGTATTGCACTTTAGGCCAAAAATATAGTTTAAAGGATGGTTTTCGGCAAAGTTTGAGTGACTATATCTTATTCGTTACAACTCCGCTCAACAAACGGTTGGACATTTTGGAAAATATGCTAGGTGAACTTACTTTTAATAGAAGACATCACGTTATAAAAAGTTCTACATCATTGTTAAAAACGTCCGCCAACATGGTCCTTTTGTTGCCGTATTATGTTTTTAATAGAGAATATATTAGTTTTTGCTAATAGAATAAAATTACGGCAACTTGGTTTATCGCGTGTAATTTAATCGTTACAAGTCCGTTTTCTACGTTTTCTACATCTTTAGATTCGTGTCAAAGTATACTAATATATTTTTGATAAGTCGACACAATTTATAAAGCTTAAGACTCATTTTTGACTCGTAAGGAGTGACATTTTCAATGCTGAAATTTCTGAAATTAATAGTTTTCCTCGTCAAACTTGAAAAATTCATAACTTCTTCGTTATAGCTCCGTTTTAATCCGTTCAAGCGGCCACGTTTTCGTTTTAAAGTGTATTTTCTAAATATCTAGCCCAAAATATTATACCCACTGTCGGATTTTCCCAGAATTTAAAATATGGACAGACCCTATTTAAAACGTGTCGAAATGAGTTTTTCTCGCGCCAAACCTATTCTAACCCATTCAAAACAACTCCGAAGCTATTCTAATCCTACCATACACCTTCTTAGGGTGTCATGGTTTCCTAGATATCACCAAAACTAATATATAACAAGGAATAATTATAGGATGACTTATATATATATATATATATATATATATATATATATATATATATATATATATATATATATATATATATATATATATATATATATATATATATATATATATATATATATAACTCTTGAAAATCATTGAAAAAGTGGTACAACATCATATGACTTGCATGTTTTTGCTCAAATATGATGAAATGAATATGAAAGATAAAAATAACCATGAGATGCTTACAAGAATACTTGATGAGGTTTATGAGAACAAAGGTTTTTCCTAATCACCCAAGGTTTTTATTGCAAAACCTTAATCAAGAGTGTAACTAGAGTGTAAAATACTTGATTAGAAAATTTTGGTGATCTCCTTGATGGTCCTTGTGGGTGGCCGGTTTCTTCAAAAGAAAAAGGAAGAGAGGATTTTGATTTACACCTTTAGTATGTGTGTTACTATGTGTTACTCAAGATATTATGTAGTTATAAGTATAAGATATTTTTTGCAAGGCAAGTGGCACCTCCCCTCCCCCTTGTCGACTTGTATAAGAAAAGAAAGATCAAGTTGTATTTTGTTGTGATTAAATGTATAAGTGTTATAAAATGTAAGTTACTTGAAGACTTGTGGTAAATTGTGTACCCATTTGAATATTTAAGGTAGCGTTAGATAAAAATAAATTTTCACGGGTCAAGATAAAATATATTGAGGTCATAAAAATTATAAAAATACATTTCTTGAAAGATTTGAGTGAATAAATATTTATCGGGTTGAATTTAAGAAAACCGTCGTAATTTATATAAACATAACAATTTATATACGAAATAAATTTAAAACACCGGGTAAACTAAAAATAATATTTTTATAACTTAATATGAGTATAAAAATATATTCTGATAAATTTTTGGAAGTAACGGATCAAATGTTCAAAATAATTTATTACGCGATAACGTTTAATTAATATGAAATTATGCGTTTAATGTGAAATGTAAAACCCATGCATGACTAGTATGATGAATGTAGAGTTTGAGAAATGACAAAAAATTGAGAATTGTGACAAAAATGGTCTTTACGGGTAGCGTCATTCAACTTACGATAGTCAATGCACACACGCCATCCCATAACCAGCCGAGTTGGAATTAACTCGTTATCTTCATTTGTGACAACAGTTATGCCACCCTTTTTAGGAACACAATGAATTGGGCTAACCCAAGGACTATCTGAGATCGGGTAAATTAATCCTGCATCAAGAAATTTGATAACCTCCTGTTTGATAACATCATGGATTTTTGGATTTACTCTTCTCTGATGTTGAACTGCTGGCTTGAAGTCATCCTCCATCAAGATTTTGTGAGTACAAAACTCAGGGTTGATACCCTTAAGATTTCAACTGACTTGATTTCCTTGTTATGAAGTTCGACGGGAGGGAGTGATGATGGATCATCATTAAGCAACTTCTCAATGAGAAGTATGTCCCCCTCGATGTCGATGGGAGCATGATCAATTTCCCATGGAACAGAATCACTAGACAAGTATGCTTTAATCTCTTCCAAGATGAAGTCACTTTCCTCAAACGGAGTGAGAGAAGGAGTAGAATTGGCAATGATGGGTTGAGATGAATGAGTGAGATTATCACTCGAAGAATTATGATCATAACCAAGAACTTCTTGAGAGTACTCTTCAGAAGCAACATCAATGATATCTATTCGGTTAACCGACTCAGAATCATAGTTTGCGGAGTACCTCGAAGTTTGATCAAGGTTAAAGGTGACAGCTTCATTACCAACACGTAATGTGATTTATTGCTCAAATACATCAATGAGAGCACGGCCCGTTCTCAGGAATCCTCGTCCAACAATGAGAGGAACCCGATGATCAGCATCGAAATCAACAACCACAAAGTCAGCGGGGAAATGGAACTTTCCTACTTTCACGAATACGTCCTCGGCAATGCCAAGAGGACGGGATATTGTACGATCTGCAAGCTCGAGAGTCATGCATGTAGGAGTAAGTTCCGGAAGAGAAAGTTTCTTCCATACTGAATAAGGCATCAGATTGATGCTTGCACCAAGATCGGCTAAGGCAAAGCATTCAACCATTCCTGGAAATACACAAGGTAAGAGAAATTTTCCAGGATCTCCAAGCTTTTCTGGAAGCTTCTTCAAGATAACTGCAGAGCAGTTCTCATTCATAGGAGTTTTAGCCATTTCAAACAGCTTTTCCTTGTTGCTTAACATGTGTTTGAGAGTTGATGCAAACTTGGGCATCAGCATGATAGCATCCGCAAAGCTTATGTCAAAATGTAGTTCTTGGAAAATTTGAAAAAAATAATCCATTTGATGACTGGCTTTTTCGCGGAGCTTTTGCTCATTCAAACGTGATGGGTAAGGAATAGAAGTTTTGGATTTGGGGTTTTCAACGGGTGCTACAGGGGGTTCAAAAACAACTCCTGGATTGGATTTGTGTTTCGGGGCAACTTGAGGATGGACATCATTGGTACCTCCGTTATTAGTAGGAAGTTCCTTGTCCTTTGTTGCCTCAGGCTCACTTTCCACTACCTTCGGGAGAGAAGAAGAAGAGGTAGTAGGAATAGCGGGTCCATTGTATGAAACACCACTTCTGGTTGTGATCGCCTTTGCATCGCCCCTCGGGTTAGCGATCGTGTTGCTCGGAAGTTTTCCTGAGCCCGAGGGTTGATCATTTAAAGACTTCTTTAGATCGGCGATCTGACTGACCAACAACCTGTTCATTTCATCTTGGGATTTCATGAATTGGTTCAATAACTCATCAGATGATGGTACTGGAGGCTGTGGAGGGAAATTTTGAGGTCGTATGTTTTGATTATGACCTTGTTGTTTAAAATTCCCTTGGTTAGGATTCACATTTCCCTGAAATTGATTCCCTCGATTGAAATTGTTTTGATTAAGGTTTCCTTGATGTTGGAAACCTTGATTTGGTACGGGATAGAAATTACCTTGGTTTTGATAACCTTGGTTCATTCTAGGTTGGTTTTGATTCCGGTTTTGTATGTTAGGATTCTGGTTAAAACCGGGTGGTGCCTGATAAGTGTTAGCTCGGTAGTTTGGTTCATTTTGAGGATGGTATTGATTACCTCCCTGATGTGAAGTACCGGCTATAGCATTGGCTTCAAACGAACTACCATCGGTGGCAGTACAGTTGTAGTATGCATGAGGACCACCACAAGTAACACAAACTTCAACTTTCTTCACTTCACCATGTGATGGTGTTTGTGTGAAAGTGACTTTCTTTTGGTTTGCAAGAACCAAAGCCTGAACAATATCTGTGAGTTTGTCAATCTTAGCATCAGTGCTAGATGTACTCATGGGAGATGAAGTAGAAGGTCCAGCATTAGACTGAGTCTGATATGTCTTTGTGCCGAAAGGGCGGACCTGGGACTTGTTTTTAATGATTTGCAAGGCTTCTTTTGTGGTCTTGCTCAAGAAATTACCTCCCGCGGAGGCATTCAAAGAGTCTTGGTCAGCTTGTCTCAGACCATTGTAGAAAGTATCCATTTGCATTAACTCGGTAAAACCATGATGCGGACACTTGCGGAGCAATTCTTTGTAACGATCCCATGCCTCCCCGAATGACTCATCAAATCTTTGAGAAAATTTCATTATCTCATTCTTAAGACTTGTAGTTCGGGATGGAGGATAGAATTCGTTAACAAACTTAGTGACTAAATCCTCCCATGTCTCAATGGAACGAGGGGGTTGTTTCTCAAGCCAATTCTGGGCTTGTCCCTCTAGAGAGAATGGGAACAGAAGAAGCTTAATTGCTTCATGTGGGACATTCTTGTATTTGATGGTAGATGCAATCTTGTTAAACCATCGAATATGTGCATGAGGATCATCCCGCTCAAAACCATAAAATTGGCTTTGGGTTACAAGATTAAGCAACCCGGTTTTGAGCTCGAAGGTATCAGCCACGATGGCTGGGACAATAATGGCATCTCTGTAACCCTCGATGGGTGCTTGGAGAAGCTCATTCATCGGTTTGTCTTCTGCCATTTCGACAGGTGGTGGTGATGCTAGACGTTCCTCAGTCACGGCTGAAGGAGCAGAACGTCCTCTACGTCTACGAGGAATATTTGCAAGCTCAGAAAGTGGACTTGTAGAACTGGAAGAACGAGTGCGCATGCACTAAGTATAAAAATCAGTTTCAAAACAAATGCGAGGCAAAACGACAAGTGAACTTAAACCAATAATCACAAATGAAATGGCTTCTTTGAAAAAGGTACACCAAATCACAAGGACACAAAGGCAAGTTTTAAATCTGTTGTTCGGGAACTTATTAATGGTCACACCCCTAGTTGGTAGGTGTACTGCCTTGATTTGCGGTGGTTGATTTTTATGTATAAATTAAGTACCACTAAAAAGACGTAGGTATGGATTTGTGCTAAGGGTTTAAAAACTTTTGGAAAATATTTTTGGTATCATCTCGTTTAACCAAATCGTATCTCTTTAAGAATCACCTCAAAGAAAATACAAGATAGAAAAAGTTACGATTGTTTTGTTGTTTTATATTTTGTTTGGTGTTGTTAACACTTTAGGAAAAGTGTTAATGAACTTTTTGATTTTGTTATAACTTTACAAAAAAAACTGTTTACAAAAAAAACTGTTTACAAAAGGTGGTATATGTGCAAGTACGGGTCTGAAAACTGCTTTAAAACACGCTTACAGCCTCCCCGGCAGCGGCGCCAAAATTTGATTGGTGGCAGAACCGTCAAGTTTAATCACACAAGCTAACCACTTGTGAATGGTCAACCGTAATAAACTTAAAACAGCTCAGAAAGCAATGCAATTAAGATCAGAGGAATATAGTGGATTCCTGGGTCGTTAAGTCCCACGGAGGATGAATGGTGTTTGAACAAATTCAGATGTCGAATAATCACTAAGGATAGTGATCAGTAAGGATTTTGGAATATTTATACCTAAAGAAAAAGTTTTGTAAATTACAGGGGCTTAAATGCAAATTAAAGAAAATTAAAAAGCTAAAATATATTAAATAAACGCTATCACTATTTTTACAATGATGTTTTTCTTGATTTATAAAACAAAATAACTTAAATAAACTATTTTAATTAAAACGTAAACTTAAATTATCTAAAAACGTGACTTAAAATGAAAACGTGCGTTATGTATAAAAATTACGCGAGTGCGCAAGCAAAAACGTAAAATTTGTGAAATAAAAGTCCTACGAGTATAAAAACAATTTTCTTACTTAATATATGACAAAAGAAAATTTTAGAAAAAAGATTTATATTTTTTTGACTTTTATATTTTTTATTATGAATTAAATACTATTTTAGACTAATTAAATGATTAAAAATACTAAAACTATTTAGAAAAATCTGAAACTTTTTTATAAAATACTTTATACTAATACAAAGCTAATAAAAATACAAAAGTTGAAAAAGCTTGTTTAAATAAGCTGAAAATAAGCTAAGTTAATCGTATAAGCTAAATGGACATTTAAGGGTTATGTATTAAATTGTGCAAGGAATTACGAGTCAAAGACCCAAGGGCGAATGGTAAGGTGTGTGTGTGGTGAGCTGGGTGGCCAGGGTTCGAATCCCAGCAATGGATTTTTGCAAACTTTTTATTTTTTTGATTTTTCTTATACAAACTGCTTAAGCTAACTAAGATAAGCAAATTTCAAAACTAAAACTTTTTATGAAAATCACTAATAAGCTCAGTTTGAGCTTATTTATCTCAACAGTTAGCTAGAAATGGAAATAAGACCAAAGTTTAAGCCAAAATGGCTTATAAGCTAAAAATAAGCAAGAGTAAACTAGAAATAAGCTGGACAAATGTTTATAAGCTAATATTAAAACTGAAAAAGCACAATCACTAAGATATAAGCACTGAATAAGCCAAAATAAGCACAAGCTTAAACTGTTACACAGGACACTTTTTGTTTTTACTAGGCACCTTTAAGCTAAATTTTAAGCACTGTAATAAGCTAGAAAATGAAAAAGAACTTTTGAACTAACAAGTTTACCAGTTAAGCTTTCCAAAAATTCAAAATACACAAGCTTAAGCTAATTAATAAGCTTGTGACAAGCTTGAGAAAAAACTGAAAAACCACTGAGTAAAGACTCAGTGTATGCTGAGTGTTTTGGACAAACAAAAAGCTATGTGCAGCCCTATTAAACAAGCTGCAAAATGGAAAATTAAGCTTGGGACCTTGAGATAGCTAGGTGAGCTTCTCAAAAAACTAAAATTCACAAGCTATGGTTCAATGATTAGCTTTTTAAGAGCTTGTGAAAATGACCATAAAACTGTGCACAGGGCACTATTTTGACTTTTTTAATTAAACTGAAAGTTGACTTAAATGAACTTTTGATTGATTCTATAAACTGAATATGATGTAATAAGGTGGATTAAGACTGACTTGATCAACAATAACAACTTATGAACACAAAACCATGATCATAGAACTTTAAAATCCAACAGTTAATAAGTAAGATTGGATTAAAGGTACTTTTGACTTTTTACCAAATAAGGACTGAGTTTTATTGTTGCACTGAGTTATTTAGACTTAGTTTGACAAATAACAAGCAAGAACAAAGGGTTTAAACAACTTATAACACAGTTGAACTAGCAAATCCAAACAGTCCTTAACTAAACTGATTTGGTGATTTTTCAAAGCAAAACATAGATTAAGACCATGCCAATGATTACAGACCTTATATTAACATCTAATAAGACTAAAGAAACACAAAATAATAACAATAACAACATAAATCCAAGAAATTACACTTATGCTAATTTAACTGTTTAAAACAAGATTTTTATTAACTACAAATTAAAAAGAACAAGTGACTGTTTTTATTGTTTGATTATGCTTAACTACAACTAATGAACATAAAGACACAGAGATTTAAGCTTATGAACACTTAAACAGTGAAATGCCAAATTAGATCAAAAGGCTTACAAATTGTATTATGCACAAACTGAGAACTGAGAACAAAAGATCACTCCTATATGCTTACCACTAAGCTTCTAAACCAAGAGCATTCCATATATCACCCTGCTTCTGTCTTGATCTTCATTTCCATTGCTTTTTTATTTTTAACTAATTTTTCTTAATTTTTTTTGAATTTTTGCTTTTTGCTTCTAAACTGAATTTTAAGAGTTTCTAATAGCTTAAATAAGCTATCTAGGAGCTTAAGTGAGCTTATCAGTCCAAGATAACAACTATTAACAACATTTGATCATTTTGAGATTTTGAACAAAAGTAAGATTTTGCATAAACAGAAAATAAGACTTAAACTTGAAATTGATTATCACAAAAGCTTTATTGTATACTGGAAACTTGAAATACAAAGTTCAAAAGCTAAAACATACACTGAAATTTAAAATTGAGCTAAAACGACATAAGAAATTAAAATTACTCTAGATATTTTACTACATTGCTTCTCCTCTCATCTTTATAGACTTTTGAGACTCTGTCGACATCTCTGAACATTTCCCACATCATTCCAACCATTGGATTGGTCAAAGTCATCAGAATCGTCCATTTGGATTTTTGGCGCCAAAATAGTCAAGAGCAGGTTTTTGGCATTTAAAGAAGTTTGGGAGATTATGGAGGTGGAGGGGAGATGTATACAAGTGGAAAAACAGGTGGAAATGTGGAAAAGTGGTGGAAAACTACACTGGTTTTGGATTTACAGGCGATGGAGAAGAGAGTGAACAGTGGAGCGGTTTTGGGCGCGTTTGACTATTTTTGACTTTTTGATATTAATAGATGGGGGTCAAAATGGGGGGTCAAGGGTATTGACAGGGGTTCTTTTTGATTTGGCTGGGGTCCAATTTGGTTTGTTTAATACAAGGACTAAAGATGTAATTCTGCCAAATTGAGGGACCAAACCTGTCAACAATCCAAAGTTATTACAAGGACCATTCCTGCCAAATATGAATAGTACAAGGACTAATTTTGATTATTTTCCATTTTTTAAAAATCCAAGGACTATTATTGACACTTTTTAAACTTGAGGGACCAAAGTTGTAATTTTGCAATTTTAAATTTCAAGGACCAATTTTTACAACTCATGAATCCCTAGGGACTTTAAATAACACTTTTCTTTATTTTGATTTACCAGGGACTAAATTTGACAACTTTTGAAACTTGGGGGATTAAAACTGCCAATTATGTAAACTTGATACGTTTTTCATCTGATTTTGATATTTTTGTATTTAAAGCACATAAAACACTTATTTGTGATATTTTTATCATTTTGATGCATTTCTGAGTGTTTTCAGATGTTTTTGGCATTCTAAATGGTACTAAAATGATGAGTATTTAGACACTCATCAATCCCCCACACTAAGATATTGCTAGTCCCTAGCAATGCTTTGAGAAAAATTAATGGATTTAATCTCTTTACCAAAAGCCATTACTTCTGGAGTAGCCAGTTGTTTTAGTTCAAGTAAGAACCTTGGTACAATGATAACCAAATAATTTTGAGCAAATCATCAGCTTTTAACGGATTTGATTTGTCTTTACCAGAAGCCGTTTGCTTCTGGACTAGCCAACTCTTAGATAAATTATCAATATTATCTTTGGTGAGTCGATTACCAATTATGGTTTTTCAACTGCCTTTACCACAAGCCATAAACTTGCGGGCTAGCCAACTCTTCACTAATTAAAGATATGGTGAGCTGAACACCATACAATTTTGGGAAAATTGCAAGCCATAAATGGATTTGAGATATATTTACCAAGAGCCGTTTGCTCCTGGATTAGCCAATCCTTATGTGTGTTAGACATGGCGGACTGATTACCATTTGCTGAGTAAGTGAAAAACACTTAATCCAAAAAAATTTTGGCCAAAAACGGGGGAATTGGGTGGAATAATTACATGATAAAATTCGTGAGAATTCCCCCCCACACTAGAAATGAATATTGCCCTCAATATTCAAAGTACCGGCGGTTATGCCGAAACATAGAACGTAAACGGGAAATACTACGGCCATTATTTTATTTTTGATATATACATTTTTTTTAAAGAGAGGTTTATATACAACAGCGGGGGCAACTCCCCCACACTAGGGTGATACTCACGGGTGAAAACCCATGTGGTGTGCTACTGTTTTTGATTACCAAGTCGCTAGCTTGACTCGATCCCCGCATTCATTGGTTCATGGGGAAAGTTTGTAGATCCGGGACAATCACAGGTGGAATGTCCTCTCCAAAATAATGCTTCAACCGATGTCCATTCACTTTAAAATTTGGACCATCGGGTTGAGATAACTTAATGGTACCATAAGGATAAACCTTAGCAACAGTAAATGGACCAGACCAATGGGACTTGAGCTTTCCCGAGAAAATCTTCAATCTAGAATTGAAAAGAAGGACTCGATCACCAACGTTGAAAACGCGGTTCTTGATTTTAGAGTCATGAATCTTCTTTGTATTTTGTTTGTAGATCAAAGAGTTCTCGTATGCTTGATCACGGAGTTCATTTAATTCATTCATTTGAACTTTTATGTGATCACCAGCTGTCTGAATATTGAAATTGGCATGTTTCAAGGCCCAGTATGCTTTGTGCTCGAGCTCAATCGGAAGATGACATGCCTTTCCGTACACTAGCTTGTATGGAGTACACCCGATTGGTGTTTTGTAAGCTGTACGGAAGGCCCAGAGTGCGTCATCCATTTTATCCGACCAGGATGCACGATTTTCGCCTACTGTCCTTTCTAACATTCTTTTAATACCACGGTTGGAGACTTCCACTTGCCCACTTGTTTGGGGGTGGTATGAAGTAGATAGACGGTGGGTTACACCATACTTTTGCATGACACGATCAAATTGGTCATTGCAGAAATGTGTACCACGATCACTGATTATAGCTCGTGGAGTTCCAAACATAGCAAAAAGAGATTATAAAAATTTCACAACTACTCGGGCATCATTGGTAGGTAATGCTTTTGCTTCAACCCATTTTGACAAATAGTCAACAGCCACGAGTATGTACTTTTTACCTCGAGATGATGGAAATGGCCCCATAAAGTCAATGCCCCAGATGTCAAAGATCTCACAAACTTGAATGGCGTTTTGTGGCATTTCATTTCTTTGAGAGATATTTCCATGACGTTGACAAGCGTCACATGCTTTGACAAAATCGTGGGCATCCTTATAAATCGTGGGCCAATAAAACCCGGAATCAAACACCTTTTTGGCGGTGTAATTTGGACTATGATGGCCCCCGGTGGGTCCAGCATGGCAAGCTTTGAGAATGTCCATAGCGACCTGTCCATAAACACACCGTCGGATGACTTGATCTGCACAGATTTTGAATAAGTAGGGGTCGTCCCAGAAGTAATGTTTAACATCCTTGAAGAATTTGTTCTACTGTTGGGTCGACATTCCTTTCATTATGAAGTTACCCGCATGGTAATTTGCGAAGTCAGCAAACCATGGGGTTGTAGAGTTTCCACGAAAAGAAACCGCATTGAGTGTCTCGAGAGGAAATGTTTCATTTATTTCCTTTTTCTCGAAAACATCTTGGTGAGGGTTTTCTAGACGGGACAGATGATCAGCAGCCAGGTTCTCAGCTCCTTTTTTATCACGTATAATGATATCAAATTCTTGCAGGAGAAGAACCCAACGGAGCAATCTCGGCTTTGCATCTTGTTTTGCAAAAATATATTTTAGAGCCGAGTGATCCGTATACACCACGCATTTGGTCAAGATTAAGTACGGCCGAAACTTCTCAAATGCATACACCACGGCTAATAGCTCTTTTTCTATGGTGGTGTAATGGGTTTGAGCTTCAGTCATAGTCTTACTTGCGTAGTGGATAGGCTGAAAATGCTTGGATCTACGTTGCCCTAAGACTGCACCGATAGCAAAATCACTTGCATCGCACATGAGCTCAAAAGGCAAGTCCCAGTCGGGAGCAACGAGAATGGGTGCTTCAGTAAGCTTTTTCTTTAATGTTTCAAAAGCTTTGATGCTCTAAGGTGAGAAGATAAAAGGAGCATCTTTTTCAAGAAGATGAGTCATAGGCCGGGCGATTTTAGAAAAATCTTGTATGAATCTACGATAGAAACCGGCATGACCTAAAAAACTCCTAATACCTTTGACGGTAGTATGATGAGGCAGTTTAGCAATAACATCGAATTTTGCTCTATCGACCTCAATCCCATTTTTGGAAATCTTATGGCCAAGGACTATGCCTTCTTTGACCATAAAGTGGCTCTTCTCCCAATTTAGACAAAGATTGGTGTCTTCACACCGTTTGAGCATTTTATCTAAATGGGAGAGACATGTTTGAAATGAGTCCCCAATGACCGAGAAGTCATCCATAAACACCTCCATTGTTTCCCCGATCATGTCGTGGAAAATGGCCATAATACATCGTTGAAACGTGCCAGGAGCGTTACATAAGCCAAAAGGCATACGTCTGTAGGAAAAAGTTCCGTATGGGCAGGTGAATGTGGTCTTTTCTTGATCCTTTGGATCAATAGGGATTTGAAAATAACCCGAGAAACCATCAAGAAAACAATAGTATTCGTTCCCAGCTAATCTCTCAAGCATTTGGTCCATGAAGGGTAGAGGAAAATTGTCACACCCCCAAAATATCGCAGCGGAACGATAGTGTTAGGAATTATAAAATTCCAGTGTTGAAAGAGTCGGTCACCCCAACCATTATCTAGCATAATTTAGCTCGTAGATTGGTCATTAGTTACGGTCTATGTAGTTAGTTAGTAGCGTAAAATAGTATAGTGCAACACCGTGGAAGAAGGTCGGGTCTTTACCCACTGTATCCCTGATCTACAGGCCGTCAGGAGGTCGTTTAGTTTGTAACCTATAAATACCCTCTACCTTGCAAGGTAGAGGGTTGGATGTTCTTTGGTAATCTAATATTCCACAAGTTTCTCTCACTAGAATGTCCCACTCTTTCTCTCTCTAAAACCATCTATGTGCTCATTGTGTTAATGTTATGATGTGTATGTGAAAAGTTAATATCTAACAATTGGTATCAGAGCCATGGTTGGATCATATCTTACACATCTTTGGATTTATAGTGGTTTTTAGGTGGTTTTTGAGTTTGAAAAAGTTTAGTGGTTTTTGCATCATTTGGTTGATCTCTTGTGTTAAAGTTTGAATTTTGTTGGTACTTTTATGTTTAGAATCATCAAAAGTGTTTAGGTTTTCATTTGGTAAGCTTGAATCATCTTGGTTGGGTTGTTCTTGGATTGAAAAGTGATGTTTATATGGTTTTTCATGGTAGCGAGTTAGTTCACGGATAAGTTTTCTTCGTAGCGACTTGCTTCACAAAATTGTAGCGAGTTACAGTGTTAAATCTAGCGAGTTAGATCTAGCGACTTAAAGTACAAGTAGTGGACTCTCCACTACGGGTAGCGACTTGTGGTAGCGATTTGGTCTATAGCGAGTTGCTCTTTAGCGACTTGCATTGTTGGCGACTTGAGTAGCGAATTACTGCTGAATTTTTGCTAGCGACTTGAGTGTTAGCGAGTTACCACCTAGCGACTTACATCTAGCTAGCGAATTGGAAAGCTAGCGACTTAGCGTGGTGGCGAATTAGAGTTGGCGACTTGGTGTAGTATTTTCTAGCGACTTGGGATTAGCACTATTTAGTTGGTAGCGAATTGATTCTAAATTCTCTAGAGACTTGGGGAGTAATTCATAATAAAACAATGTCAGTCATCACGGATTCTTTAATCACCAAAGTACTTGCTCTCTATGACACAGCACAGAATAGTGAAACAGAATGCCCATCTGAAGACCTCACACCTAATGACTCAGTATCGATCAATCAGAATAACTCAAATAAGTCACTCTTAATATCTTCAGATGATACTAAGAATTTGGAATGCACCAGTGAGCCGTTTCAACATCTCAGTCAGCTACTCAAATTACTCTTATCAACAACCATGGATCGAACAAGTTGTGCCATCCTTCGTCAGGATTTTCCCACTTTAACAAGAACTGTTTTGCTCAACTTAGAACGACTGAGGTTTCAAATTAACAAAGAAAAGATCTCATCTGATGATTCTCATGCTGCTCTCCAAACCATCGTCAACCAATTTCAACCACTTATCCGGGAAGAATACTCCTCAGATTTTGATGATATCATGACTGGATGGTCTTTCAAGAAACACACGGGAATGGAAATTCATGAGTTCAGAAACTCATTTATTCAACTTATGAGTAATATGGAAACATACATTGAAGAAGCTGCTAATGAGAATAACAAGCTGAAGGAATTGAACGAGTGTCAAGAGTGTCCATGGAACAATAATGACGTGTCATGCTTCATTCCAATTGAACCAGCAGAAGACACTGTTTGCAGAATCTCAGCTGTGATGGAAAAGGATGAAGAGAACAACACTGATTTCAAATTCTCAGAGTCTGAAAAGGTATCAATCGACAAGGTACACTTATCTGATCACACTAATTCTCACAAAAAGGTACATGACTCTTACCCAGAACATGACAATGTGGAATCAATCTTTGTTTTGTCTGAATCTAATGCATGTAACATGATTGAAAAAAGGGTATATGATGAGCTTTCAAACAAATTTTCAATTCTTGAAAAACACTGTATCTCTTTGCAAATTGAAATACAACATAAGGATGAAATGTTTTATGTAAAAAAACAGTGTAGTAATCTGGAACTTCCAGAATTTAGAGAATTTTTTGAAATAAATCAGTTAAAATCCCAGATTCAGGACAAAGATTCAACCATAAGAAATCTGAAATCTCTTCTTTCAGAAGCCCAGAATTATGACTGTCATGAGATAAGTGATACACTAGAATCTAGGAATTCTGAACTAGCTCTATGTGTGTCCAACCTTCTAAGAGAAAATGAGCATTTAAGAAAGAACCTTGAGGAAACAAACTCTAAATTAGTCAATCAATCTAATCTCTTGATGAAAGATATTGATGACCTCAAAGCACAAATTCAGGACAAGATTTTCAATATTGTTGCCCTAAAAAATGAGCTCAGGAAGTATGCTGGAAATAGGATGAACACTAAGTTTGCAAAACCTTCAACTTTGGGAATGTCAACGGTTCAGAACCACTTGAAACGAACAGTTATCAAACAACCTAATGCCTTTAGGTCTGAAAGAGTTAAACCATTGAAATCTAAGCTTACATCCCAAGTTGATAACAAGTCTGTTTTGTCAAAACCAGTCACTTCATTGTCTAGTTCAGATATGATGAATCCCAAGCATAGGACTAATGAACATCACCCACAAATCAGAAATGCTACAAGCTTAACTAGGTATCATACAAAACATAGACTGACAGATCAATCCCCTAAGAAATTCTCTAATCACAAAAAGACAAATAGTCAAAACAAGGGTGCACACTCATTTAGTTCATCTCACTGTGGCTTCAAATGGATTCCCACTGGCAGATTATTTAAGTATACAGGACTTAAACGAACTTACATTCCTAAATCATGCCTCAAGTGGATTCCCACAGGTAAATTTTTCAAGAATGAAGAACCTAATAGGATCCCCATTAATGATATGTCTGGAGTATACTGTGTTGCATCTAAATGTGAGACTAAACATGTCACTAACCCTTCTATGTACAAGTCTACATGTGCTTCAAGTACAATGTGCTCTCAGTCTTTTTCAGGTACAATGCTCAACTCAATCAGGAACTTCATGACTTGGTTCCCCTCAGATTTGAACATAGCTCATTCAGGAGCTATAGCTTGCCAGAGTTGATGTACTTCTTACTTTGACTCCTATTCATTTTGAATCTGGACTCGTCCTTCCATGTCTGTGTATAAATCAAGTTTCCAAAAAAAAAAAAAAAAAAAAAAAAAAAAACTTATATATATACTCCTTTCAATATTTTATCATTTTTTTCTCTCAATCTAATAATGAATATACTCCTTGTTATCGATAACATCTACGGTCCTAGAAATATCATTCAATAATGGCACGGGATCATAGATGAAGTTCGAACAAAAGATATATTCTTGGTGGTTTAATGGAATTGGGTATTATCAATCAATGTTCTTTGATGACATTGATTGAGGGGGAGATTAGTTTTATACACCATTGGCTTCTGTGCTGGTTACGATGCTTGTTTATTTGTATGATGTGGTGATTTCCTGCTTGTGTGACTAACTGGTTATTCTTTTGAAATATCTGGGAATGGGTTTCTCCCTGTTATAGGCTGTGATTGTATCTTGCTCATGAGATTTTCAGTGCGTGCCTTCGTTGTAACTGCCTATATGTTGAAATGTTGAATTGATTCATGATGATCAGTGTAATAATCAATGCTAGAGATGTTGTCCGTGTTAGCATATTATTACCACTCATTCATTTATACCATAGGGACCAAAATTGTCATATAGTGCAAGTTATATTACATTAGCGAATTACCTCTCCTCAGTTTAGAACCACAAGGACCAATTGTGTCATTTTGCCTAAGTTAGTTTGCATACCCCTAGCGAGTTACCCATTAGCGAGTTACCAGTTTACCCAAAAAGTGTTTTTCTCTCTCTCGTTCCTTTGTTCCTTCTTCTCTTCGTCATTTTATTCCTACTAGCGACTTAACAAGAGGTTTGATTTGATTCCTTCTGATTGATGTTTTTCTTAAGCTTTAGTGTCCAGTTTCTAACTTTTCATTATATTCAGATCCCTTCGTGCTCGTGAGGTGTGAGTAGTTGATTCTCTCGCATAGGTTCGGATTTTCATGTAATCGTGTGTGTGCTTCTTATAAAATGATTGAACGTGTTAATTGTTTGGTATATATTGTTTGGATTATATTGGTTGGATACATTTGATGTATGTTTAAAATGGATTGGACTGATGGGTTGGTGTTAAGAAGTGTTCTTGGTGGCGAGTTAATATGTTCTTGGTAGCGACTTAGTATGTATGTTCTTCATGGCGAGTTAGTGTTCTACTTAGCGAATACGTCTCCGTAGCGAATTAGTTCACTAAATTCCAGCGACTTGGTTAGCGAGTTAGTAACTAGCGACTTGTATTTACAAGTTAGCGAATTAATAACCTAGCGACTTAGTTAACCACTTTGTAGCGACTTGGCTTAGTTACTGTACATGGCGACTTGACTTTACGAGCTAGCGTCCTAGCGACTTGGTTAGCGAGTTAGCAGATAGCGACTTGTATTTACAAGTTAGCGAATTTGTTACCTAGCGACTTAGTTGACTGCTTTGTAGCGACTTAGTTTAGGTTCTATTCATGGCAACTTGGTCTTACATGCTAGCGAATTAGTTTAGCGACTTAGAGTGCTAATCCTTTTGCGACTTGTCCGTAGCTCTAGATGACGACTTCTTTTTACAAGTTTATAACAGTGTTCACTTTCATGATTGAGAATTAGTCTTAGGGTCAAGGATTATTAAAATGTTCAAAGTTTTTGCTATAAATGAGTTCACTCTCACTACACTTAGGATCTCCTAATTCGACTTGTTGAATCAACTTACTCTATGTAAACTGTTATGACATCTCTGTTTAGGCAAAAGGTACTTGGGTTCTCTCACGACTGCCAAATGTTTCTTTTTGCCTCATACATATGTGTTATATCACTTTTACATGTGTATCTTGGTTCATGTCATGATCACTTTGAAATGCACTCTTTTGCCCTTTAAATCCCTTATAAGCTCGTCATGTAATCACTTATTTATATGAATGTACCTCATTGATATATCTCAATTATGAATGTTATCATATATTTGAATGTTGTCATATATTTGTTATCTATGCCACTATATCCTTCTCTGTATATGGTTTGGGGACTCCTTCTGAGTTACTATCTCCATGTTAATGATGTCTCACTTACCATTTATCATCTAACCTGTTACCATCCATCACTGTTGATTGTATGATTACTCAGAACATCAATGGCAAGTTCAATCCCAGAAAAGAGCGCTACCCCGTCGGGATCATCCGGAATTCTCTCAGACGATGAAATCCTTCCCAAAAGTCAATGGGCTGCTATTGGTAAAAGCAACTGTTATGTGGACCTACAAAGGCTCCAACAAAATCTGATACTTAAAGTTTCAATTGACATCCTCAAAAACACTAACTTCTTCGGAGCTATTACCAAGCAATGCTCAATTCCTACCATCTACATTCAGCAATTCTGGAACACCGTTCAATGGAATAAAATCACAGCACGATACTCTTGCAAGCTGGATAATATGGAGTTCACAATTGATTATGATATTCTGAGCAAAGGCTCTTGGAATCACACCATGTACCCTGACGTTCGTTCTGAATCTCCGCCTGGTGCTGACGATCTGATCGTATTTCTAATTGGGCTGGGCTATCAGAACAGTATTTCAAGAGCATCTGACATCATCACCGGACACATGTATCAACCCTGGAGAGCCTATTACAACCATTCTGAACTTATGCTTATCTGGGAAAACTTCAGGGTTCGATAAAGTGAGAATTCCTATCTTGCAAATCCTATGGGGAATCGTTAATAAGGTTGATGTGAATGTCTCAGATCGTATTTGGGAAGAATTCTCGTTATCAATGAACACATTCATATCTGATAGAACCTATTTCCTGAACAATGTTCAAGGTCGAAAGAAGCAGAACAAACTTGTAATTCCCAGCATCAGATTCTCCAAGCTTGTCATCCAGTATTTGCAACAAACTCACAACTTCACTCCTAGGTCTGAATCTACTTTACACAAGCAGAAGATGAATTTGTTTTAGGAAACTTGAAATATGTTCCTAGAGGTTCGGACAAGAAGTATTTGGATTGCCAATTCCTGATCGTCTTCTCACAGATGATATCAAGAAGAAGGACTACTTCAAGCAATACATGAAAAGAGCAACCAAACTCTCTGCTAATGTCACACCCTCTCCTTTACAACCAAATGCTCCCGTGATCAAGTCAGCCTCACAAGCATCCTATGCCTCTCTTCCTAAAAAGAGACGTGAAAGTTCTAACCCGCCTTGAAAGTCAGAATGTGAAAGCTCCAGTAGGTGGAGTTGTGTTAAGAGAACCCGCTCAACTACCTCAACAAACAAACCCAATTTCACTTGACAAGGGTAAAGGAGTTGCAAGTGTTGAAACTGAACAAGCTGCTCACATGCTGTTAACTATCTCATCATCTCCATCAAGCACCACAAATCACGACTTACGACTGTAATATGTACCTAACACGTCTTAGATTCCAAAACAGTAATTACTTAACTAGTGGTTTTCTCTTCAGAAGTAGTTCTAAGAATTCACTTCTATCTCTCAATCATCTGTCTAAACCAAGTAGGTAGAAGTTCCAGAGCAGTCTAGAACATAGTTCCAAGAGGACACTCGGGAAAACATTGTCTCACAGTTGTAAGTTCAGTCTAACACAGAGTGGTTCACTTTCTCTAAGGAATTTGCAAAGTCCGTGGAATTGGTGTGGTCTAACAAGAAAACGTACTCCACTTAGACAAGAAGAGAAGTCGAGATACAACCATTCTGAACTTATGCTTATCTGGGAAAACTTCAGGGTTTGATAAAGTGAGAATTCCTATCTTGCAAATCCTATGGGGAATCGTTAATAGGGTTGATGTGAATGTCTCAGATCGTATTTGGGAAGAATTCTCGTTATCAATGAACACATTCATATCTGATAGAACCTATTTCCTGAACAATGTTCAAGGTCGAAAGAAGCAGAACAAACTTGTAATTCCCAGCATCAGATTCTCCAAGCTTGTCATCCAGTATTTGCAACAAACTCACAACTTCACTCCTAGGTCTGAATCTACTTTACACAAAGCAGAAGATGAATTTGTTTTAGGAAACTTGAAATATGTTCCTAGAGGTTCGGACAAAGAAGTATTTGGATTGCCAATTCCTGATCGTCTTCTCACAGATGATATCAAGAAGAAGGACTACTTCAAGCAATACATGAAAAGAGCAACCAAACTCTCTGCTAATGTCACACCCTCTCCTTTACAACCAAATGCTCCCGTGATCAAGTCAGCCTCACAAGCATCCTATGCCTCTCTTCCTAAAAAGAGACGTGAAAGTTCTCTACAGTCTGACACCGCCTCCAAGAAAGAGAAAGCAAAAAGGAAGAAAGTGGAAAAGGAGTTTGGTGAGAACACTGAGACACCAAGGAATGTTTCCAGGCTAACTGATGAAGATGATGTTGATCTGCAACTCGGAATTCAGCAAAGCCTTGAAAGTCAGAATGTGAAAGCTCCAGTAGGTAGAGTTGTGTTAAGAGAACCCGCTCAACTACCTCAACAAACAAACCCAATTTCACTTGACAAGGGTAAAGGAATTGCAAGTGTTGAAACTGAACAAGCTGCTCACATGCTGTTAACTATCTCATCATCTCCATCAAGCACCACAAATCCATATGAGCTGAAGAGAAGAACAGATTCACCTCATGCAAAAGAACAGTCTGGTGTGGTTAAGGTGCCTGAAACGTTTAAGGAATCTCTTTCACTTGGTGAGACACAATCTGACTTGAATGTTGACACTCTGTTACAAAAGGGCTCACAGGAGAACCTTGATACAAGATCTGACGAGACCTTGAAGATGGATGAACCAAATCTGTCTACTAACTCTCTATCTTCACTTAAGAATCTTGATGAAGACTTCTCTTTTGGTGATCAATTCATTAATGACAAAACCTTAGATTCTGCACAATCCATGTATAATGTCAGCATCCAGCAAGATACGTCAACCATTCCTCCAATGACTGCATCTTCACTATCAACTGCACTTCCACCACCCACCTTACCCTCTCATTCAACTGTACAAACACCACCAACTCCAGAACCCGTCTTCACAATTGCAGATGAAGTGGCTCCACCAGCTTCCCCTCCACAGATTCTCACTTCTGATCAACTACTGGATAAAGCCATTAAAAGGATAGAAGCACTGGAAAGGCAACTTCCTAAATCTGTTGATTCTCTCATCCACAGATTGGAGCACCCCAACTTCAATGAAGCAGTTACTGATGCTATTGAAGGAGAAGTCAAGGATGCCGTGGAATGGGCAATGGAGGCTCCACTTCTCAGACGATTCAAGGACCTCCCCATCTCCGATATGAGAGCAGCTCTGTGTGAAAGGATGTATGAGGCTGAAGAGGACAAGCATGAGGTTCACAGTAAACTTTATGAGGCACTTGAAGAATCCATCAAGTTCGACAATTATGAGCAATTTAAGATTGAAGTCGGAGAAAAGGAAGCTAAAAAGAAAAGGAGAACAAGTGTAATGGAAGCATTGATAAAGGATCGCAAAGATCCACCTCCTCCCCCACCACCAACGAGGGGAGCTGGAACTTCTGGATCTGGTAATCCTTCTACAACAACCAACACACCTCCATCACAACCACCATCATCACCGCCGAAATCTTCCAGTCAATCAGATCCAACAAAAGAGCAGAGTAATCAGAAAAAATCTGTTGCTTGGACGACGGTTGATTCAAGGTTCACATCCACGTCCACCTTCATTCCTGATGATCAAATGGTCAACGAAGAATCTCAGGTCATGGCTGACTCAGAACCAGATGAAGATGATGCATCGACAAAGCATATTCCAAAGCCATCAGAAGACTGGTTTGACTCTTACATGGCTGGGAATCGCACTAGCACATCCAGAGTTGCACCTTCAAGAGACACTATTCAAAGCTGCATAATGGAAGATAGACCTCCTTCCCCGGAACCCACATGGACCATCCCAGAGTCTGACTCTATGATTCCTGACAACAATTGGGCATCAGTTATCACCAATAACTACGAAAGTCCAGCTGAAGACACTCTTCTACACTACACTGGTGATATGGGAAGCTTCATAAGATGGTTTTGTGAACGGAAGAGCATCTCATCCATAACACCAAGAGATCTTGAAGGACAAGCTTACGAGATTGTCAAAGTCTTCCACTCAGATGCAAATCATCTTCAATATCAGATGGAAGAATGTCATAAGATGATAAATGACCAAGTCAGTGATCAAATCAGTCGCTTCAATATCAACAAATCTCTTCCTCTTGGTGGTGAACCGGGTCAGATGACCATTCAGGCAGAATTCTTCTTCAACCACGACTTGGACTATCTGTGTGCTCGCTCTGCTGAAAGAAGACCTGCTCTTTCAATATCAAAAATGAAAGCTGCAACCTATTCTGATCAAGGGCTTGAGCAGATGGTTCCTGATCAATTATGGGCGAATGAAGAACAAAAGTATGATATTGCAGCTTCATATGGTATTTCTCACTGGTGGTTCAAAAAGAAGAAGTTCTACATTGAAAGACATGGTGCTGATAAAAGACGCAATGATGTCAGATCAAAACTGCAAATCTTAAGCGTTGTCAGTGTAGAGATCTTCCCGATCTATGGATATGAGTACTTGAAGAAGATTGTCCTTAAAAGAGCTGACCTCAAAGTGTATACCATTGAAGAGAACGACTTCAAACATCTCCTACCAAATGATTTCGAAGATCTCTATCTCTTAAATCTTCAAGGACACCTGGAGCACTTACCTGTACGTGAGAAAAAGGCCCTATCTGCAGCTGTCACTCTTTGGATAAGGGGCTTAGTCATTCGGAAACGAGTTGAGGACTTTCAGCTTGGCATTGAAAGCTACCAAACCAGGGTCAACCTCACAAGTCCTAAATGGAATGCAGCTGGGCATGAATTTCATCGAGAATACAAAGTTCTTGACACTCCTAGAGCCGTCATCTTCACCGACAGATATGGATCGCGTATGCTTATGCGTCTATGTGAACTCTACAAGTTTAGTGATGGTACGCTCAAAATGGTCGAAGAAGAACTTGACACCAGAGTGAAAGAAGCCAAACTTGACATGAGATCTTGGGTTAAAACTACTTTCTGGACTGATGATGATGTGAAGAGATGTGAACATTTCATTGCTGCAATCAGACGAAGACTCAAGACACGAAGAATCTTCCGCAGCCTTGAAAGCTTTGTTGATGGAAGGCTCCGTGATGGTCACTACAAACTTCTTCAGAGAACTGAATGAAGACTTCTTCGTAATACCATTTATGTTTTGTTATCTTTGTGTAATATGTGGTGTAACAAATATGAACAACTGTAATACATGTATTAGTGCTAGGATTTGTACTATGGTTTCCCCTTTTGAAAAGGAGAAACATCTGTGTTGTCCTTTTTCTTTATCATATAAAATTGGACACATTTTTCTCCTACAAATATTTTACCTCATACTTATTTAAATCACTTGAGATCCAAAATCTCAAAGGATTTAAGATTTTTGATCGGGGGAGAAAATGTGATATAAATATGAAAGATGGTAAAAGATAAGATGACCAATTTTTTGTGCAAACTTCTCCCTTATATGTGCTAAACAATTTTTCGAATCTCGAAGCATATTTTAAGGGGGAGAACTCTCTTTGTAAATTCAAGTCATCAGGGTACACTACACTTTAAATATTTTAAAGTACCTTGATCACATGGCTTCTAATCCTTTGATGATAAAAGGTTCCCTCTAGTAGGTGCAAAACTTCTTTCAAACCTCGAGGCACATATTGAGGGGGAGCAATTTTATGGAAACCTCATCTTTCCCGGAAATGCTATTTCGACTTGATTTAATGTGGAAGTGATGATTGATATCTTTTAGAAGATGGTAACCAAAGAAGGTAATTCTTTCTCTTGCCTCCGTGTGCAAAACATTTTCAAATACTTGATGCACATGTTGAGGGGGAGTTCTCGTTCTAAAAATATCAAAAACAATTCAGGTACAAAATGCTTTGATTATATATCACAAGTATCTGAATTGATTTTCAAATGGTTTTCAATTGGATCCAATGGCAGATGAACAATACCAAATAGACCGACCAACTTTACTTTATGTATGGTGATATAAGGATGATAAGGTTAGGTATTGGTTCCCATGATCCGCCAGAACCGGAGGGATCTACCCAGGGACAATCCACTAGTTAGTGTAGAAGTCCTTAGGTATGATGATAAAAGGAGAAAAATGAGATATGGGAAGAGTGCGGACTAAGACTGAGCTAGTACTGGAATAAACCCAACAAGGTTCTAGCTATGAAGTCTCGGTAAGCACTGAAGGGGTTGAAGAATTAAAAAGAATTGAATGAGGAAAGGGTGAAAACAAATAGCCCTCCATTTATTCAACCTTAGGGCAGAAACCGGGTTCAATACATATGCAACTGATGGTAACATCGGTATTGAAGACAAGACGTCATGGACCCAGTGACGCACTGCACTTCAACTTTCCAAACCACTCAAGTTCCTCTTAAAAGGGCTTGTTTCATTCTCACGGGGAACCGACATTATCTATCAACTTTCTCTTAGAGATGGTTGATATTGAAGAAGGAGACCCTCTCCCTAGTCTCCGGCACAGGATCCAAATATGCACAAATTGAGTCTAGAGCCACGTGATCATCAATAAATCTCATTAGGACACTTTCAATGAAGACTCTCTGTTTCACACAATGTGGAAAGAGAGATTATATCTTGAGTCCTACGCATTATCCTTGTGGTATTGCCAGAACATCTGAGTGATGTGTTTACATATTCACAATGAAGATGGAAAGCCTTCTGGAGCCAACATCAAACAAGCTCCTGGTAGGTGGCATGTGAGATCTATTATATAGATCAACCTTGTGACAACTGAACAGAAACAATGGGGCGATTCAATCTCTTGAATCAATCCTGGTTCAGGTTATGGATTGACGGATGCCTTTGAAAAACCGGTCGTTGTGCTTACTAAACTCTTTTCGTTAGCCCATCAATTGTGTGCTCATTTTTCAAACCAAAAGGTATTTTTATGATTGAAAATTGATTTTCATTAAAACCTTCGCTGTATTGCAAAAACAATTTCTAGTGAGCAATACTCGATTGTTTTTCAAATATCTTTTCATCAATCAGTGGACTTAAATTCGCTGGTTCACTCACTCCGTGTTGTCTTCTTTGAGATGTTCCGGTTTGAGAACAGCTAGAGCAGCTGCGAAACCCTGTCAAGGAAATTCTTCGGAATTATACCTGATCACAGGCAGTACATGTACTGATCAACGGGGAACCGTGGGCCGTGTACCTCAATTCAACGAAAGTGATCAAAGACACTTTCGTGCGATTTGTTGCTAACTGTTGTATGCAGGTACGCCCGACGTTTGCAGCTGATCAGAATGAAGCGGTCAATCCATAGCCACATGCTCACTTTACACATTCATCTCGAAAGAAATCATGATTAGTGAATCAATGACTCTGATATTTTCACTCCATGCTTCTGCTACGCTGCTGCCAATATCATGAATCAACTAATGCTTCCGCAACTCTGATGAGAAGATATCATGATCCAGAATGTGAGCATGTCGGTCCCAAAG
This sequence comes from Chrysanthemum seticuspe, assembly GCA_019973895.1. Taxonomy (NCBI): domain Eukaryota; kingdom Viridiplantae; phylum Streptophyta; class Magnoliopsida; order Asterales; family Asteraceae; genus Chrysanthemum; species Chrysanthemum seticuspe. The sequence continues at coordinate 13,570,580 of BPTQ01000008.1, forward strand.
TCACAACATCACAAAATACCAACACCAGAAAGGATGTGTCAGAGATTGTTGATCGCTGATGATCTCAAAAGCTGGCTCATATTTACTATCTCATGAATCAGAAATGGACCTCCTATTTAAAGTACAAATCTCTGCAGACTTTGAAGTTGCACAACCTATGCACTAAGTTTACGATGTTGATGTATGAAAGTCTACGAGCTCAAGAACAAAGCCAAGACTAGAATGCTAGGATTTGAAATGTAAAATATGGGGTGACCTCCCTTAGGGGGAGATTGTTAGGAATTAGAAAATTCCAGTGTTGAAAGAGTCGGTCACCCCAACTATTATCTAGCATAAGTTAGCTCGTAGATTGGTCATTAGTTACGGTTTATGTAGTTAGTTAGTAGCGTAAAATAGTATAGTGCAACACCGTGGAAGAAGGACGGGTCTTTACCCACTGTATCCCTGATCCACAGGCCGTCAGGAGGTCGTTTAGTTTGTAACCTATAAATACCCTCTACCTTGCAAGGTAGAGGGTTGGATGTTCTTTGGTAATCTAATATTCCACAAGTTTCTCTCACTAGAATGTCCCACTCTTTCTCTCTCTAAAACCATCTATGTGCTCATTGTGATAATGTTATGATGTGTATGTGAAAGTTAATATCTAACACTCACTACAATGACTACGGATACAACTCCCCCCCCCCACATGTCCGCACGTTATCAAATAAACTAATGGCCCTGAATCACTTGACTACTTTTGTTCCCATTAAACTTGATGTTGATGAGATGAATTACTCATCATGGGTATATTATTTTTCTCATCTTTGTCATGGGTATGGCATCTTGGATCTTCTCGTTGATCCACCCGCATCCTCTTCTTCTACACCTCCTCCACCACCGACTAAGGATGCAGAATAGCTCAAGGTTGATTTCATTATTAGGTCTTGGATCTTTTCCACACTTGCCTCGAATCTTCAAAAACGGTTGGTTGTTCTTAATCCTAAATCTGCTAAAGATGCGTGGGTGTGTCTTGAGGGGATTTTTCAAGACAATAAACGCCATCGAGCTATGGCTTTGAAGGCGGGGTTACGTAATCTAAAGCTTGGGGATTTAACAATTGATGCGTACTTTCAGAAAATTGAATCAATTTCTTTGGTTTTGAATGGTCTTGGTTCTCCTCTTAGTAATGATGACATTGTTACGTTTGCACTTGAAGGCTTACCCAACACGTATTATGTGATTTCAACCGTTATTGCTAGTCGGGAACCCTTTCCCGATCTCAAGACGGTTCGTTCTTTGTTGACCACGCAAGAGATGTACATGAAGTCTAAAGTTCAAGATTCGCTTGTGGATGCTACATCCGCTTCTCCTATGGTTTTATTGGCAAATAATACTCCTTGGCGTCCGTCTAATCCATTGGAAAAAGTAAACAAACCTTGTTTTTTGTTTGCTAAAGGTCATTGCCGTTTTGGTGAGGCGTGTCGGTATCTTCACAATGGCGTACATTGTAAGTCTACAATACTTCCTCGTGGTTCCAGTTCTGTGGATATGGATACTTTGCAACAATTATTGGCTAAATTGGGATTTACCACTTCACAAAACAAGCCCTCTACCACTACACCGGTTGCATGTCACGCCACTGCCCAATTCCCACCTATTTATAACCCACCGGCCCAATTACCCCCTTATTACTCCTATCCGGCCCAACAGTCCCACGGTTCACAAGCCTTCCTACCGTATGGCCTGTCACCAGCTCAGGGTCTACCATGGGGGCCCAACGTGTCCACAACACCGGTTCAGTTTGTTACAGGTTCATCTCAACAGGGGGCTCACGTAGTTACTATTTCATCACCAGGGTTCAATGGTGTGCCGGTTCACAACAGCGGTTCACAGTCGCCAGGGGTTCAGTTTGGGAGTTCGACAGGTCCGGTTCACAGCGCCATCTCACAGCATCCTGGGGTTCAATTTTGTGCAGGTTCACCAGCAGGTCCACAGCCGCAAGGGGTTCCGCAAGGGACTTTGACCGGTTCACCACAGCCGGTGTTTGGTTCAGCTTTTAACCCGGGTCAACTACTTGCGTCGAGTCAACAGGGTTCGGTTCAAGCGACTCTATTGCCGCATGCTTTTTCTACTCACACTCTTCAGGACCCGTCAGCTGGAAAGTGGAATATGGATACACGTGCGAGCTCTCATCTTAATGATTATGTGCATTGTCTTAGTGATAGTCTTAATGAGTGCATTTATCCGTCTGTCGCGGTTGGTTATGGGCGTTTCATTCCCATCCCAACTCCGGTCATAGTATCTTGTCTACACCTTTTCATCCTCTTCGTTTAAATAATGTTTTAATTACCCCTCATGTCGTAGGAAATCTTATTTCTGTGCGTCAATTTGTTCGTGATAATTATTGCACTGTTGAATTTGATCCTTTTGGTTTTTCTGTGAAGGACTTCATAGCTCGACGGGTACTCCTCCATTGTGATAGCACGTGTGATCTTTACCCTTTTACGAAGCCTTCTCCAATTCCTCAAGCATATCTTACCAGTCAGTATACGTGGCATCAACGACTTGGACATCCAGGAAGTAAAGTGTTGCGGTGTCTTGTGTTTAGTGATTCTATTTCATGTAATAAAGAGAAGCTTCTCGTTCTTTGCGATGCTTGTCAGCTTGGTAAACACGTGAAGCTTCCATTTGTTAGTTCGTCTAGTTCTGTTACCTCTTGTTTTGACATTGTTCACTCGGATTTGTGGACCTCCCCAATTTCGAGTCTTTCTGGTTTCAAGTATTATGTTTTGTTTCTTGATCATTATTCTCAGCATGTGTAGATTTATCCATTAATGAATAAATCTGATGTTTTTTCTAAATTTCAATTGTTTCGTAGTTATGTTCGTACTCAGTTTAAGTGTGAAATTAAATTGCTTCCGTGTGATCATGGTGGTGAGTTTGATAATACTGCCTTTAGATTTTCAACCCATGGCATTCAGTTTAGATTTTCTTGCCCCCGCACCTCTCAACAAAATGGAAAATCTGAACGCATGATTCGTACCATCAATAACCTTATTCGTACTTTATTGTTTCAAGCACATTTACCACCCAACTATTGGACTGAAGCTCTTAATATGGCTGTTTATTTATTGAGTATCCTACCTTCCCGTGCCATTAACAATGACATACCCTTTACCCTCCTTTTTGGTGCTATTCCTGATTATAGTGTCCTTCGTGTTATTGGATGCCTTTGTTACCCACATATTGATACCAACCATAAATTAGGACCTCACGCTACACCTGCCATATTTTTGGGACATGCTGCCAATTATTTTGGCTATCGTTGTCTTGATCTAAATACCAAAAAAATTATTATCACTCGTCATGTTACCTTTGATGAAATGGTTTTTCTGTTTCAAACCCACCCCCTCCTATGATTTTTGGAAGATTCTTCCAATCTCATTTCCACCATTATCAACACCACCCTAATTGGTCCTACTTTAAACCCTATTCCTATACCACCAGTTGACATACCTACACCTCACGAACCAGTCAACATACCTACCTCCCCTGCTCCACCTACACCAACGTCAATTGTCCCTCACGCACCTGTCCCTGACCCACCAACGCCACCACCTGTTGTATCTATTCATCCCATGGTCACACGTTCTCGTGTCGGGACTACTCGTCCTAATCCTAAGTATGCTGGTCATGTGTCCACTGTTTCTCCGTCACCTAGGTCGTATAAGGATGCTCTTGATGATCCAAATTGGCGAAATGCTATGTTTGATGAATATAATGCGCTTATTAAGAATAAAACTTGGACGTGTGTACCTCGTCCTACGGGTGTCAATGTTGTTAGGTGTATGTGGTTATTTCACCATAAGTATGTGGCTGATGGCACTCTTAGTCGGTACAAGGCACGTCTTGTTGCCAATGGTAGCACACAGGTGGAGGGAATAGATGTTGGTGAGACTTTTAGTCCGGTTGTTAAGCCAGGCACCATTCGGACTGTTCTTAGTTTAGCTATTTCTCGACATTGGCCTGTTCATCAGCTTGATGTCAAGAATGCGTTTTTGCATGGTGATTTGGCTAAAACTGTTTATATGCATCAGCCACCTGGTTTTCCGGATTCTGAGCATCCGGATTATGTTTGTTTATTACAACGTTCTCTTTATGGTCTTAAGCAGGCGCCTCGGGCATAGTTTCAGCGGTTTGCTGCTTATATTCTTACTGTTGGGTTTACTTCGAGTCGGTGTGATTCTTCTTTATTTATTTACCGACAGGGTGATGATACTGCTTTTCAGCTACTATATGTGGATGATATTGTGCTTACTGCTTCCTCTGATATTTTATTACAGCGGATTATTGCTTCTTTGCATAAGAAGTTCTCTATGACAGATTTGGGTGCTCTTAATTATTTTTTGGGTGAATCAGTTACGCGTGAATCTTCTGGGATGTTTTTGTCACAGCGTAAGTATGCTATGGAGATTTTGGAGCGTGCACATATGGTTGGTTGTAACCCTTCTCGGACTCCTGTTGATGCTGAGTCTAAGTTGGGAGCTGATGGTGATCCGGTTTCTGATCCTACGTTATATCGGAGTCTTGCAGGTTCTCTTCAGTATCTCACTTTCACTAGACCCGATATTACTTATGCTGTGCAGCAGGTTTGTTTATATATGCATGATCCTCGTGAGCCTCATTTCACTGCTCTCAAGCGGATATTACGGTATGTTCAGGGGACTTTGGCTTATGGTTTACAGTTATTTTCTTCTACTACTGAGTCCTTGGTTGCTTATTTGGATGTTGATTGGGCTGGTTGCCCTACCACTCGCCGGTCTACATCAGGTTATTGTGTTTTTATTGGCAACAACTTACTTTCATGGTCTTCTAAACGTCAGCCGATGATTTCTCGTTCCAGTGCTGAGGCTGAGTATCGGGGTGTTGCCAATGCTGTTTCTGAGACATGTTGGCTTCGGAATTTACTACGTGAGCTTCATACACCATTGTCATCTGCTACTACTATTTATTGTGATAATGTGAGTGCAGTGTACTTGTCTTCTAACCCTGTTCAGCATCAGCGTACCAAGCATATTGATTGATATTCATTTTGTTCGTGATTTGGTTGCTACTGGTCAAGTTCGAGTTCTGCATGTTCTTTCTCGGTTTTAGTATGCTGATATTTTTACCAAGGGGTTACCATCTGCATTGTTTACTGATTTTCGTGACAGCTTGAGTGTTCGGTCTCCTCCTGCTCAAACTGCGAGGGAGTGTTAGACTATTAATATTAGTATAAGTATTGGCCCATTGTATATTCGGCCCATTATGTATTCTATATAATCTTGATGTACCAAACATTATTATTCATTCAATATACACAAACTTACAGTTGGTGTAGATGATTCTCCTTCCTTCATACTTTGTTGCTTTCTTACTTACATACTTTCTGTAGGAGAAAGTAATACCGTTTATAAGGAATTCAAAATAACTATAATAAGAAGAATAGAAACTATGACAGTGCAACCAAATTAAAAGTAAGAATCACCTGAACTTTTACACAGGAACAGTAACCAAAGAAAGCCGAATGAAGCACAAGTAGCCGAGTCTCGTGTTGAACACGATTCCCTTAAAACAATTCCGTGTACAACAACACGGTTGTTTCCCAGGGTACAACGGCCGGAGCAGGTGTACTGCCGGAATTGACAACTTGCCCAAAATATTATAGAATTGTAGTGAGTAAGCTGGAGAGGAAATGTGTTAGCTGTGAATTGTATTGGATGATCTTGAATGGTTAAGATTGCCATCAATTTATACACCTTTATGTAACATATGGTGTAATGGTAGCAATCAAATGGGTTAATGGCTCATCAATTTTCTATTATGAATTATTTAAAACAATCATAACAGCCCAATCAATTGTCAGATTTCAAACAGAAATCATAACTCACTTTTAACCATTTTTCTCTTCATTCCAACTACCCTTCATCGAGACTCGATATCTCATTCACACTAACTTCGTTTTGGACATATAACGGTTCGTTACGAAGCACTCACAAAGGACTACGCAACCACATAAGACCTTAATCATAATGATTGTATTTAGTAATAGTACTCTATGTCTAAACTTAGTGAAAACTCATTATTTTCCACTTAATTTTCCAACAATCCCCCACATGAATGGAGATCGAGTAGAAACTCACACAATTCTGACAAGATTTCAGCGGTTGAGTCATGCATAGGATAGGTAGGTGTTACCCTTTGAACCTTCCCTTGTGAAATATACTTAGCCTCCTAGCTGCCAGTAGAACTTGATGTCTTTGAACTGATCTGCTGTTTGTGTAGACGACAATATATGTTCACACAGGACTCTTCCTGACACTGTCAATTCCTCATAGTCGTGTTCGTTATGGTCATGAACACTAGCCTGGTTCTGCAAGAGCTCTTAGGAAATGCGCCCCCACATTTCCCTTCGAAGCGACCCCACTTCTCTCTCACATAGGTGATTTCTCATTAAATCATTAAAAGCTCTAGGCTTAACCTCGTATGTCACTGATAGGAATGGACCAGGATGTTTATTAACACCCTCATGTGTTTTGGGAGGTTAACCTCCCACAGTGACTCCCCCACAGTTTATACAAGTAGGTTGTCCTATTGAACCCAGATCTTGGGATCTCCAGTCAGCTGGGTTAGGTTTTCCTTCGTATAAACTCATTCATTTACGGGTTTTAGTCCCATTCCTTTTGACGACTTGTTAACTAACTCCCTGCTTAAGCCTTTCGTAAGCGGATCCGCTATGTTATCCTTTGATTTCACATAATCAATAGTGATAACTCCTGTAGAGAGTAGTTGTCGTATAGTATTGTGTCTACGTCTAATATGTCTTGACTTACCGTTATACATTATGCTATGAGCTCTGCCAATCGCTGATTGACTATCACAATGTATACATATGGCCGTTACCGGCTTAGGCCACCTTGGTATGTCCTCTACAAATTGACGTAACCATTCTGCCTCTTCGGCACATTTATCTAAGGCGATAAATTCTGACTCCATTGTGGATCTGGAAATAATCGTCTGTTTGGAAGATTTCCATGATACGGCTCCACCTCCAAGTGTGAATACATATCCACTTGTTGATCTAGAGTCTTTTATATCAGATATCCAGTTTGCATCACTATATCCTTCGATAACAGCCGGATATCTAGTATAATGCAATCCATATTCTCGAGTGTACCTTATGTACCCCAGAACCCTTGTTATACTTTCCCAGTGTTTGTAACCTGGGTTGTTCGTATACCTACTTAGCCTACTCACAGCGTATGCTAAGTCGGGTCTCGTACAATTCATTAGATACATCAAACTACCAATAATGCTTGAGTATCCCACCTGGTTAACTCATTGACCTCTGTTTTTAGATAGATGCTTAGTCGTATCAATAGGAGTCCTCGCAATGTTGGAGTCATCTGGATTATATTTCTCAAGAATTTTATCCACAAAGTGTGTTTGACTCAACATAAGTCCATTTTGGGTTCGTATGATTTTGATTCCAAGTATCACATCTGCCAAACCCATGTCTTTCATGTCAAACCTTGATTTCAACATGTCTTTAGTAGATCGTATCATCTTATCGTTGCTTCCAACGATTAGCATATCGTCTACATATAGACATAAGATGACATATCCATTGTTTGTGTCTTTCACGAAGACACACTTGTCACATTCATTAATTTTGAATCCACATTCGATCATGACGTGGTCAAACTTTTGATGCCACTGCTTAGGAGCTTGTTTCAATCCATACAGTGACTTGACAAGTTTACATACTTTTCCCTCTTGTCCCGGGGCAGTGAATTCCTCAGGTTGTTCCATGTAAATCTCTTCATCTAAATCTCCATTTAGAAAAGCAGTTTTTACATCCATTTGATGAACTTCCAGATTTCTTATGGCTGCAATAGCAAGTACCATCCTTATGGATGTTATTCGCGTTACGGGCGAATAAGTGTCAAAGTAGTCCAGACCTTCTCGTTGTCTGTAACCTTTGATCACCAATCTTGCTTTGTACTTATCTATGGTGCCATTAGCTTTCATCTTCTTCTTGAAGATCCATTGATAGCCTAATGTTTTGCAACCCGGAGGTAGATCTACAAGCTCAAATGTATGGTTATGCAAAATAGAATCTATCTCACTCTTAATGGCTTCTTTCCATTGAGGCCCTTCTGAGGACGTAACCGCTTCTCGGTAAGAGTTTGGTTCACTTTCTACCATAAAAGAAACATAATCGGGTCCAAACGATTTCTCGATTCTTGGCCTTTTGCTTCTTCTAGGTTCAACATCTTCTTCCTCAGATTGATGTTGTCTCTCATCGTGAACGATGTTATCATTTCGCTGTCTCTTTTCGTGGACAACTACGTCATCTCGTCTAGATGACTTTTCATTCTCCTTGGTCAAACAAGGGAACACGGTTTCAAAGAATGAAGCATTCCTTGATTCCATTATCGTATTCTTGTGTATCTCGGGATTTTTTGACTCGTGCACAAGGAATCGATAAGCGCTGCTATTATGAGCATACCCAATGAATACACAATCAACGGTTTTGGGTCCTATCTTTTGAGCTTTAGGTGCCGGAATTGCCACTTTAGCTTGGCACCCCCACACTCGTAAGTATTTATAAGATGGTTTTCGTCCCATCCATAGCTCATAGGGGGTCTCTTCTTTTTCCTTACGAGGTATCTTATTCAAAAGATAAGTAGCCGATAAAATGGCTTCCCCCCACATGTTCTGATTTAAACCAGAACTTATTAACATGGCATTTGCCATTTCTTTCAAGGTACGATTTTTTCTTTCAGCAATCCCATTCTGCTGAGGTGAATAGGGTGCGGTGAACTCATGTCTAATTCCATGTTGTGAACAAAATTCAGCAAATGGAGATACATATTCACCTCCCCTATCACTCCTTACTACCTTGATCTTTTTATTTAGTTGATTCTCAACTTCATTCTTGTATAGAATGAACTTATCTATTGCTTCATCTTTACTTTTAAGTAAATACACATAGCAATATTTCGTACTATCATCAATGAAAGTAATGAAGTACTTATTATCTCCTCTTGTTGGCACCGATTTTAAATCACACACATCTGTGTGAATTAGATCAAGAGGGTCGGTTTTTCTTTCAACCGAATGAAAAGACGATCTTGTCATTTTCGCTTCAACACAAGTTTCGCACTTGTGATTTGAGTCAATATGGAATGTAGGTATACAATTTAATTTTATTAGTCGTCGGATGGAATTATAATTGACATGACCAAGTCGGCCATGCCACACATTCGAGGTCTCAACTACACAAGTTGAATTAGTGTTCATTTTAGAAAGATTGTTTTCCTTAACAATTAAATCCAATTTGAACATTCCATCACGAGCGTAGCCTGTACCTACAACCATTTTATTCTTGGTTAATTCAAATATGTTACACTCAAATGCAAGGCAAAACCCATACTTGTTGAGCAACCACCCGGACACAAGATTCTTTCGAATCTCCGGAACGTACAAAACGTTTTTGAGTTTTAACTCTTTTCCGGATGTCCATTTCAAAATCACATCACCCTCACCTTTAATGTCAGCGGTGATGGAATTTCCCATGAAAAATTTTCCACCATTGTTAACCTCTTTAAACGAACTAAAGAGACTCTTGTTTAAGCATACATGACGGGTGGCACTCGTGTCAATCCACCACTCGTTTGTGTTTGAACCTGCTTGGTTTACTTCTGAAATCATTGCAACGAAATCATGAACCATTCTGAAACTTTCACACAGAAAATTTGACAGTAGGTTGTAACTTGAGGTTGTGCACAAAATGATTTGTTTCTTGCACAAATAAGTTATAAGGAAACACACTCCTCTTTAGTAACTTATGCGCTTTTTGCACCAATATTGCAGCCACAAAGTCCCAACTTTTTTTAAACTTATAACGCACCTAACAAATGCAGAAAATTGAATTCTAAAAAATATATGGTTTGGGGCTGATTGGACAAGCCTTTTAATGGGCTGTTAGGACAGCAACTATATGCAGAAAAGTCATTCAAAAAATTCTGATTTGGAGCTGTTTGGACAAGCCTTTTAAAGGGCTGTTTGGACAGCAGTTAAGTGCAGGAAATAAGGGTCTAAAAATCTGGTTTGGGACTGTATTGACACACCTTGTTACAAGATGTTTGGACTGGAATTATTTGCATAAAAGATGTTCTAAAAACTTGTGAAGGGGCTGTTTGGATAAGAGAAATAACAAAGCTAAAATCTCGACAATAGTTGTATAATATAATCTGCAAAGAACTCGTTAAGAATAATCTGAAGTTTACAAGATTATAACACACAATACACTATATAAAATCTGCACATATATTAGATTCTGAACTGAATGAAAAAAAAAATAACTCTAAAACAGTCTTAACACAAGCAGCTATGAATCATGAAAAGCAAAAAAAATACAGACCTGAACTTGAAAAAACAACACGTTTGAATAAAACTAAAATAAAATCAAATAAACCAGGGTAATAATGTGTATTCCACAGAACTAATTCAATAACAACAGGTTTCTAACAAACAAGATCAGAAACACACTTTTTTTTTTTTTTTTTTTTTTTTTTTTTTTTTTGAAGAATGGATCGAAATTGAAACTGGTTTGAATCCAAATCGTTTTATTCCTTATAAACTTGTACACGGAATTGTTTTAAGATTGTATGAGAAAGTAATACCGTTTATAAAGAATTCAAAATAACTATAATAAGAAGAATAGAAACTATGACAGTGCAACCAAATTAAAAGTAAGAATCACCTGAAGTTTTACACAAGAACAGTAACCAAAGAAAGCCGAATGAAGCACAAGTAGCCGAGTCTCGTGTTGAACACGATTCCCTTAAAACAATTCCGTGTACAACAACACGGTTGTTTCCCAGGGTACAACGGCCGGAGCAGGTGTACTGCCGGAATTGACAACTTGCCCGAAATATTATAGAATTGTAGTGAGTAAGCTGGAGAGGAAATGTGTTAGCTGTGAATTGTATTGGATGATCTTGAATGGTTAAGATTGCCATCAATTTATACACCTTTATGTAACATATGGTGTAATGGTAGCAATCAAATGGGTTAATGGCTCATCAATTTTCTATTATGAATTATTTAAAACAATCATAACAGCCCAATCAATTGTCAGATTTCAAACAGAAATCATAACTCACTTTTAACCATTTTTCTCTTCATTCCAACTACCCTTCGTCGAGACTCGATATCTCATTCATACTAACTTCGTTTTGGACATATAACGGTTCGTTACGAAGCACTCACAAAGGACTACGTAACCACATAAGACCTTAATCATAATGATTATATTTAGTAATAGTACTCTATGTCCAAACTTAGTGAAAACTCATTATTTTCCACTTAATTTTCCAACACTTTCTTACTTGCTTTGAAACACCGAGGTTTCTCTTACTAGTCGAAACACTGAGGTTTCTCTTACTGGATGAAACACTAAGGTTTCTCTTACGGGGTGAAACACTAAGGTTTCTCTCTTACTTTCTTACTGGTTATGTGAACCACAATGGTTTGGTTTTTTACTTGCTATTTTTTATTTTTAATCTAAAGTGAAAAGATCTTTTTTTTCTTTAGTTAAAGATACAAAACTTGATTTTTCTTACTTTTACTTCCTTCAATTGATTTGGGATTTTATATGTATTTTTTTCTAATCAATAAATAAAGTGAAAAGAAAAATAAATAATTATTTAAAAACGTTTTACCAAATCCTATACCCTATCTGACTACTAGTTTCTTCCTTTCTTTTCCCCTTTACTTTTCCTTTCTTATAAAAACCTAAATTCTAGTTTAGATTAAAATCAAAAAAAAAAGGAAGACTCAAGGAATGACAAAATCGTTCCTTCAATAATCAATGTCTGGTCCTAATCATTGTTTCTATGCTTCGATCTTCTTCAATCCTGCTTAAATCCTTCTTCAATTGCTTCCCAGTTCGTCTTCAATCGGCGAAGTGGTTTACAATCATAGTTTCTTCAATCGTTGGATGAAACAGGTAATCCTTCTTCCTTATCTTCTTTTGCCTAGATTCGATTGCCCTTTATCGATTAGCCTTGGGCTCTGATACCAATGTTTCACAGGTTGATAAATGGCCTTCGACTGAACCTTGTTTCTTCTGATTATACAAGTTCTTGAATCGGGTCTGGATGAACAGGGGTGTTTGGGACAGAATCTTACAAACGATATTCTTGGGATAAGGTTTTGGAACAAGGCGATTTTGTAACACAGAATACACTAAAGAATATGTAATGATCGATTCTATTAATGATTGAATTACAACTGACGATGTTTTATAGAACATTACACCTATTTATACTTCATGAATCGGTACCTTTGAACATGAGGTATACCGATTCATATAAAGTAATTGGCATAACTAATCTAAACGTTATAACCCTTAAGAAACGGTTATATTAATACTTAAACGACCCAGCCCAATACTGTCTTGGGTTTGCAGACTTCTAAAACTAAATACATAATATATATATAAACGCTTAACTACCCTAACTTTGCTTCTATAACATTAAGGTCCAACAAAATCTTGTTTCTAAAATCATATCAGTGAATCTTTCATGATATAATTGTTGGGGGTTATATCCCGGAACAGGGTTAAGACAATCAATGACAGTAGCAATACCACTAGGTGGTTACCGGATATCACTTGGAATCGTGTGATCACTTTCCAAAGTAAACTATTCGACCCTAATGCCTGGGTATCACGAATATCTACTTGGGATAAGACCAAATGCAGTTAGAGAATTAGGCACAATTCTATAACCCTTTCGCTTATAAGTATTTAGTGTTTTCTGTGTGTCCTTCATGCATAAACATATCTCCTATTTATAGGAGGTTACTCTTGAGCTATTCCAATGGAATTATGAGTATTAATCGGCCCATTAATAGCCTCATAATTATCCCCATTATAGCCGTTAGTGGTTACATGACCAATTAAACGTGGTCATAATGCAGTTGTAACTGCCATTTAGCAGTACTTTGAATAAGCAGTACTTTCACTAAGCAGTACTTTTCAATAAGCAGTACTTTCCACTTGCAGTGGAAATACAGCCTATCAGTGGAAACACTGCCTATCAGTACTTTCATAGCATTAGCAGTGGATACACCACTTCAGTGGAAACACTGCCTATCAGTGGAAACACTGCTTATCAGTGGAAACCACAAGCAGTACTTTCCACAAGCAGTACTTTCACCAAGCAGTACTTTCACCAGTACTACCAATACAAACCACTATAAGAGTCAGGGTGTTCATGGACCTTATGGGTGTACACTCCGTACCTCCTAACCCATTACAAGGTGTGAACTAATCCCACAAGTGCACTAAATTTTCCAACAATCCTCCCCAAATTTAGTTCACTTCTTTTGCATGAAAAATAAACATTAATCAAAACATGTGCATAAACGAAAATGTCCTAAGGATTGAATTTCCATCTTAGTAAATTACACGTTCAAATATTCGAGAATCAGGGTGTTCTAAGAATTGAACCCTTCAACCCATTTGAATACCTGAAGATAAAATACACACAAGTTTTCAAACACTTAAAAGCTCCTGACACTATACAAGCCATGTGTCCATATCCAAATTCATAAATGTTGTAAAAGCTAAAGTCCAAAGCTTCCTGAAGCGGCAAAACTTCAACATTTACATAGGTAGTTCCTCTTTAGTCATGCTCCTGTCAAGCACTTTTTCAAAGAAAATTAACCATTAAGAAGTAAAGACTTCATCCTCCTTTCAGCAGGTTCTGAGCACAACCTTGGGATGTAAATAAAACATGTGCTCCAGTCCACTGAATGTTCAGCTTTCCACATTGAACTCAGCTCCCAAGTTTCCTTAGGAGGGAGTTGGGTGTCCTAGCATTCAGTGACTAAGTTGGACTTAAACCCATCCCTTTAGCAGACTTTATAACCAATTCTCTAGCCAGACCCTTCGTCAAGTGATCAGCTAAGTTCTGTTGAGATCTCACAAACTCTATAGATACCACCCCATTCATGATAAGCTCACGAATCATGCTATGCCTGACACCTAAGTGTCTAGACTTACCATTGCACATCTGGCTATAAGCCTTAGCCAATGTAGCTGCACTATCACACCGGATAGAAATAGGTGCTATTTAGGCCACAATGGAATCTCAAGAAGCAAGTTTTTCAACCCATTCAGCTTCTTTACCAGCAGCTGCTAGAGCCACAAATTCAGATTCCATTGTTGAACTGGTGATGCAAGTTTGCTTCTTGGATGCCCAAGAAATTGCACCTCCACTAAGTAGGAATACCCAGCCACTGGTAGACGAATTGTCTTCAGTGTTACTGATCCAACTTGCATCAGTGTAACCTTCCAACACTGATGGGTAACCAGTATATGAGAGACTATAATCCATAGTTCTCTTCAAATACTTCAGTACCCTTTGAACTGCTTGCCAGTGATGAGCACTAGGATTACTAGTATACCTGCTCAATTTTTCCCCACTGCAAAACCAATATCAGGCCTTGTACAAGTCATGGCATACATCAGGAAGCCAATTACCCTATAATACTCAAGTTGAGATACAGCCTTGCCATGATTAGGCATCAGCTTCTCACAAGTATCCATAGGAGTACTCACTGGAGTACAATCAAAGTAATTGAATTTCCTCAGTACCTTCTCAATATAATGAGACTGAGAGATAGAAATTCTATTACTTTCATGTTTAATCCTTATACCAAGGATAACATCAGCCTCCCCCATGTCTTTCATGGAGAACCTTGATGACAAAAATTCCTTTGTCAGGTCAACCTGATTTTGGTCAGTGCCAAAGATCAACATGTCATCAACATATAGACAAATGATGACTCCTTTACCAGATTCATCAAATTTGCTATATACACATTTGTCAGCTTGGTTAAGAACATAACCACTAGACAAAACCACTTCATCAAATTTTTGATGCCATTGCTTAGGTGCCTGCTTAAGTCCATAAAGAGACTTAATCAGTTTACACACCTTGTTTTCATTGCCAGGCAAGATGAAGCCCTGAGGTTGGTTCATATAAACCTCCTCTTCCAATTCACCATTCAAGAAAGCTGTCTTCACATCCATCTGATGAATAATCAGATTGTGAATAGATGCCATAGCAATCAGCAGTCTTATGGTACTGATACGAGCCACAGGGGCATAAGTATCAAAATAGTCTATCCCAGACTTTTGTTTAAAGCCTTGAATGACTAGTCTAGCCTTGAACTTTTCAATAGTTCCATCTACCTTCATTTTCCTTTTGAAAATCCATTTGAAACCTAAAGGTTTGCAACCAGGTGGTAGATCAACCAACACCCAAGTGTTGTTCCCCATGATGGAATCCATCTCATCATTGATTGCTTCTTTCCAGAAAGCAATATCCTGGGACTTCATTGCTTCTTCAAATGTTTTGGGGTCATCCTCAACAATGAAGCAATATGAGTATTGGTCTGAGACCTCATCCCTAGTGCCTTCAACTAAGTATAATTGAAACTCAGGTCCAAATGACTTTGGAGTCCTGACCCTTTTGCTCTTCCTGAGCACAGGTTCAGGTTGCTGAACCACAACCTCATCAGGGACCACTGATACACCAGTGTCATGAGTTCCATTAGGAAACCTCTGACTTGGTCTAGGGACTGATGAAAATCTATTCTCATCAAAGTCTGCATCCATTGATTCAATTATTGAGTTAACTGAAACATGTTCATTAGGTTCAATAACATAGAACCTAAAAGCCTTGGAATGCTCAGCATATCCAACAAATATGCAGTCAATGCCTCTTTCACCCAAAGTCTTTAGCTTTGGATCAGGGAGTCTTACAATAGCCCTACAACCCTAAACCTTGAGATAATTCAGGTTGGGTTTCCTTTTAGTCCAGAGTTCATAAGGGGTAACCTTGTTCCTTTTGTTGGGAACCCTATTTAGCAAATAGCAAGCTGTTAGCATAGCTTCACCCCAGAACCCTTGACTCAGTCCTGAATAGGACAACATGGAATTAACCATCTCCTTCAGCACCCTGTTTTTCCTTTCAGAAATACCATTTTGCTGAGGAGTATAAGGGGCAGTCGTTTCATGGATTATTCCAACAGACTGAAAGTACTGAGTATCCATGTACTCACCTCCCCTATCAGTCCTTAATCTTTTGATCAAAGACCCAAGTTGTAATTCAACTTCAGTTTTAAACACTTTGAATTTATCTAATGCTTCATCCTTGGTATGTAACAGATAGACATAACAAAATCTAGAAGCATCATCAATAAATGTCACAAAGTACTTCTTATTCCCCAAAGAAGGAGTGGCATGCAAATCACACAGGTCACGGTGAATAAGCTCCAAGATCTTAGTCTCACGACTAACACCCTGAAAGGGTTTCTTGGTTATCTTGGTCAACATGCAAGTTTTACACTTTTCAGTGTCCATGTCAAAAGCAGGGATTAAACCATCCCTAGACATATCTTGCATCCTTTTATAGTGAACATGACCAAGTCTAGCATGCCAAAGGTTAGAATCACTCTGATCATATGTGGTCACAAAAGCTGAAATAACATTGTCAGTGGTAATATTAAGCCTGAACATTTGATTACATAAATAACCAAAACCAATAAAAATACCACATTTAGAAAGAACAAATTTATCAGATTCAATAACTTGTTTATATCCATGATTATTCAAAACACTACTTGAAACCAAGTTTTTCCTTATATCAGGAACATGAATAACATTAAATAAAGTTACAATCTTTCCAGAGCTAAACCTAAGATCTACACAACCACGACCATGCACCAAGGCAGTTGACTCATTTCCCATGTGAAGAATAGAACCATCATTCAGTGACTCATAAGTCTTGAACCAGCTTCTATCTTTACACACATGAACTGTGGCACTAGAGTCAACCCACCACGCAACATCATCATCTTGCACATAAAAAGATTCAGATACATATGTAACATAATAAATCTGAAAAGACTTATTAAACATATTCTGACCTTTCTGTGAGTTGGTTGAACCACCACTCCCTGAACCATTAGTGCCTGATCCATTGGCTTTACCACCAACTTTAACACCCTTGCAGTCCTTTTTAATGTGACAAGTCTTGCCACATTTCCAACAAGTAGGTGTTGCCTTCTTGTTAGGATCTGCCCTTGTGTTATCATGAAATTTGCGTTTGCCTTTGTTATCATTGTACCTGGTAGAGTTGTTATGCTCTACCATATTGACAACAGATGGTCCAGCAGCATTGCTACTCTTTGGCTTGTCATTATCCTGCACCTTAAGAGATTCCTCAATATGCAGATGACTGCCCAACTCAACAAGAGTTAACTCCTCCTTCATATGTTTCAAGGTATGCTTGAAATCTTTCCATGAAGGAGGGAGTTTGTCAATGACACAAGAGACTTTGATAGCCTCATCCATGTTCATTTGGTGTTGTGTAAACCTTCCAAGTATTCCAAGAAGTTCATTGTATTGTTCCATAACTCGTCTTGAATCAGTCATTTTGTAATTTGTGAAATTACTAACAAGGAACTTCTTACTTGATGCATCCTCAGCCATATATTTGGCATCCAAGGAATCCCACGGTTCTTTGGAAGATTCAAAGTTCTGATAAATATCAAACAAAGAATCAGACATACCATTCAGAATAAGACCTCTGCATATGTAGTCATCATTCTCCCACTTGCTCCTCCTCCTGATCTGCTCCACAGTAGCATCATCACCATCATCAGGAATTGGAGTAGTCAGCACATAGACCACACTCATGCTTGACAGCAAGAAGTGCATCTTCTTCTGCCACCTCCAAAAGTCCACCCCTTCAAACTTATCAAGCTTGGCAAAGTTTGAAGCCATGTGTTTCATTGCAGCAGTTGCCATTGATTATCACAAAATAGTTTACTTTGATTGTTGGGGGTTATATCCCAGAACAGGGTTAAGACAATCAATGACAGTAGCAATACCACTAGGTGGTTACCGGATATCACTTGGAATCGTGTGATCACTTTCCAAAGTAAACTATTCGACCCTAATGCTTGGGTATCACGAATATCTACTTGGGATAAGACCAAATGCAGTTAGAGAATTAGGCACAATTCTATAACCCTTTCGCTTATAAGTATTTAGTGTTTTCTGTGTGTCCTTCATGCATAAACAGATCTCCTATTTATAGGAGGTTACTCTTGAGCTATTCCAATGGAATTATGAGTATTAATCGGCCCATTAATAGCCTCATAATTATCCCCATTATAGCCGTTAGTGGTTACATGACCAATTAAACGTGGTCATAATGCAGTTGTAACTGCCATTTAGCAGTACTTTGAATAAGCAGTACTTTCACTAAGCAGTACTTTCAATAAGCAGTACTTTTCACTAGCAGTACTTTCCACTTGCAGTGGAAATACAGCCTATCAGTGGAAACACTGTCTATCAGTACTTTCATAGCACTAGCAGTGGAAACACTGCCTATCAGTGGAAACACTGCTTATCAGTGGAAACCACAAGCAATACTTTCCACAAGCAGTACTTTCACCAAGCAGTACTTTCACCAGTACTACCAATACAAACCACTATAAGAGTCAGGGTGTTCATGGACCTTATGGGTGTACACTCCGTACCTCCTAACCCATTACAAGGTGTGAACTAATCCCACAAGTGCACTAAATTTTCCAACAATAATATGGTTATCACATTGTTTGTAGTGTCGAAATTGGTATTATGATCTTTTGGGTCTAATTTGTTTTACTAAAAAAACAACAACGATATCACTCTTATATTCAATCAACTACACGGCGGTAGATTAACATGTGTGTCGGTCTATTTCCGTTTATATTTTCCTACTCCTTCATGTTTAACATAATTGGATAACTGATAAGTTAGTTTCTTCTGTGTAGGCACTTAATCGACTTGTCCAAATCCACCTGTTGGACTAGAACAAATGGAAGTAAAGCTGAAATGTAGACTTTATACCCGAACAAGCTTTGAATTCATGTGGTGGGAGCGAAGTTGAGGTTCAAGACATGTACATAGGCCGGTTATGTATTCATGTCTAATTTTTAACAGTCCCCTTGACTTATTTGTGATCTTTAGATGATAAACAATGGCTTTCTTGTATGTTTATAAATTAGGGATTTTTTTTATATGTGATTATTAATTCGGATTTCATCTTTGTATTTAGAATCATTTGGTTTTATATTTTTGTTTAATTCCGGATAAAGCTAAATAGTGTAATTTCTCTAAAAGGTGTAAAATTATTTTGCAACGGAACAATTACATTGAAAAATTTTATGGCTGCAAAATTGTTGACTGACTTTCTATTGCAAGTTATACCGTTGCAAAAAGTTTTCGTTGCAAAAAGTCTCCGTTGCAAAACCTGTTATTAATTTACAACAAATCTTCCTCCGTTGCAAAACTTTTACAATAATTTTTGGTCATTGCAATTCGGTTGCAATTAAAATTTTCATAGAGCATTTATGCAACGGTCGTGATCCGTTGCAAACAGGCGATTGCAACATATTTGCAATGAATTATGACTGTTGCATTTGCCCTATTGTGTTGTTGTGGATGCCAACATTACTAACCTATTTGAGTGTTTCACAATGGTTGAAAATTTAACTATTTGGCGTGAAATCATTGAGGTAATCTTATTCATGTATATATCATCGATTCAACTGAAATACTTGTGTATTAATATCTTCTTTTTTTTTATGATTGAAGTGTTTTGCTCTAGATGGAGGAATACCTCGAGAGGTTCCAATAGCATTAGCCCACCTCAAACACTTGTGTATAGCATACGCATTCTTCATTCCTGATTATGAGTTCCGTATTGTTTCTCTTTTCCTCGACAGCTCCTCAAACTTGGAGAAACTTAAGGTGAAGATAAAGAGACCAAATGTCGGGCAAAAGTCATCCTCTTTAGGGATGATTTTTGCAAAACATTTGACAAAAAGTTTTGCATATAATGGGACATATTAAATATAATAATGAGTATTTTAGAAACCGTTTAAGCAACATTAATATTTTGACATAAGTATATATATTATTATAAAATATTTCAAAAATCACTAATATATCATAATAGAGACACAAAATAGTTAGGTCATAATAGAATGAAACTAAACTTATAACTTCTAATATTTAATAGTTTTAATCATATTTTTGAACAGGTTGACGGGTTGAAATCGGGTTTGAGAATTTCTACCCAAACCTAGCCTATTTATTAAACAAGTCAGTCGTGTCGACCTATCTTCAACCCGAACTTGTTTAGCCTCAAACATAACCTGTTTATTTTCTCGGATCGTGTTTCGTGTCGTGTCAGGAATTGCCACCTCCTCTAACTTATAAGTTACAACTAAAGCTGAACAGTAAAATTTGTGGAGCAAAAACCTGGGCCAATAAGTCAAGAACGCAGCCCACTAAACATCCATGTTGGGCTTGACACACACATAATAATGAGTCGACCAGAAAAATACAAATTTTAGAATATTACGATTTCATACACACGATTATTAATCAAGTTTTGGGACAAACAACAACCATAAGAGTACGTTGTTAATCTGGTTTGCATTTTATAAACTCGATATTGATTATGTGTTTTTCACCATGCTAGCTTAATGTTCTTATGCGTTTAATCAAGTTTTTGTTTATCGTGGATTATTTTGTATGCATAGGTTTTCTGTACGTCAATTCTTTAGCTTGTTAGATGATCGTGTTGGCATGACGATCTATGTATAGATTAAGTTCTTAGTTAACTAGACAATTATGTGTCCATATGTAATCAATGAACGAATCCTAGGTTAAGAATCTGTTTAGAAAACATGAACTAAAAAGAAAGAAAGAAACAGTTTTACCCAAACTACAACGACTGCACCGGGATGTATCATGTTGTACGTAAAAGGTAGTGATAATACTTTTGGGATAGCGACATTGATGAGTGTGTGAATGTTTTCTATTATGTATTTGGCTTATTTTGTGCGTGTGTGAATAATTTTGCAGCCAACAAGAATATCTTGAATGGATAGGATTAGCGACCTTCCTTTAAGCATAATAGAAACCATCTTATGTCTTTTGCCGTATCAAGACGTGGTAAGGACAAGTATCCTCTCTAAGGAATGGAGGTATCATTGGACCAAAATTCCTAAAATTGTGGTTATTGTGGGTACGTGTCAAGCAACAACCTTGAAGCGAAAGCGAAAGCAAGACCAGAAGCAAAATATGATCAAGAAGAGTAAACTTTTGTTTGATATATGCCAAACTTTGTCAATGCACGAGGGTCCTATACATGAGTTCAACCTTTCCCTTAACAATCAAGGGGATAATGTGGGTGAGATTGACAGTATATTATCTCATTTATCAAGGAAAAATACTGTCAAGAAAATGATACTACTCGACTTTGATCATGCAAGGTGGTTTTTTTCGTTACCTGTATCTCTCTTGTCAATGAGTCAGTTAACATACTTATATGTCAAAAATTGGATACTTAGCGATGAACCAACATCCAGTCGGCCAAAACATGGGACATCAGGGGTATCCAGAAAACCGGAAAAGGAAAAGGAAACTTCGAGTGGACTTGGTAGCCTAACTAGCTTATATGTGCACCGCTCATTTTTTGACTTTAGAACCCTCCTACATCTCCTATCTAAATGTCCATTGCTTAAGACCCTAGCTCTGGTAAGTTCTTACTAAAACATAAAATAAATACTCATGGGCTTTCTTCACTTATCTAAATATTGTAAGTTGCTGCAGACAGATAACCATATGGTTTCCTTATTTAGCCATGGGCCCACCATTACTAACCTATTTCAGTGTTTACCAGTGATTGAAAATCTAACTCTTTGCTGCAGTATCATTGAGGTAATCTTTATCCACATTTTATATGATTATTTTAACTTGGAGAAAAAAGTTATACATTATACTAATCTCTTGTTTCATCTATGCATGGCTCAAGTCTTTACCTCTAGACAGTTTAGCTAAAGA
This sequence comes from Chrysanthemum seticuspe, assembly GCA_019973895.1. Lineage (NCBI taxonomy): Eukaryota > Viridiplantae > Streptophyta > Magnoliopsida > Asterales > Asteraceae > Chrysanthemum > Chrysanthemum seticuspe. Next base: position 13,592,592 of record BPTQ01000008.1, read on the forward strand.
CGTTCCAATCGCATTAGTCCATCTCAAACACTTGTGCATAGAAAGCATTTACTTCAATCATTATTATGGGTTACGTATAACTTCTCTTTTTATCAAAAGCTCCCCCAACTTGGAGAAACTTACAGTCAAGGTAAATAGCAAAAATTGAAAAAATCTTGTTTCCTATCCTAATTTTCTTATTTATTTTACGTCAATTGACAAGTACACTTAATGAGAAATATTACTGTAACACTTTTTGCAGATTAAAGACAACAGAAGGCGTGGGGGAATATTATCTTTCTCCCGTGTACTAGAATATTATAGGGATATTTGGATGGAGCATTTGAGCGAATTAGAGATTACTTATATAAGCAACGAGCAGACTGAATTGAATATTGTGAAGCTTATCTTGATGAGGTCACCTGCGCTAAAGAAGTTGAGGATATTCATCTCAAAGAGTTACAAGGATGAAGAGATGCAGATTTCTGAAACCCTCTTATCTGCCCCGCACGCATCACCCGTGGTGGAATTAATTGTTGAAAAAGAACCCTTTTAGAAACTCTTTATATATAGCACCACAAATTTCCCCATGATACCCTTTTTAAGTATTTGAACCTATACAATTTGATTTTCTGGTTACAGAATGTGGTGATTTGATTATTTAATCAATGTTTCTGTGTTTGTGCCGTGTCTCGGGTGATCTAGCCACGATTCGGGGCCTGGAAGTTTTATGTTCATGTGATGCATTGTCTTTCTTAGCTCATTCGTATATATGTACTCAACATATTTTACCGTGGTAACTCTTTACCCAAAAAAAAAATTACTCTATGTGATTTTTATATGTAGAAGATGCTACTTCAGCTGTATTTTGAAATGTAGATGCTACATCTGCAACGAATTAAATTGTACTGAATTGATGTAAACATAAGCCACTGTGGCATATTTTACTGTGTTGCATTTGCCATAAAAATTCATTAGCACTGATCATCACCCTTATGCTAATTACTAGACCATTTTCCTTGTAACAATTACAAATATGAGGTTACTACAAAACCACAAGTAAAATGTTAGTAACAACCACACCTTGTATAAGGCAGCAGGTGCATAATAAGTGTGTGATTCTTTTTACTTTTATAAACATATTATGATTTGATACTTATATGGTCTAAAAATAACATTTTCTGAGTGGAAATGTGGAGTTTCTTTCTTTAAAAAGAAATTCTGGATTATTAAACACTTTGTCCAGCCATTCAACCTTAGCGTCTTCTCCAGCCGCCTCAGGACTTGCTCGTCTGGCATTGGTGACGGACAGTTGGTTGCTACTTCTGCTTGTCAAAAGGTTTACACATTATCATATTTGTAACATATATTTTATTCATACCAGTTAAATTATAGGAGTATCATATATTTTTCTACTCATACATTATTATACTGCTGTTATATATGGTAGTAATTTTGCAGACGATACTGAGATGAATATGATCGACAACCTTCCTTTATGCATAATAGAAACCATCTTAAGTCTTTTACCGATTCAAGAGGCAGCAAGGACGAGTATCCTCTCAAAAGAATGGAGGTACCATTGGATTAAAATTCCTAATATTATGGTTATTGAGGATACGTGTCAAGCGCCTTTCTTGAATCGAGAGTAAAAGGTGATATATGCTCTATAAGAGTTGAAGTTTTCTTAGATATTTGGTTGGAGCATCTGAATGAGCTACAATTCACAAGGTTTACACACTATGGGACTGAGTTGGAGTTTGTGAAATTTATCTTGGCGAGGTCACCTGAGCTAAAAAAGGTGATAATATTATTATGCAATGAGATTCATAAAGATGAAGAGCTGCGGATTTCAGAAATCCTCTTACAGTCCCCACACGCATCACCAGTTGTCAAACTTATCATTGCATAAATTTGGTTACACCGCAACTTTTGCCTAAGATACCCTTCAGTTTAAGTTTCGAAACCTATACAGTACATTTTTATACTTTCTGGCCTCAGTTTCGGATATTTATTATGTAATCAGGGCAAAAGAGGCAATACTAGATTGTGTCACAATGGAAAAGCATACTGATCATCATACATAAACAACACTAATATGTATCACAATGAGCCAATAAAACCTTCATTTTTATGGTCCCTTAGCAAAATAAGGCTTAAAAGTTCTATAAATTTGCTAACTCGAACAAACTTAAGCATCATCTCCATTTGCATTCTAAGAAAATACAAATCTGAGGTTGCAACAAAACCACAAGTAAAAGTATTGTAAACAAACCAGCAGGTGTGATCAACCGTCATCAGAAACTCGTTAGTTTTATTGGTTACATTTCGCTTCTGGAGCCGGTGTGGGACATTTCAACGATGATTTGTACCTCCAGTGACGCACGAGGGGGGTCTAAGAGAGTTTCTACAATCTGCATCTGTTCAACCATACCAACCTCTTCGTGTATGAATATCCTCACCTTCTTCAAGACCGGTGATTTGGCCAAAACAAGCTTCACAAAATCCAACTCAGTCTCTCTGTAAATCATATTTTCAATCTCCAATACTTTCAGATGCTCCAACCAAATATCCGAATAATCTTCAGGTGTAACATGGTCACTTCTATCAGATTTCTCAACCCATGAATCGTCTAAAATCTATATGTAAGTGTAAAATTTTGGGCGTCAGTTTATTATGGAATAAGAATCGAAACAAATAGGATACAAGATCGATTTATGTATTTATGTTATTACCTCGAGCTTTAGTTTCTCCAACTTTGGGGAGCTTCTCATCAAAAGAGCAAGAATAGGTAACCCGTATTTGTGAATGAAACATATATCTCCAATATACAAGTATCTCATGTGGATTAATGCGTTTGGAAGCTCTTGTGGAATTCCGTCTTCACCAAAACACTTGAGCCATAGCAAGAACAAAAATCAATACTTAGCAATATCCGAGTTACACAAATTAATAATATGGTGTGAATAATATTACCTCAACGCTTGCGAGTAAAATAGACAGATTTTCGATCACAGGTAAACACTCAAATAGGTTAATAATTGTGCAATTGTCGCTACCTTGGATTAAATAAGTGCTGATATCCTGCAACAAGTTAACATATTCAGATAAGTTATAACAGCCGACGAGGATTTGATTTTCTATTTTAGTAAGCACTTACCAGAGTCTTGAGCAGGGGACAATTGGATAGGAGATGTAGAAGCGTTTTATTAGAAATGAATACTTCTTGCAGAGACAAGCTTGTAAGACGATCAAATCCATCGAATGTTAATGGTTGATGGTCAAAATAGCAACCAACGAGACATAGGTCAGTTAACTGATGTAACGAGAAGAGAGATGAGGGTAACTGATATCCCCCAAAAAGAAAGTAAAGTGCTAACTTCTTGACGGTATTTTTTTGTACCAATTGGGATATTATATGTTCAATCTCAATCCACGAGTCATCTGTCTCGATGGACAGAGTGAACTCATGTATTGGACCCTCGTGCATTGTCAGAACATGGTTTATAGCATGGATAAATTTACACTTTTTGTTGATCTCTTTTCTTTCATTTGGTATAACGCAAGATTGGTCCAAAACAGACAGTTCGGCCTCATCAGTTGATACTTGAAATGCATTCTCGATAAAAGCAATTTTAGGAATTTTGATCCAACGGTACCTCCATTCGCTAGAGAGTATACTTGTCCTCGCTGCCTCTTGAATCGGTAAAAGACATAAGATGGTTTCTATTATACTTGAAGGAAGGTTGCTGATCATATCCATCTCAGGATAATTATTATTGGATCGAAACTAAACTCTGCTGCAAGCCTGTAAAATTAGTTACTGTAAAGTATACCGAGTATCTATCCATTTTAAGTTATTGCGTCTTTTAAACGCGATATCCACTTTTGAGTATTTGGATGTAAAACCAGAAAAAAGGGATTATCTATACGCACTCGTGGAGGTCCTAATTTTACAAGTGCTTAAGAATAACCATAAGCAAATAATATGCAATCCCAAACACCCCCTTAATACCAACGTGCTTTCACAAGTGTTTCATATTATGCAACTCGTTCTTTAATATGTACATATACTCATTAAACTTGTGACACAGAACATCTAATTTAAGCTTATTTGACTCAGCTTATATTTCACAAGCCAGTTAATTCTGGCTTAGTTTTTTACTTACAAGCTTATGACTTAACGACGAAAAAGACACCAGAAAGAATGGGCCTACTAAATATAAGCCGCGTCAAATAGGCTTAAACAAACATCCCCTGATAAAGGTATATAGCTATTATATGTGATAATCACGCTTGTTTTCGGTACTTATGGTAAATTACTATATTGCCCTATGCATTTTGATTCCTAATAATACTCACAACCTTGACAGGGTTGATATGTTAAAAGCATATACATTATTAAGGGGGTGTTTGGGCAAACCTACTGAATCAACTTATCCTGAATTTCTAAAAACAGTTGATTAGCTTAGTGGTAAGAAACCTAACCTCCTGACAAGTTCAAACCTCACTAGGTGCACATTTGGTGGTGGCGTGATAGGGTCGGAAACGGCCGCAGGGATGCCTCGGTTAGGCCGCGTACATATGAGTCAATAGAGACTACCTCCCTAGGTAACCTAGACAGTCAAAAACTCATCCGTTTACCCGTTTTAGTTTATTAGCTTATGCAATTGTTACGATCCCACATCAGCCAAGTATGGGATTGGTTGGTGGTTTATAATTCTAAGTTTTTTTTTTTTTTTTTTTTTAAAAAAAACTTTTATAACGGATTACAATAAGATGGCAGGCAAACGGGCAACAAGCTGCGCCGCAACCCCCTTTTGAATGGCAAAACCAATTCTACTAAAAATGAAATTTTGTGACTTAGGGGTCGCAAAATTACTTTGCACAACCCGTTGAACCCTAGTCAAAAACTCCACAGCTGCCGAAGCTAGGAACCCAAATGTATCAAAAGCAAAAGGGGTAAATACGTGTTGATTCTCTAAACAAGCTTTCTCGTGTTTAGCAACTTTGCTCGATTCCGCTTTTACAAGCTAGCTTTTTGAGTGAGTTCTACACTTGGACTTATGAACCTATACGAGCCTAGTATTGGATAGGTGCGTAATAGCAATCCAAATAATATGCTTATTAGCTTATCACAAATTAGCTGAAGTTTATCAAATAAATTGATCCAAAGACTCAATTAAGCAAAATAAGTGGTTGAAAAAACTTATCTAAATAAACTAGATGAAACCCTCAAAAATAAGCAAAATATAATAAATGGGAAAGGATTAAAGTAAGAAGAGAATTAGTACCTGATTGATATGATGATGGGGTTGTTAATTGTTACTAGTATTATGTAGGGATGCACAGCAAGTACAAACAGGGATATAACTTTGGAAAAAACCAATTAGATCAGTTGCACCTTCGCGGGTCTATTAGTGGTTTTGCGTCTCGAGGCCTGTCCGTTTGGATGGTTTAAGTCGGATTTCAAGCGTGGTGCAGTTAAAAAAATAAATAAATAATTAATTGGGGGATTGTTTGTTTTGGCTGGTTTTTGGTTTATGTTTTCATAAGTTTATTTTATTTTATTTTATTTTTGCCTTATTTGGAAACTTCTCATTTTATAGAGGAAGATGATACATGGACTTAAACTTATGCCTAAACTTAGACCTAAAACTAAGGGTCAACATTCTGATGGTTGAAGACATGGACCCACTTATTTTACAATCTATCAAGATGATGCCAAGTAGTTTTAGGTCTAAGTTTAGGTTCATGTATCATTTCTCTTTTATAAAAGCTTACTATGATATGATATAGGCAAAAGTAATTTTTTTAGGTAACTATGGTTTTCGACTTTTTAACCGACTAATCCACATGGACTCTTGATAACATAAAAGATTACATTCTACATTAAGAGCATTTACCACATGGACTCGGCATTGCATCGCCTTGGAGAGCTCATTGTCGTTGTTGCGTTTGTATCAGAATCAACTTAGCATGGAGTGCATTGATGTTCTCAAGCCGCATAGGTAAACATAGAAGAGAAAGTGTTTAATGTTTGATAATGAAATTATTGTGAGGTAAACATAGTAGGATAATGTTTGGGTAAGAAAAGTTTATATAACGCTGACGTGACGGCAATAATGAACATTGATGAATGATGAGCATGACCATTGCAATAACAACCTTTTGTAACAAAACTTTTATTCAGGTCAATTTATGTTTGTTAGACTATTTTTTCCTAGAATAACTAATAAATTGTCGGTTTAGCAATGCCTAAGTTGTCAAACTATAAGAGCTCTAAAAGCTTGTACTTTTAACCTCAACGGCTCCGTGTTCTCGAGTTAAATTATAAAAGAAAAGAAGAGATAAGAGAGAAAAGAATGGACTCTTCTCTTCCTTCCTCTTCCTCCCAAAAGTGGGAAGAAACTTTTATACAACAAAAACACTACACATCTTCCTCCCACTTATTTTCCTTTCTTCCTCATAAAAAATCTTGAGAACACAAATTTTTTCAATTTCTTTCCTTTTCTTTTCCTTTCTCTTGTATATCATACTCAAGAACACAACGCAAGAGTGGTCAAAGTGGAATACTTCAAACGCGTTAATCTCATAAACAAGGCCCGAAGGCTAATCTGTATATTCATACATTAAGTTTACAAATTTCCGACTTGTATTTGGAGAAAAGTACAACTCAGCAGCATATTTAAAGCCTAAGCATAACTATGTGTGGCATGTCTGTTGCATCTGCATCAGAACATCTTCTGCAAATTGGTATATGATCTTAACATCTTCTGCAAATTGGTATATGATCTTCTGCAAATTGGTATATGATCTTAACATTAGTAAATATTATTCGGATATTTGGATGGAGCATTTGAGCGAATTAGAGATTACTTATATAAGCAGCGCGCAGATTGAATTGGATATTGTGAAGCATCTCTTGATGAGGTCACCTGTGCTAAAGAAATTGAGGATAATCATCTCAAAGAGTTACAAGGATGAAGAGATGCAGATTTCTGAAACCCTCTTATCTGCCCCGCGCGCATCACCTGTGGTGGAATTAATTGTTGAAAAAGAACCCTTTTAGCAACTCTTTATATATAGCACCACAAATTTCCCCATGATACCATTTTTAAGTATTTAAACCTATACAATTTGATTTTCTGGTTACAGAATGTGGTGATTTCATTATTTAATAAATGCAAAAGTAGAGATTATAAGACCTATCTTTGAGTTTGTCAATGATGTGATTCTCATTTGCCATAAAAATTCATTAACACTAATCATCACCCTTATGCTAGTTACTCGGCCATTTGCCTTGTATCAATTATAAATATGAAGTTGCTACAAAAGCACAAGTAAAATGTTAGTAACAACCACACCTTGTATAAGGCAGCAGGTGCATAATAAGTGTGTGATTCTTTTTCCTTTTATAAACGTATTGCAATTTGATACTTATGATTTGGTCTAAAAATAACATTTCCTGAGTGGAAATGTGGATGTGATTAATTATAAGAAATTAACACTTGAATGTGATTTTGAGTATGGATTCGCGCCCTTATCTATATTCTCGATGAGTCACTTAACTGACTTAAACACTTGAATGGCCTTGCGCTTCATAATGAACCTACATTCAGTGGACTTGGTAGCCTGACTAACTTATATGTGCACAATTCACGGTTTACTAAAGAAATGCTTATACATCTTGTTAGAATTTGGGGTAATAATCTGTGGCAAACATATCATTCTATCAGTTCCTAATGACTTTCAAGTTATGATCATTGCAGAGATTCTACAGGGGTTATTCATGGACAAAGAATAAAAGGTTTAAAGTTCCAAGAAGCTAGTTTCTACTGAAGCGTTATTCATTTCTGCTGATGAGTCATTTATAGCCGTTAGAGGGGCCTTAGTGTAACTTAATCTCCTATTTAATAAGTCCCTTAATCTAGGGTTACACACACTTGAGTGTGCAGTCTTTTGTAACACTCTCTTCTCTTCTTTCAGATCATTTCACTGATCTTGTCTTGTCTTTACATTTTACATGATTATTGTCTCATTGACATTAATCTAATCTTGTAACATTTGAATACTTCGGTAAACTTAATCTAAGCTGACTATTGCAGCTTAGATCTGAATAAAGGTTCTATTGTTTATATTGGGTTGCCTATACTTTCGTACATGGTAGCAGAGCTTCAGGCTCATTGATTCTCTTTGGCAACAAAGGTGTGGTTTGGGGTTATTGTTGTTGGCGTAATCACTGGTTATCTTCTGTTTCATATTTGCCCTAGACTAAGTGAATCTAGGGTGATTGTGATTTGTTCTTCCGCTGCATATTTCTCTGTAAGTCTAAGTCTTATCTCTTCTTTAAACATACAGTACTTAAGTCTTGTGGGTGCAAACGGGTAGACTAACATCTTGATCTGCCACATTTGAGTGATACGAATACCTGCTCTGGTTTACCCTAATCCACAGGCTTGGTGCTTGTTGTTTCTTATTACAAAGTCTTATCTTCTTGTCTATTTATTCTTATTATTTTCTGTCTGTTATTGTCTGATTATTCTTTGTCTGTTTTTTTTTTATATATTTGTCTATCTTATTGTTTGTATTATGGCTATTGGTGACGATAATGTTGGTGGTGGTGGTTCTTCCACTGAGAAAAGCTTATCCTTTGGTGATGCTTTGTATTTACACCCAAATAATACCAATGGTACACCCATTATTTCTATTAAACTCACTGGAACTGAAAATAATAAAATATGGAATATGGCCATGACTTTTGCTTTAAGGAACCATAATAAGTTAGGGTTTATTGATGGTACCTGCATAAGAGATGATTCGAACCCTAGTCTTGCTAATCAATGGGATACTTGTAACTCTGTTGTGGTTACTTGGATTCTTAATTCTCTCAGCCCTGAACTATTTGCTGGTGCTATATATGCTAAAACTGCTTATGAAATGTGGAATGATCTTAAAGATACCTATGATAAGGTTGATGGTTCAGCTATCTTTAATCTGCATAAAAATATTAACTCTCTTAATCAAAGTGGGTCCTCTCTTGCTGATTACTATAACAACCTTAACTCTTTATGGAAACAATTTGATTGTATGATTAGCTTGCCTCCCTGCACTTGTGAGGCTGCAAAACATTTTGAAAAACACAATCAGCTAATCAAGTTAATGCAATTTCTTATGGGTCTTGATGATTCCTATGTTCCCATCAGAAGCAATATTTTAACCAGAGATCCTTTACCTAATGTCAAAAGTGCTTTCTTTGTTGTCTCTGGTGAAGAATCTCACAGAAATGTCACATCTGGGAATAGCTCAGCTAAACCCAATGCTACAGCTTTTGCTGCAAAAACTTCTGATGGTGGAAAATTCTTTGATAACAAAAGAGGTTTTAACAACAAAGTTTCTGGTTTTAATAATGGTAACAGCTCTAATAGCAGAGGACCAAACATGAACCTCAAATGTACTAATTGCAAAAAACCTGGTCATACTGTTGATAGATGTTATGATCTTGTTGGCTATCCTGCTGGATATGTAAAAAGAAATTTTAATGGTAAACCTTTCAGCAGTAACAATGTTTCTGCTGAAACCAATTGCGTCACTGATAATAGTGCTAGCAACTCTCCTGTATCCTTGTCTAATGAACAGCTCTCAAGACTTATGAGTCTCCTCAATGACAACAATGTGTCATCTGCTAATGCCAACTTGGCAGGTAAAAAATTTTCAGGAACCTTCTTTAATGGCAGTGTCAAGTTTAATGTAAACTTCAACAAGTTTTTTAACAACAACACTAAATCCTTATCTGGAAACATCAGTCTTGGCTGGATTGTTGATTCTGGTGCAAATCAGCACATGACTGTGTCTGAAAATTTTTTAATCAATGTTGTTAACATTTCAAATCTTGGCCTAACTGTTGGACATCCCAATGGTACTCAGGCCTTAATTACTAAAATTGGTGATTTAAAGGTCAATAATGACCTAACTCTTTTTGATGTTCTTGTTATTCCTGAATACAATGTCAGTTTACTATCTGTTCATAAGATTGCTAGAGACAACAAGATGTTTGTTGGGTTTAATGAATCTAATTGCTATATACAGGATTTACATCAAAAAAGGATTGTGGGGATTGGTAAACAATACAATGGGTTATATATTTTTGATATAGATTCTACATGTAAGATTACTTCTAATAACTGCATATCTGTTTGTCATGTCTCTAGAAATCTCTGGCATCAAAGACTTGGTCATCCCTCTGACCAAGTCCTACACATACTTAGACCCACTCTTAAATTTGATAGTTCATCTGAAACTGATCATCTCTGTGATACTTGTAATAAAGCTAAACAAACCAGAGAACCATTTCCTCTAAGTGAACATAAATCCACTAAAATTGGTCAACTTGTTCACCTTGATGTTTGGGGACCATATAAAATCACTAGCAGAGATGGTTATAAATATTTTTTAACCATAGTTGATGACTATTCCAGGGCAGTGTGGGTTTATATGCTTAAGGGGAAGGATGATGTTTATGTTTCCATTGTTAACTTTACTCATATGCTATCAAATCAATTTGAACACAATGTCAAAGTTTTCAGAAGTGATAATGGGACAGAATTTGTCAATAATAAACTTCAACAATTCTTTCATGAAAAAGGAATTCTACATCAAACCTCTTGTGTTTATACACCACAACAAAATGGCATTGCAGAAAGGAAACATAGGCATCTCCTTAATGTTGCTAGATCCCTCATGTTTCAGGGGGAATTACCTCTATATCTTTGGCCTGAAAGTGTTCTAACTGCTGCCTATGTCATAAACAGGTTGCCCTCTTCAGTTCTATCTGGCAAGTCCCCCTTCTTCTTTGTGTATGGGCATGACCCTTCACTCTCTCTCCTTAGAGTCTTTGGCTGCTTATGCTATGCCACCATTCTCAACATCTCTGACAAATTTGGTAGTAGGTCTGAAAAAAGTGTACTTATTGGTTACTCAAATGAGAAAAAAAGGCTATAAACTCTTGAGTCTAGAAACAAAAAGTATCTTTTATTCCAGAGATGTCAAATTTTATGAAACTGTGTTTCCATTCAAAATGAAAAACTCTGTGTCAAAACCTTTTGTTGAAACTTATGTGCCTAAAGATTTAAACCACAAAAATTTCTTTGACTCACAAACAAGTCCCAATGATGAAGGGAGAGTGACATCCTATGATGATAGTACAGTGGTAAGTCATCCTACTAGGATTGATGAACCAGTTGCAACATCTATAGATGATAATACACACCCTGAGGGCATCATATCACATGAATCACATCCTGCTGATGCATCTTATGATTCTGCTGATACATCATCCGATTCTGCTGAACAAGAAAGAGGCTTGCCAGCCACTACTGCCAGAAGGTCAACTAGAGTTTCTAAGTTGCCCAGTAATCTAAGTGACTTTATTGTTGAAGGAAAAGTCAAATATGGGGTTCAAAAAGTTGTTAATTATTCTAATCTTAACAAGGATAATTATTGCTTTGCTTCTAGTCTTAATAAAAGTATTGAACCTACCTGTTATGAAGAAGCTATCCTTGATAGTAATTGGGTAGATGTTATGAATTCTGAGATTGAGGCCTTAAATGAAAACCATGCTTGGGATATAACTGACCTACCTCCTAATAGAACTCCCATTGGTTACAAATGGATCTTTAAAATCAAATATAAAGCCAATGGTGAAGTTGATAGATACAAGGCTAGATTAGTTGTTAAAGGCTATAACCAAAGGGAAGGAATAGACTATGATGAAACTTTTTCTCCTGTTGTAAAAATGTCTACTGTCAGATGTCTTATTGCCTTAGCTATAAAAAACAAATTGCCTCTTTTTCAACTTGATGTTAACAATGCTTTCTTGTATGGAGATCTTGATGAGGATATTTATATGACCATTCCCAAGGGGTTCTGTAATGAGAACAATAAAAATAAAGTTTGTAAACTTGTCAAGTCTCTATATGGTCTAAAACAAGCTCCCAGAAAATGGAATGAAAAACTTGTCAGTGTTTTAAAGGAAAATAACTTTGTCCAATCTGTTAATGATCACTCTTTGTTCACCAAAACAGAGAATGACAAGTTTATTGCTTTTCTGGTTTATGTGGATGATATTGTTCTTACTGGAAACTGTATTGATGAGATAAATCTATTCAAAGAGTTTCTAAAATCAAAATTTCATATCAAAGACTTGGGAAATCTAAAATACTTTCTTGGGATTGAGGTTTTAAAAACTGGGAATGACATCTGTCTCTCCCAAAGAAAATACTGTCTTGAGCTCCTCAAAGAATTTGGTCTTCTTGGGTGCAAATCTGTGTCCACTCCTATGGAACCCAACTCTGTGCTTCCATACATTCCCACTGATGATGATCCCTTACTTGTCAACATCACTGGTTATCAGAAGTTACTTGGGAAACTTATCTATCTCACTCATACAAGACCTGACATCTCATACTCAGTTCATTGTCTGGCACAATATATGCATTCTCCCTTGAAATCTCATCTGGAATGTGCCCTCAGTGTTCTGAGGTATCTAAAAGGAGCTCCAGGAAAAGGTCTAAGGTACAATTTTAGCAACTCTGAAAATTATCTTGAAGGATATAGTGATGCTGATTGGGCCAAATGCAAGAAAATCAGAAAATATGTCACAGGTTATTGTGTTTTCTTCAATGATTGTTTGATCTCATGGAAAAGTAAAAAACAAAACACTCTTTCAAAATCTTCCACAGAAGCAGAGTATAGATCTATGTCTACTGCTGCTTGTGAAATCATCTGGATTCAAAAAATATTAAAAGATCTAAAAGTTGATATTAATCTCCCTGTTAATCTTTTCTGTGATAACAAATCTGCCTTACAACTTGTTGTCAACCCTGTTTTTCATGAAAGGTCAAAACACTTTGAAATTGATGTTCACTTCATCAGGGAGAAAATTGCAAGAGGTGTTATAAGTGCTAAGAAGATTGGCTCTTCAAACCAAACTGCAGACATTCTCACTAAAAATCTCCCTGTTTATCAGCATAAATTTTTGTGTGAAAAATTGATATTGTTTGATATGTTTGCTCATCAGATCAAGGGGGAATGTTAGAATTTGGGGTAATAATCTGTGGCAAACATATCATTCTATCAGTTCCTAATGGCTTTCAAGTTATGATCATTGCAGAGATTCTACAGGGGTTATTCATGGACAAAGAATAAAAGGTTTAAAGTTCCAAGAAGCTGGTTTCTGCTGAAGCGTTATTCATTTCTGCTGATGAGTCATTTATAGCCGTTAGAGGGGTCTTAGTGTAACTTAATCTCCTATTTAATAAGTCCCTTAATCTAGGGTTACACACACTTGAGTGTGCAGTCTTTTGTAACACTCTCTTCTCTTCTTACAGATCATTTCACTGATCTTGTCTTGTCTTTACATTTTACATTATTATTGTCTCATTGACATTAATCTAATCTTGTAACATTTGAATACTTCGGTAAACTTAATCTAAGCTGACTATTGCAGCTTAGATCTGAATAAAGGTTCTATTGTTTATATTGGGTTGCCTATACTTTCGTACACATCTCCTATCTAATTGCCCGCTGCTTAAGACCGCTGCTCTGGTAACTTATTACCGGTATAGATCATCAATCCTCATGTGTTTTAATTGCTTATCTGAATATTGTAAGTTGCTGCAGAAATCTGGTAATTAGATGTAAACGCTTATACATCTCCTATCTAATTGCCCGTTGCCTAAGGCTTGTATACTAGTGTTATCTTAAGGTTGTATTCAACTGTGTTGAGGATTTCCTTTTGGAAAGAAAAATTATTCTAAAAAGTGTGTATCATTCTCATAATAATGATAAAATTAAAACAATAAGAAATAAATTGACATCCTTTATTTTTGTCTAAATTTCAGGTCGTACTCATGAAAGTAAGTTTTGATTAGAGAAGATCACACCTTGTTCTCTTTAACCGATGGATTAGTAAAGTATCAGAAGTTTGGAGTTTGGACCTCATAGGACAAAGGTAAAATCTGTTTCACAGGCTGATAAATGGCCTTCGATTGAACCTTGTTTTTTTCTGTTTATACAAGTTCTTGAATCGGGTCCGGATGAACAGGGGTGTTTGGGACAGAATCTTACAAACGATGTTCTTGGGATAAGGGTTTGGAACAAGGCGATTTTGTAACACAGAATACACTAAAGAATATGTAATGATCGATTCTATTAATGATTGAATTACAACTGATGATGTTTTACAGAACATTACACCTATTTATACTTCATGAATCGGTACCTTTGAACATGAGGTATACCGATTCATATAAAGTAATCGACATAACTAATCTAAACATTATAACCCTTAAGAAACGGTTATATTGATACTTAAACGACCTAGCCCAATATTGTCTTGGGTTTACAGACTTCTAAAACTAAATACAATATAAACACTTAACTACCCTAACTTTGCTTCTATAACATTAAGGTCTAACATTCAACCCCCCCACCCCCACCCCTAATGTTATAAACGGAAATCATGTCTTCTTTACTTGACTTCACAACAATGTGGGTTCATTGTCAGTTTCATAAATGAGATGTGCTTGTTTCTCCTTGTCCTTCTTCTTCCATTTGGTGCATTCGCGTGCAAAATGACCAAAGTCACCACATTCATAGCATCTCATTTTATTCTTGCTTTGTTCTCCTTGCCTTGTATCTCTTTCTCATCCTTTTCCTACTTTTTTAAAGTTTCTTCCTCTTCCTTGATTGCTTGAACTTGCCATCAAAAGTTTGTCTTGATAATTTTCTGGATCATCTTTACTTTTGAGTCGTTCTTCGAAAGCAGTTAATCTTCCAACGGCTTCTTCAAACAACATTTTGTCTAAATCTTGACATTGTTCAATAGACGCCACGATAGGTAGAAACTTCTTTGGAACAGAGTTAAGTAGTTTTCTTACTAGCACCTTATCTTCCAAAGTTTCACCAAAGCCTTTAAATTTGGCCTTTATACTACTTAACTTTCCTCCATGGTCACTTACTTTTTCGTTTGGTTTCATCCTTAGCGTCTCTACTTCACTCCTCAAGGTTTGTAGTCGTGCCTTTTGAACAAGATCGGCTCCCAAATACTTGATTTTGATCGAGTCCCATACTTCCTTTGTAGTCGGGTATTGTGCAGCTTGCATTAAAACATCTTGTGGCAATGTTTGAAAGATCATTGCCATTGATGTGTTTTCCTTCTTCTCATTTGTTTCTTCGTCTTCTTTTGCAACTATCGTTCCCCAAATACCATATGCCTTCAATATTGTCTCCATCATAATTGCCCATGTTGTGTAGTTTGTTTCAGTTAGTTTTGGACATTGAAGTGCTATGTTTTGGTCACGAGTTGGTGTTAGTCTATTATTATTAGTATAAGTATTGGCCCATTGTATATTCGGCCCATTATGTATTTTGTATAATCTTGATGTACCAAACATTATTGTTCATTCAATATACACAAACTTGCATGGTATCAACCCTAACCTAACGATCCACTCTCTGCTTCCGCAACTTTTTTACTCGTTTAGTATTACCATTAATCTTTTCACCCGTGATAAACTCCTTTAAAGCCTTTTTCTCAACTTCATCCATTGATGAACGTTGACGTTTGGACCCAATCAGAGACTTCTTTGATTCTTTAATTTTTTTTTAAGTTCATCACATACACATGCTAATGCGCTCAACTTTTTGTAATCTTCTTCGTACTCATCAGTAACATCATTATCGTGTTTGCTAACTACAAAACGAAATTGTTTACTCATCTTCCTTGCATCATGTGGCATTATTGGAATTAATGCTTCTATTTTGCAACTTTTTTATTCGTTTAGTATTACTGTTTCTCGACCGATTGTGTTGTCGAGGTGTGTTTTGATTGTTTATCGACCAAGTGTGTTGTCGACTTTGATTGGTTCTCGTTTCACCCTAACCAGTTTTTCGACCAGTTTTTGTCGACCAGTTTGATATACAAATTTTTTTTTCCGATCCACTAAACCTTAACCAAGGACGATTTACTAAACCCTAAACGCTCACTACAATGACTACGGAACTACTCCCCCCCCCCACCTATCCTTACGTTATCAGATAAACTAATGGCCATGAATCACTTGACTACTTTTGTTCCCATTAAACTTGATGTTGATGAGATGAATTACTTATCATGGGTATATTATTTTTCTCATCTTTGTCATGGTTATGGCATCTTGGATCATCTTGTTGATCCACCCGCATCCTCTTCTTCTACACCTCCTCCACCACTGACTAAGGATGCGGAATGGCTCAAGGTTGATTTCATTATTAGGTCTTGGATCTTTTCCACACTTGCCTCGAATCTTCAAAAACGGTTGGTTGTTCTTAATCCTAAAGAGGCGTGGGTGTGTCTTGAGGGGATTTTTCAAGACAATAAACGCCCTCGAGCTATGGCTTTAAAGGCGGAGTTACGTAATCTAAAGCTTGGGGATTTAACAATTGATGCGTAATTTCAGAAAATTGAATCAATTGCTTTGGTTTTGAATGGTCTTGGTTCTCCTCTTAGTAATGATGACATTGTTACGTTTGCACTTGAAGGCTTACCCAACACGTATGATGTTATTTCAACCGTTATTGATAGTCGGGAACCCTTTCCCGATCTCAAGACGGTTCGTTCTTTGTTGACCGCGCAAGAGATGCGCATGAAGTCTAAAGTTCAAGATCCGCTTGTGGATGCTACATCCGCTTCTCCTATGGTTTTATTGGCAAATAATACTCCTCGGCGTCCGTCTAATCCATTGGAAAAAGTAAACAAACCTTGTTTTTTGTTTGCTAAAGGTCATTGCCGTTTTGTGAGGCGTGTCGATATCTTCACAATGGCGTACATGGTAAGTTTACAATACTTCCTCGTGGTTCTGGTTCTGTGGATATGGATACTTTGCAACAATTATTGGCTAAATTGGGATTTACCACTTCACAAAACAAACCCTCTACCACTACACATGTTGCATATCACGCCACTGCCCAATTCCCACCTATTTATAATCCACTGGCCCAACTACCCCCTTATTACTCCTATTCGGCCCAACAGTCCCACAGTTCACAAGCCTTCCTACCGTATGGCCCGTCACCAGCTTAGGGTCTACCATGGGGGTCCAACGTGTCCACAGCACCGGTTCAGTTTGTTGCAGGTTCATCTCAACAGGGGGATCACGTAGTTACTATTTCACCACCAATGGTGTGCCGGTTCACAACAGCGGTTCACAGTCGCCAGGAGTTCAGTTTGGGAGTTCGACAGGTCCGGTTCACAGCGCCAGTTCACAGCAGCCTGGGGTTCAATTTTGTGCAGGTTTACCAGCAGGTCCACAGCCGCAAGGGGTTCCGCAAGGGACTTTGACCGGTTCACCACAGCCGGTGTTTGGTTCAGTTTTTAAGCCGGGTCAACTACTTGCGTCGGGTCAACAGGGTTCTGTTCAAGCAACTCTCTTGCCGTATTCTTTTGCTACTCACACTCTTCAGGACCCGTCTGCTGGAAATTGGAATATGGATAAAGGTGCGAGCTCTCATCTTAATGATTTTGTGCATTGTCTTAGTGATAGTCTTAATGAGTGCATTTATCCGTCTGTCGCGGTTGGTTATGGGCGTTTCATTCCCATCCCAACTCCGGTCATAGTATCTTGTCTACACCTTTTCATCCTCTTCGTTTAAATAATGTTTTAATTACCCCTCATGTCGTAGGAAATCTTATTTCTGTGCGTCAATTTGTTCGTGATAATTATTGCACTGTTGAATTTGATCCTTTTGGTTTTTCTGTGAAGGACTTCATAGCTCGACGGGTACTCCTCCATTGTGATAGCACGTGTGATCTTTACCCTTTTACGAAGCCTTCTCCAATTCCTCAAGCATATCTTACCAGTCAGTATACGTGGCATCAACGACTTGGACATCCAGGAAGTAAAGTGTTGCGGTGTCTTGTGTTTAGTGATTCTATTTCATGTAATAAAGAGAAGCTTCTCGTTCTTTGCGATGCTTGTCAGCTTGGTAAACACGTGAAGCTTCCATTTGTTAGTTCGTCTAGTTCTGTTACCTCTTGTTTTGACATTGTTCACTCGGATTTGTGGACCTCCCCAATTTCGAGTCTTTCTGGTTTCAAGTATTATGTTTTGTTTCTTGATCATTATTCTCAGCATGTGTAGATTTATCCATTAATGAATAAATCTGATGTTTTTTTCTAAATTTCAATTGTTTCGTAGTTATGTTCGTACTCAGTTTAAGTGTGAAATTAAATTGCTTCCGTGTGATCATGGTGGTGAGTTGATAATACTGCCTTTAGATTTTCAACCCATGGCATTCAGTTTAGATTTTCTTGCCCCCGCACCTCTCAACAAAATGGAAAATCTGAACGCATGATTCGTACCATCAATAACCTTATTCGTACTTTATTGTTTCAAGCACATTTACCACCCAACTATTGGACTGAAGCTCTTAATATGGCTGTTTATTTATTGAGTATCCTACCTTCCCGTGCCATTAACAATGACATACCCTTTACCCTCCTTTTTGGTGCTATTCCTGATTATAGTGTCCTTCGTGTTATTGGATGCCTTTGTTACCCACATATTGATACCAACCATAAATTAGGACCTCACGCTACACCTGCCATATTTTTGGGACATGCTGCCAATTATTTTGGCTATCGTTGTCTTGATCTAAATACCAAAAAAATTATTATCACTCGTCATGTTACCTTTGATGAAATGGTTTTTCTGTTTCAAACCCACCCCCTCCTATGATTTTTGGAAGATTCTTCCAATCTCATTTCCACCATTATCAACACCACCCTAATTGGTCCTACTTTAAACCCTATTCCTATACCACCAGTTGACATACCTACACCTCACGAACCAGTCAACATACCTACCTCCCCTGCTCCACCTACACCAACGTCAATTGTCCCTCACGCACCTGTCCCTGACCCACCAACGCCACCACCTGTTGTATCTATTCATCCCATGGTCACACGTTCTCGTGTCGGGACTACTCGTCCTAATCCTAAGTATGCTGGTCATGTGTCCACTGTTTCTCCGTCACCTAGGTCGTATAAGGATGCTCTTGATGATCCAAATTGGCGAAATGCTATGTTTGATGAATATAATGCGCTTATTAAGAATAAAACTTGGACGTGTGTACCTCGTCCTACGGGTGTCAATGTTGTTAGGTGTATGTGGTTATTTCACCATAAGTATGTGGCTGATGGCACTCTTAGTCGGTACAAGGCACGTCTTGTTGCCAATGGTAGCACACAGGTGGAGGGAATAGATGTTGGTGAGACTTTTAGTCCGGTTGTTAAGCCAGGCACCATTCGGACTGTTCTTAGTTTAGCTATTTCTCGACATTGGCCTGTTCATCAGCTTGATGTCAAGAATGCGTTTTTGCATGGTGATTTGGCTAAAACTGTTTATATGCATCAGCCACCTGGTTTTCCGGATTCTGAGCATCCGGATTATGTTTGTTTATTACAACGTTCTCTTTATGGTCTTAAGCAGGCGCCTCGGGCATAGTTTCAGCGGTTTGCTGCTTATATTCTTACTGTTGGGTTTACTTCGAGTCGGTGTGATTCTTCTTTATTTATTTACCGACAGGGTGATGATACTGCTTTTCAGCTACTATATGTGGATGATATTGTGCTTACTGCTTCCTCTGATATTTTATTACAGCGGATTATTGCTTCTTTGCATAAGAAGTTCTCTATGACAGATTTGGGTGCTCTTAATTATTTTTTGGGTGAATCAGTTACGCGTGAATCTTCTGGGATGTTTTTGTCACAGCGTAAGTATGCTATGGAGATTTTGGAGCGTGCACATATGGTTGGTTGTAACCCTTCTCGGACTCCTGTTGATGCTGAGTCTAAGTTGGGAGCTGATGGTGATCCGGTTTCTGATCCTACGTTATATCGGAGTCTTGCAGGTTCTCTTCAGTATCTCACTTTCACTAGACCCGATATTACTTATGCTGTGCAGCAGGTTTGTTTATATATGCATGATCCTCGTGAGCCTCATTTCACTGCTCTCAAGCGGATATTACGGTATGTTCAGGGGACTTTGGCTTATGGTTTACAGTTATTTTCTTCTACTACTGAGTCCTTGGTTGCTTATTTGGATGTTGATTGGGCTGGTTGCCCTACCACTCGCCGGTCTACATCAGGTTATTGTGTTTTTATTGGCAACAACTTACTTTCATGGTCTTCTAAACGTCAGCCGATGATTTCTCGTTCCAGTGCTGAGGCTGAGTATCGGGGTGTTGCCAATGCTGTTTCTGAGACATGTTGGCTTCGGAATTTACTACGTGAGCTTCATACACCATTGTCATCTGCTACTACTATTTATTGTGATAATGTGAGTGCAGTGTACTTGTCTTCTAACCCTGTTCAGCATCAGCGTACCAAGCATATTGATTGATATTCATTTTGTTCGTGATTTGGTTGCTACTGGTCAAGTTCGAGTTCTGCATGTTCTTTCTCGGTTTTAGTATGCTGATATTTTTACCAAGGGGTTACCATCTGCATTGTTTACTGATTTTCGTGACAGCTTGAGTGTTCGGTCTCCTCCTGCTCAAACTGCGAGGGAGTGTTAGACTATTAATATTAGTATAAGTATTGGCCCATTGTATATTCGGCCCATTATGTATTCTATATAATCTTGATGTACCAAACATTATTATTCATTCAATATACACAAACTTACAGTTGGTGTAGATGATTCTCCTTCCTTCATACTTTGTTGCTTTCTTACTTACATACTTTCTGTAGGAGAAAGTAATACCGTTTATAAGGAATTCAAAATAACTATAATAAGAAGAATAGAAACTATGACAGTGCAACCAAATTAAAAGTAAGAATCACCTGAACTTTTACACAGGAACAGTAACCAAAGAAAGCCGAATGAAGCACAAGTAGCCGAGTCTCGTGTTGAACACGATTCCCTTAAAACAATTCCGTGTACAACAACACGGTTGTTTCCCAGGGTACAACGGCCGGAGCAGGTGTACTGCCGGAATTGACAACTTGCCCAAAATATTATAGAATTGTAGTGAGTAAGCTGGAGAGGAAATGTGTTAGCTGTGAATTGTATTGGATGATCTTGAATGGTTAAGATTGCCATCAATTTATACACCTTTATGTAACATATGGTGTAATGGTAGCAATCAAATGGGTTAATGGCTCATCAATTTTCTATTATGAATTATTTAAAACAATCATAACAGCCCAATCAATTGTCAGATTTCAAACAGAAATCATAACTCACTTTTAACCATTTTTCTCTTCATTCCAACTACCCTTCATCGAGACTCGATATCTCATTCACACTAACTTCGTTTTGGACATATAACGGTTCGTTACGAAGCACTCACAAAGGACTACGCAACCACATAAGACCTTAATCATAATGATTGTATTTAGTAATAGTACTCTATGTCTAAACTTAGTGAAAACTCATTATTTTCCACTTAATTTTCCAACAATCCCCCACATGAATGGAGATCGAGTAGAAACTCACACAATTCTGACAAGATTTCAGCGGTTGAGTCATGCATAGGATAGGTAGGTGTTACCCTTTGAACCTTCCCTTGTGAAATATACTTAGCCTCCTAGCTGCCAGTAGAACTTGATGTCTTTGAACTGATCTGCTGTTTGTGTAGACGACAATATATGTTCACACAGGACTCTTCCTGACACTGTCAATTCCTCATAGTCGTGTTCGTTATGGTCATGAACACTAGCCTGGTTCTGCAAGAGCTCTTAGGAAATGCGCCCCCACATTTCCCTTCGAAGCGACCCCACTTCTCTCTCACATAGGTGATTTCTCATTAAATCATTAAAAGCTCTAGGCTTAACCTCGTATGTCACTGATAGGAATGGACCAGGATGTTTATTAACACCCTCATGTGTTTTGGGAGGTTAACCTCCCACAGTGACTCCCCCACAGTTTATACAAGTAGGTTGTCCTATTGAACCCAGATCTTGGGATCTCCAGTCAGCTGGGTTAGGTTTTCCTTCGTATAAACTCATTCATTTACGGGTTTTAGTCCCATTCCTTTTGACGACTTGTTAACTAACTCCCTGCTTAAGCCTTTCGTAAGCGGATCCGCTATGTTATCCTTTGATTTCACATAATCAATAGTGATAACTCCTGTAGAGAGTAGTTGTCGTATAGTATTGTGTCTACGTCTAATATGTCTTGACTTACCGTTATACATTATGCTATGAGCTCTGCCAATCGCTGATTGACTATCACAATGTATACATATGGCCGTTACCGGCTTAGGCCACCTTGGTATGTCCTCTACAAATTGACGTAACCATTCTGCCTCTTCGGCACATTTATCTAAGGCGATAAATTCTGACTCCATTGTGGATCTGGAAATAATCGTCTGTTTGGAAGATTTCCATGATACGGCTCCACCTCCAAGTGTGAATACATATCCACTTGTTGATCTAGAGTCTTTTATATCAGATATCCAGTTTGCATCACTATATCCTTCGATAACAGCCGGATATCTAGTATAATGCAATCCATATTCTCGAGTGTACCTTATGTACCCCAGAACCCTTGTTATACTTTCCCAGTGTTTGTAACCTGGGTTGTTCGTATACCTACTTAGCCTACTCACAGCGTATGCTAAGTCGGGTCTCGTACAATTCATTAGATACATCAAACTACCAATAATGCTTGAGTATCCCACCTGGTTAACTCATTGACCTCTGTTTTTAGATAGATGCTTAGTCGTATCAATAGGAGTCCTCGCAATGTTGGAGTCATCTGGATTATATTTCTCAAGAATTTTATCCACAAAGTGTGTTTGACTCAACATAAGTCCATTTTGGGTTCGTATGATTTTGATTCCAAGTATCACATCTGCCAAACCCATGTCTTTCATGTCAAACCTTGATTTCAACATGTCTTTAGTAGATCGTATCATCTTATCGTTGCTTCCAACGATTAGCATATCGTCTACATATAGACATAAGATGACATATCCATTGTTTGTGTCTTTCACGAAGACACACTTGTCACATTCATTAATTTTGAATCCACATTCGATCATGACGTGGTCAAACTTTTGATGCCACTGCTTAGGAGCTTGTTTCAATCCATACAGTGACTTGACAAGTTTACATACTTTTCCCTCTTGTCCCGGGGCAGTGAATTCCTCAGGTTGTTCCATGTAAATCTCTTCATCTAAATCTCCATTTAGAAAAGCAGTTTTTACATCCATTTGATGAACTTCCAGATTTCTTATGGCTGCAATAGCAAGTACCATCCTTATGGATGTTATTCGCGTTACGGGCGAATAAGTGTCAAAGTAGTCCAGACCTTCTCGTTGTCTGTAACCTTTGATCACCAATCTTGCTTTGTACTTATCTATGGTGCCATTAGCTTTCATCTTCTTCTTGAAGATCCATTGATAGCCTAATGTTTTGCAACCCGGAGGTAGATCTACAAGCTCAAATGTATGGTTATGCAAAATAGAATCTATCTCACTCTTAATGGCTTCTTTCCATTGAGGCCCTTCTGAGGACGTAACCGCTTCTCGGTAAGAGTTTGGTTCACTTTCTACCATAAAAGAAACATAATCGGGTCCAAACGATTTCTCGATTCTTGGCCTTTTGCTTCTTCTAGGTTCAACATCTTCTTCCTCAGATTGATGTTGTCTCTCATCGTGAACGATGTTATCATTTCGCTGTCTCTTTTCGTGGACAACTACGTCATCTCGTCTAGATGACTTTTCATTCTCCTTGGTCAAACAAGGGAACACGGTTTCAAAGAATGAAGCATTCCTTGATTCCATTATCGTATTCTTGTGTATCTCGGGATTTTTTGACTCGTGCACAAGGAATCGATAAGCGCTGCTATTATGAGCATACCCAATGAATACACAATCAACGGTTTTGGGTCCTATCTTTTGAGCTTTAGGTGCCGGAATTGCCACTTTAGCTTGGCACCCCCACACTCGTAAGTATTTATAAGATGGTTTTCGTCCCATCCATAGCTCATAGGGGGTCTCTTCTTTTTCCTTACGAGGTATCTTATTCAAAAGATAAGTAGCCGATAAAATGGCTTCCCCCCACATGTTCTGATTTAAACCAGAACTTATTAACATGGCATTTGCCATTTCTTTCAAGGTACGATTTTTTCTTTCAGCAATCCCATTCTGCTGAGGTGAATAGGGTGCGGTGAACTCATGTCTAATTCCATGTTGTGAACAAAATTCAGCAAATGGAGATACATATTCACCTCCCCTATCACTCCTTACTACCTTGATCTTTTTATTTAGTTGATTCTCAACTTCATTCTTGTATAGAATGAACTTATCTATTGCTTCATCTTTACTTTTAAGTAAATACACATAGCAATATTTCGTACTATCATCAATGAAAGTAATGAAGTACTTATTATCTCCTCTTGTTGGCACCGATTTTAAATCACACACATCTGTGTGAATTAGATCAAGAGGGTCGGTTTTTCTTTCAACCGAATGAAAAGACGATCTTGTCATTTTCGCTTCAACACAAGTTTCGCACTTGTGATTTGAGTCAATATGGAATGTAGGTATACAATTTAATTTTATTAGTCGTCGGATGGAATTATAATTGACATGACCAAGTCGGCCATGCCACACATTCGAGGTCTCAACTACACAAGTTGAATTAGTGTTCATTTTAGAAAGATTGTTTTCCTTAACAATTAAATCCAATTTGAACATTCCATCACGAGCGTAGCCTGTACCTACAACCATTTTATTCTTGGTTAATTCAAATATGTTACACTCAAATGCAAGGCAAAACCCATACTTGTTGAGCAACCACCCGGACACAAGATTCTTTCGAATCTCCGGAACGTACAAAACGTTTTTGAGTTTTAACTCTTTTCCGGATGTCCATTTCAAAATCACATCACCCTCACCTTTAATGTCAGCGGTGATGGAATTTCCCATGAAAAATTTTCCACCATTGTTAACCTCTTTAAACGAACTAAAGAGACTCTTGTTTAAGCATACATGACGGGTGGCACTCGTGTCAATCCACCACTCGTTTGTGTTTGAACCTGCTTGGTTTACTTCTGAAATCATTGCAACGAAATCATGAACCATTCTGAAACTTTCACACAGAAAATTTGACAGTAGGTTGTAACTTGAGGTTGTGCACAAAATGATTTGTTTCTTGCACAAATAAGTTATAAGGAAACACACTCCTCTTTAGTAACTTATGCGCTTTTTGCACCAATATTGCAGCCACAAAGTCCCAACTTTTTTTAAACTTATAACGCACCTAACAAATGCAGAAAATTGAATTCTAAAAAATATATGGTTTGGGGCTGATTGGACAAGCCTTTTAATGGGCTGTTAGGACAGCAACTATATGCAGAAAAGTCATTCAAAAAATTCTGATTTGGAGCTGTTTGGACAAGCCTTTTAAAGGGCTGTTTGGACAGCAGTTAAGTGCAGGAAATAAGGGTCTAAAAATCTGGTTTGGGACTGTATTGACACACCTTGTTACAAGATGTTTGGACTGGAATTATTTGCATAAAAGATGTTCTAAAAACTTGTGAAGGGGCTGTTTGGATAAGAGAAATAACAAAGCTAAAATCTCGACAATAGTTGTATAATATAATCTGCAAAGAACTCGTTAAGAATAATCTGAAGTTTACAAGATTATAACACACAATACACTATATAAAATCTGCACATATATTAGATTCTGAACTGAATGAAAAAAAAAATAACTCTAAAACAGTCTTAACACAAGCAGCTATGAATCATGAAAAGCAAAAAAAAATACAGACCTGAACTTGAAAAAACAACACGTTTGAATAAAACTAAAATAAAATCAAATAAACCAGGGTAATAATGTGTATTCCACAGAACTAATTCAATAACAACAGGTTTCTAACAAACAAGATCAGAAACACACTTTTTTTTTTTTTTTTTTTTTTTTTTTTTTTTTTGAAGAATGGATCGAAATTGAAACTGGTTTGAATCCAAATCGTTTTATTCCTTATAAACTTGTACACGGAATTGTTTTAAGATTGTATGAGAAAGTAATACCGTTTATAAAGAATTCAAAATAACTATAATAAGAAGAATAGAAACTATGACAGTGCAACCAAATTAAAAGTAAGAATCACCTGAAGTTTTACACAAGAACAGTAACCAAAGAAAGCCGAATGAAGCACAAGTAGCCGAGTCTCGTGTTGAACACGATTCCCTTAAAACAATTCCGTGTACAACAACACGGTTGTTTCCCAGGGTACAACGGCCGGAGCAGGTGTACTGCCGGAATTGACAACTTGCCCGAAATATTATAGAATTGTAGTGAGTAAGCTGGAGAGGAAATGTGTTAGCTGTGAATTGTATTGGATGATCTTGAATGGTTAAGATTGCCATCAATTTATACACCTTTATGTAACATATGGTGTAATGGTAGCAATCAAATGGGTTAATGGCTCATCAATTTTCTATTATGAATTATTTAAAACAATCATAACAGCCCAATCAATTGTCAGATTTCAAACAGAAATCATAACTCACTTTTAACCATTTTTCTCTTCATTCCAACTACCCTTCGTCGAGACTCGATATCTCATTCATACTAACTTCGTTTTGGACATATAACGGTTCGTTACGAAGCACTCACAAAGGACTACGTAACCACATAAGACCTTAATCATAATGATTATATTTAGTAATAGTACTCTATGTCCAAACTTAGTGAAAACTCATTATTTTCCACTTAATTTTCCAACACTTTCTTACTTGCTTTGAAACACCGAGGTTTCTCTTACTAGTCGAAACACTGAGGTTTCTCTTACTGGATGAAACACTAAGGTTTCTCTTACGGGGTGAAACACTAAGGTTTCTCTCTTACTTTCTTACTGGTTATGTGAACCACAATGGTTTGGTTTTTTACTTGCTATTTTTTATTTTTAATCTAAAGTGAAAAGATCTTTTTTTTCTTTAGTTAAAGATACAAAACTTGATTTTTCTTACTTTTACTTCCTTCAATTGATTTGGGATTTTATATGTATTTTTTTCTAATCAATAAATAAAGTGAAAAGAAAAATAAATAATTATTTAAAAACGTTTTACCAAATCCTATACCCTATCTGACTACTAGTTTCTTCCTTTCTTTTCCCCTTTACTTTTCCTTTCTTATAAAAACCTAAATTCTAGTTTAGATTAAAATCAAAAAAAAAAGGAAGACTCAAGGAATGACAAAATCGTTCCTTCAATAATCAATGTCTGGTCCTAATCATTGTTTCTATGCTTCGATCTTCTTCAATCCTGCTTAAATCCTTCTTCAATTGCTTCCCAGTTCGTCTTCAATCGGCGAAGTGGTTTACAATCATAGTTTCTTCAATCGTTGGATGAAACAGGTAATCCTTCTTCCTTATCTTCTTTTGCCTAGATTCGATTGCCCTTTATCGATTAGCCTTGGGCTCTGATACCAATGTTTCACAGGTTGATAAATGGCCTTCGACTGAACCTTGTTTCTTCTGATTATACAAGTTCTTGAATCGGGTCTGGATGAACAGGGGTGTTTGGGACAGAATCTTACAAACGATATTCTTGGGATAAGGTTTTGGAACAAGGCGATTTTGTAACACAGAATACACTAAAGAATATGTAATGATCGATTCTATTAATGATTGAATTACAACTGACGATGTTTTATAGAACATTACACCTATTTATACTTCATGAATCGGTACCTTTGAACATGAGGTATACCGATTCATATAAAGTAATTGGCATAACTAATCTAAACGTTATAACCCTTAAGAAACGGTTATATTAATACTTAAACGACCCAGCCCAATACTGTCTTGGGTTTGCAGACTTCTAAAACTAAATACATAATATATATATAAACGCTTAACTACCCTAACTTTGCTTCTATAACATTAAGGTCCAACAAAATCTTGTTTCTAAAATCATATCAGTGAATCTTTCATGATATAATTGTTGGGGGTTATATCCCGGAACAGGGTTAAGACAATCAATGACAGTAGCAATACCACTAGGTGGTTACCGGATATCACTTGGAATCGTGTGATCACTTTCCAAAGTAAACTATTCGACCCTAATGCCTGGGTATCACGAATATCTACTTGGGATAAGACCAAATGCAGTTAGAGAATTAGGCACAATTCTATAACCCTTTCGCTTATAAGTATTTAGTGTTTTCTGTGTGTCCTTCATGCATAAACATATCTCCTATTTATAGGAGGTTACTCTTGAGCTATTCCAATGGAATTATGAGTATTAATCGGCCCATTAATAGCCTCATAATTATCCCCATTATAGCCGTTAGTGGTTACATGACCAATTAAACGTGGTCATAATGCAGTTGTAACTGCCATTTAGCAGTACTTTGAATAAGCAGTACTTTCACTAAGCAGTACTTTCAATAAGCAGTACTTTCCACTTGCAGTGGAAATACAGCCTATCAGTGGAAACACTGCCTATCAGTACTTTCATAGCATTAGCAGTGGATACACCACTTCAGTGGAAACACTGCCTATCAGTGGAAACACTGCTTATCAGTGGAAACCACAAGCAGTACTTTCCACAAGCAGTACTTTCACCAAGCAGTACTTTCACCAGTACTACCAATACAAACCACTATAAGAGTCAGGGTGTTCATGGACCTTATGGGTGTACACTCCGTACCTCCTAACCCATTACAAGGTGTGAACTAATCCCACAAGTGCACTAAATTTTCCAACAATCCTCCCCAAATTTAGTTCACTTCTTTTGCATGAAAAATAAACATTAATCAAAACATGTGCATAAACGAAAATGTCCTAAGGATTGAATTTCCATCTTAGTAAATTACACGTTCAAATATTCGAGAATCAGGGTGTTCTAAGAATTGAACCCTTCAACCCATTTGAATACCTGAAGATAAAATACACACAAGTTTTCAAACACTTAAAAGCTCCTGACACTATACAAGCCATGTGTCCATATCCAAATTCATAAATGTTGTAAAAGCTAAAGTCCAAAGCTTCCTGAAGCGGCAAAACTTCAACATTTACATAGGTAGTTCCTCTTTAGTCATGCTCCTGTCAAGCACTTTTTCAAAGAAAATTAACCATTAAGAAGTAAAGACTTCATCCTCCTTTCAGCAGGTTCTGAGCACAACCTTGGGATGTAAATAAAACATGTGCTCCAGTCCACTGAATGTTCAGCTTTCCACATTGAACTCAGCTCCCAAGTTTCCTTAGGAGGGAGTTGGGTGTCCTAGCATTCAGTGACTAAGTTGGACTTAAACCCATCCCTTTAGCAGACTTTATAACCAATTCTCTAGCCAGACCCTTCGTCAAGTGATCAGCTAAGTTCTGTTGAGATCTCACAAACTCTATAGATACCACCCCATTCATGATAAGCTCACGAATCATGCTATGCCTGACACCTAAGTGTCTAGACTTACCATTGCACATCTGGCTATAAGCCTTAGCCAATGTAGCTGCACTATCACACCGGATAGAAATAGGTGCTATTTAGGCCACAATGGAATCTCAAGAAGCAAGTTTTTCAACCCATTCAGCTTCTTTACCAGCAGCTGCTAGAGCCACAAATTCAGATTCCATTGTTGAACTGGTGATGCAAGTTTGCTTCTTGGATGCCCAAGAAATTGCACCTCCACTAAGTAGGAATACCCAGCCACTGGTAGACGAATTGTCTTCAGTGTTACTGATCCAACTTGCATCAGTGTAACCTTCCAACACTGATGGGTAACCAGTATATGAGAGACTATAATCCATAGTTCTCTTCAAATACTTCAGTACCCTTTGAACTGCTTGCCAGTGATGAGCACTAGGATTACTAGTATACCTGCTCAATTTTCCCCACTGCAAAACCAATATCAGGCCTTGTACAAGTCATGGCATACATCAGGAAGCCAATTACCCTATAATACTCAAGTTGAGATACAGCCTTGCCATGATTAGGCATCAGCTTCTCACAAGTATCCATAGGAGTACTCACTGGAGTACAATCAAAGTAATTGAATTTCCTCAGTACCTTCTCAATATAATGAGACTGAGAGATAGAAATTCTATTACTTTCATGTTTAATCCTTATACCAAGGATAACATCAGCCTCCCCCATGTCTTTCATGGAGAACCTTGATGACAAAAATTCCTTTGTCAGGTCAACCTGATTTTGGTCAGTGCCAAAGATCAACATGTCATCAACATATAGACAAATGATGACTCCTTTACCAGATTCATCAAATTTGCTATATACACATTTGTCAGCTTGGTTAAGAACATAACCACTAGACAAAACCACTTCATCAAATTTTTGATGCCATTGCTTAGGTGCCTGCTTAAGTCCATAAAGAGACTTAATCAGTTTACACACCTTGTTTTCATTGCCAGGCAAGATGAAGCCCTGAGGTTGGTTCATATAAACCTCCTCTTCCAATTCACCATTCAAGAAAGCTGTCTTCACATCCATCTGATGAATAATCAGATTGTGAATAGATGCCATAGCAATCAGCAGTCTTATGGTACTGATACGAGCCACAGGGGCATAAGTATCAAAATAGTCTATCCCAGACTTTTGTTTAAAGCCTTGAATGACTAGTCTAGCCTTGAACTTTTCAATAGTTCCATCTACCTTCATTTTCCTTTTGAAAATCCATTTGAAACCTAAAGGTTTGCAACCAGGTGGTAGATCAACCAACACCCAAGTGTTGTTCCCCATGATGGAATCCATCTCATCATTGATTGCTTCTTTCCAGAAAGCAATATCCTGGGACTTCATTGCTTCTTCAAATGTTTTGGGGTCATCCTCAACAATGAAGCAATATGAGTATTGGTCTGAGACCTCATCCCTAGTGCCTTCAACTAAGTATAATTGAAACTCAGGTCCAAATGACTTTGGAGTCCTGACCCTTTTGCTCTTCCTGAGCACAGGTTCAGGTTGCTGAACCACAACCTCATCAGGGACCACTGATACACCAGTGTCATGAGTTCCATTAGGAAACCTCTGACTTGGTCTAGGGACTGATGAAAATCTATTCTCATCAAAGTCTGCATCCATTGATTCAATTATTGAGTTAACTGAAACATGTTCATTAGGTTCAATAACATAGAACCTAAAAGCCTTGGAATGCTCAGCATATCCAACAAATATGCAGTCAATGCCTCTTTCACCCAAAGTCTTTAGCTTTGGATCAGGGAGTCTTACAATAGCCCTACAACCCTAAACCTTGAGATAATTCAGGTTGGGTTTCCTTTTAGTCCAGAGTTCATAAGGGGTAACCTTGTTCCTTTTGTTGGGAACCCTATTTAGCAAATAGCAAGCTGTTAGCATAGCTTCACCCCAGAACCCTTGACTCAGTCCTGAATAGGACAACATGGAATTAACCATCTCCTTCAGCACCCTGTTTTTCCTTTCAGAAATACCATTTTGCTGAGGAGTATAAGGGGCAGTCGTTTCATGGATTATTCCAACAGACTGAAAGTACTGAGTATCCATGTACTCACCTCCCCTATCAGTCCTTAATCTTTTGATCAAAGACCCAAGTTGTAATTCAACTTCAGTTTTAAACACTTTGAATTTATCTAATGCTTCATCCTTGGTATGTAACAGATAGACATAACAAAATCTAGAAGCATCATCAATAAATGTCACAAAGTACTTCTTATTCCCCAAAGAAGGAGTGGCATGCAAATCACACAGGTCACGGTGAATAAGCTCCAAGATCTTAGTCTCACGACTAACACCCTGAAAGGGTTTCTTGGTTATCTTGGTCAACATGCAAGTTTTACACTTTTCAGTGTCCATGTCAAAAGCAGGGATTAAACCATCCCTAGACATATCTTGCATCCTTTTATAGTGAACATGACCAAGTCTAGCATGCCAAAGGTTAGAATCACTCTGATCATATGTGGTCACAAAAGCTGAAATAACATTGTCAGTGGTAATATTAAGCCTGAACATTTGATTACATAAATAACCAAAACCAATAAAAATACCACATTTAGAAAGAACAAATTTATCAGATTCAATAACTTGTTTATATCCATGATTATTCAAAACACTACTTGAAACCAAGTTTTTCCTTATATCAGGAACATGAATAACATTAAATAAAGTTACAATCTTTCCAGAGCTAAACCTAAGATCTACACAACCACGACCATGCACCAAGGCAGTTGACTCATTTCCCATGTGAAGAATAGAACCATCATTCAGTGACTCATAAGTCTTGAACCAGCTTCTATCTTTACACACATGAACTGTGGCACTAGAGTCAACCCACCACGCAACATCATCATCTTGCACATAAAAAGATTCAGATACATATGTAACATAATAAATCTGAAAAGACTTATTAAACATATTCTGACCTTTCTGTGAGTTGGTTGAACCACCACTCCCTGAACCATTAGTGCCTGATCCATTGGCTTTACCACCAACTTTAACACCCTTGCAGTCCTTTTTAATGTGACAAGTCTTGCCACATTTCCAACAAGTAGGTGTTGCCTTCTTGTTAGGATCTGCCCTTGTGTTATCATGAAATTTGCGTTTGCCTTTGTTATCATTGTACCTGGTAGAGTTGTTATGCTCTACCATATTGACAACAGATGGTCCAGCAGCATTGCTACTCTTTGGCTTGTCATTATCCTGCACCTTAAGAGATTCCTCAATATGCAGATGACTGCCCAACTCAACAAGAGTTAACTCCTCCTTCATATGTTTCAAGGTATGCTTGAAATCTTTCCATGAAGGAGGGAGTTTGTCAATGACACAAGAGACTTTGATAGCCTCATCCATGTTCATTTGGTGTTGTGTAAACCTTCCAAGTATTCCAAGAAGTTCATTGTATTGTTCCATAACTCGTCTTGAATCAGTCATTTTGTAATTTGTGAAATTACTAACAAGGAACTTCTTACTTGATGCATCCTCAGCCATATATTTGGCATCCAAGGAATCCCACGGTTCTTTGGAAGATTCAAAGTTCTGATAAATATCAAACAAAGAATCAGACATACCATTCAGAATAAGACCTCTGCATATGTAGTCATCATTCTCCCACTTGCTCCTCCTCCTGATCTGCTCCACAGTAGCATCATCACCATCATCAGGAATTGGAGTAGTCAGCACATAGACCACACTCATGCTTGACAGCAAGAAGTGCATCTTCTTCTGCCACCTCCAAAAGTCCACCCCTTCAAACTTATCAAGCTTGGCAAAGTTTGAAGCCATGTGTTTCATTGCAGCAGTTGCCATTGATTATCACAAAATAGTTTACTTTGATTGTTGGGGGTTATATCCCAGAACAGGGTTAAGACAATCAATGACAGTAGCAATACCACTAGGTGGTTACCGGATATCACTTGGAATCGTGTGATCACTTTCCAAAGTAAACTATTCGACCCTAATGCTTGGGTATCACGAATATCTACTTGGGATAAGACCAAATGCAGTTAGAGAATTAGGCACAATTCTATAACCCTTTCGCTTATAAGTATTTAGTGTTTTCTGTGTGTCCTTCATGCATAAACAGATCTCCTATTTATAGGAGGTTACTCTTGAGCTATTCCAATGGAATTATGAGTATTAATCGGCCCATTAATAGCCTCATAATTATCCCCATTATAGCCGTTAGTGGTTACATGACCAATTAAACGTGGTCATAATGCAGTTGTAACTGCCATTTAGCAGTACTTTGAATAAGCAGTACTTTCACTAAGCAGTACTTTCAATAAGCAGTACTTTTCACTAGCAGTACTTTCCACTTGCAGTGGAAATACAGCCTATCAGTGGAAACACTGTCTATCAGTACTTTCATAGCACTAGCAGTGGAAACACTGCCTATCAGTGGAAACACTGCTTATCAGTGGAAACCACAAGCAATACTTTCCACAAGCAGTACTTTCACCAAGCAGTACTTTCACCAGTACTACCAATACAAACCACTATAAGAGTCAGGGTGTTCATGGACCTTATGGGTGTACACTCCGTACCTCCTAACCCATTACAAGGTGTGAACTAATCCCACAAGTGCACTAAATTTTCCAACAATAATATGGTTATCACATTGTTTGTAGTGTCGAAATTGGTATTATGATCTTTTGGGTCTAATTTTGTTTTACTAAAAAAAACAACAACGATATCACTCTTATATTCAATCAACTACACGGCGGTAGATTAACATGTGTGTCGGTCTATTTCCGTTTATATTTTCCTACTCCTTCATGTTTAACATAATTGGATAACTGATAAGTTAGTTTCTTCTGTGTAGGCACTTAATCGACTTGTCCAAATCCACCTGTTGGACTAGAACAAATGGAAGTAAAGCTGAAATGTAGACTTTATACCCGAACAAGCTTTGAATTCATGTGGTGGGAGCGAAGTTGAGGTTCAAGACATGTACATAGGCCGGTTATGTATTCATGTCTAATTTTTAACAGTCCCCTTGACTTATTTGTAATCTTTAGATGATAAACAATGGCTTTCTTGTATGTTTATAAATTAGGGATTTTTTTTATATGTGATTATTAATTCGGATTTCATCTTTGTATTTAGAATCATTTGGTTTTATATTTTTGTTTAATTCCGGATAAAGCTAAATAGTGTAATTTCTCTAAAAGGTGTAAAATTATTTTGCAACGGAACAATTACATTGAAAAATTTTATGGCTGCAAAATTGTTGACTGACTTTCTATTGCAAGTTATACCGTTGCAAAAAGTTTTCGTTGCAAAAAGTCTCCGTTGCAAAACCTGTTATTAATTTACAACAAATCTTCCTCTGTTGCAAAACTTTTACAATAATTTTTGGTCATTGCAATTCGGTTGCAATTAAAATTTTCATGGAGCATTTATGCAACGGTCTTGATCCGTTGCAAACAGGCGATTGCAACATATTTGCAATGAATTATGACTGTTGCATTTGCCCTATTGTGTTGTTGTGGATGCCAACATTACTAACCTATTTGAGTGTTTCACAATGGTTGAAAATTTAACTATTTGGCGTGAAATCATTGAGGTAATCTTATTCATGTATATATCATCGATTCAACTGAAATACTTGTGTATTAATATCTTCTTTTTTTTTATGATTGAAGTGTTTTGCTCTAGATGGAGGAATACCTCGAGAGGTTCCAATAGCATTAGCCCACCTCAAACACTTGTGTATACGCATTCTTCATTCCTGATTATGAGTTCCGTATTGTTTCTCTTTTCCTCGACAGCTCCTCAAACTTGGAGAAACTTAAGGTGAAGATAAAGAGACCAAATGTCGGGCAAAAGTCATCCTCTTTAGGGATGATTTTTGCAAAACATTTGACAAAAAGTTTTGCATATAATGGGACATATTAAATATAATAATGAGTATTTTAGAAACCATTTAAGCAACATTAATATTTTGACATAAGTATATATATTATTATAAAATATTTCAAAAATCACTAATATATCATAATAGAGACACAAAATAGTTAGGTCATAATAGAATGAAACTAAACTTATAACTTCTAATATTTAATAGTTTTAATCATATTTTTGAACAGGTTGACGGGTTGAAATCGGGTTTGAGAATTTCAACCCAAACCTAGCCTATTTATTAAACAAGTCAGTCGTGTCGACCTATCTTCAACCCGAACTTGTTTAGCCTCAAACATAAACTGTTTATTTTCATGTCAGTCTCGGGTCGTGTTTCGTGTCGTGTCAGGAATTGCCACCTCCTCTAACTTATAAGTTACAACTAAAGCTGAACAGTAAAATTTGTGGAGCAAAAACCTGGGCCAATAAGTCAAGAACGCAGCCCACTAAACATCCATGTTGGGCTTGACACACACATAATAACTAGTACAATACCCGTGCGTTGCTCGGGTATAACGATTCAATAATTTATAAAAAAAAACTAAAAACTTTTTATGAGTATATTTTTATAAAAGAAAAAGACTAAGTATACCAAAGGTCATTCTCACATGGACACAAGATGGAGATAACAATAAATAAATAATGGGAGACAGCAAATATTCCTTGTCTGCCCATGCCTAATAGCAACTTTACAGTACTAAAATCAAACAACCATTACAATATAAACTTATTACATCATTTTTACATAAACTCATTTGATCCGGATCAATCCAACATTAAATCCTGTCCAATTATCCTCCCTTGTGGAAGTATAAATACACACACCTTGATCAATTGCAGCCCCTAGAAAAAATGAAAACAAAAATTAATATTCAAATTAATTACATAAAAAAATAATTATAATTAAAATAGATAAGTTTACATTATAAACTTTGTAACAAATTCAAAATATTAGAAAAAGTAAAAAATTTCTACTTTTCCTACTTTTTCGAACTTTATCCTACTTTTTGACTTTTTCAAAATATTAAAAAAATTTCTAACTTTTTCAAAATAATTTTTAAAACTATTTCAATTATTTCAAATTAAAAAAATCAAAGTAAATACCTCAAATTAAAAGTTAAATAAAAATACGATTTTTTTTTTAAAAAAATAATATTTTTAAAATTTCGAAAAAATACGAATTTTTTTAAAAACAATAGTTTTATGCTATATTTAAATAAAAAATTAAAAAAATACGAATTTTTGCAAAAAAAACTTTAAAAATACGTATTTTATTACGGATATTTAAATAAAATTACGGTTATTTAAATATAAATTACGGATATTTAAATAAAATTACGGATAAAAAATTTAAAAAAATATGGATTTTTACAAATAAAAATATATCTAAAAAACTTTAAAAAAAAATAGATTTGTCAAAAAAAAATACGGATATCCAAATAAAAATAGATCTAAAAAAATCAATAAAACTACAAATAAAACATTAGATCTAAAAAATTACGGATCTTTGAAAAATAGTAATTAAATAAATACGTATTTGAAAAAAAGAGATCTAGAAAAAATTTGGATCTTTAAAAAAATTAAAACTTACGGTTGTATAAAAAAAATAAAAATAAAATACGGATTTTAAAAAAAAAACTTAAAAAATACGAAACTTAAAAAAAAATAGATCTATAAAAAATCAATAGAACTAATAATAAAAATACGGTTGTATAAAAAAATAAAAATAAAATACGGATTTTTTTAAAAAACTTAAAAAAATACGAAACTTTAAAAAAATTGATCTATAAAAAATCAATAGATCTAATAATAAAAATCGGATATTTATGAAAAAAAAAAATATCTACACAAAAAAATATAGATTTAAAAAAAAGCTAAAAAAACGCATATTTATGAAAAAAAATTTACGTATTTATTTTTTTATCACAAAAAAACGCGTATTTATTAAAAATAAAATACGGATCTATTTTTTAAGACCAAGAAACGCGTATTTAACAAAAACAATTACGGATCTATTTTTTGAAGACAAAAAAACGCATATTTATCAAAAGAATATTTAAAAAAAAACGTATTTATTAAAAAATAATACGGATCTAATATTTTTAAGACAAAAAAAAACGTATTTAACAAAATAAATTACGGAACTTTTTTTTTAGATCTAAAAAAAATCAATAGATCTACAAATAAAAACATTAGATCTACAAATAAATTTCGAATCTATAAAAAATAGAACTACAAATAAAATTTTCATATCTAAAAATAACATTCGGATCTATAAAAAAAATTAAAAAACTAACGGAGATCTTTTAAAAAATACGGGTCTTTTAAAAAAATAGATCTATTAAAGAAAATTATTAGATTTACAAAAAAAAATCGGATCTATAACAAAAATTAAAAAAAGAACGGAAATCTTTAAAAAAAATACGGATCTTAAAAAAAAGTTAAAAAAAATGCGAACTTAAAAAAGAATATATCCATAAAATAAATTTACGGATCTTTAATAAAACATTAAAAAAACTTACTTGTGGGCTTAAGTGATGGTGTAACATTTGAAGGTCGCCGGAATTTTGGCCGGATTGGTGACGGCGCCGAAACCCTAGAAGGGTGGTGGCCGGAATTTGTAGAGAGAGAAGAGAGAGTGAGGTGTGTGTTTTTTTTTAGAGAGAGAAAGAATATGTAAAAATGAGGGAGTGGTGAGAGGTGTGTGTATTTATAGTTGATAATTGTTGAATTAGAATGGTTAGGATTAAATGTTGGTTGATCTAACGGATGTCATGGTTTTCTTGAGGATATGATTCGGCAGCAATAGAATAGTAATGTCACAAAATATCCATAAATACCAAAAATAAAAAAAATAAAAAATAAAAATAAAATAAAAAAAATGGGTTAGGTGTAGTACTTTGACTATACTTTTGAATCCACATTAAGGAGCCTACTATTCAAGGAATTAACGATGCCAATGTGTATACAGTGAATGTTTGTTGGGTTTAATTGTGGTCCTAAACAATGAAATATGTCATTTGGTTGTTCACTCATTTGTTAACAATGAAATATGTCATTTGGTTGTTCACTCATTTGTTAACAATGAAATATGTCTCTTCATCCCTAATGTTTGCCAAAATCGCAAATAACACACCGAGAGAAAAAAAATTGCAAATTAGTCACCGAGAGCAAAGTTGCGTTCATTTTATGCCACCGAGAGCCAAGGAGAGCTAACATTCGTCAGAACCCTCATTAGTCAAGGTCAAACGCATGTAAAATGACTAATATACCCTCGTCCTCTTCCCCACTCTCACACCACATCCCAAACCACCACCCTCTAGCACCACCATCAATTCCCCTCAATACTACTGTGGTCGTCGTACTATTGTTTTTCTCTAAAAGAAACTTGACCACCTCAATAGTGCATAAGAACATTCAAAAGGTTTCACCACCACCACCATCAGTCAAATTAATATAAGATTGAAACATTCACACGCATTCCTTAAATGAACGAACGCATGAAAATTCATCTACATTATGTAACTTTTCACATAGCACCTAACGAAAGATATAGCACTCATCTCGAAACCAAATTCCATATTAACATACCACCACCACCACTTTGGAAAACTTACAAGAATACGTGATAACTCCACCAGTTCAAAGAAAATCTCTTTTTGTTATCATGCTGCTGGTGTCATCATAACTCCCCTTAACTACCACCACGATCTCCCACCACCAAACCCTACACCACACTCTCACCCCTTCTCCTGCTCCCATATAATCAGTAAAATGTACGCAAACTGGAACTGATTACTCCCAAGACTGCTTACTATACCATAATTTTCATATCTAAAAATAACATTCGGATCTATAAAAAAAATTAAAAAACTAACGGAGATCTTTTAAAAAATACGGGTCTTTTAAAAAAATAGATCTATTAAAGAAAATTATTAGATTTACAAAAAAAAATCGGATCTATAACAAAAATTAAAAAAAGAACGAAAATCTTTAAAAAAAATACGGATCTTAAAAAAAAGTTAAAAAAAATGCGAACTTAAAAAAGAATATATCCATAAAATAAATTTACGGATCTTTAATAAAACATTAAAAAAACTTACTTGTGGGCTTAAGTGATGGTGTAACATTTGAAGGTCGCCGGAATTTTGGCCGGATTGGTGACGGCGCCGGAACCCTAGAAGGGTGGTGGCCGGAATTTGTAGAGAGAGAAGAGAGAGTGAGGTGTGTGTTTTTTTTAGAGAGAGAAAGAATATGTAAAAATGAGGGAGTGGTGAGAGGTGTGTGTATTTATAGTTGATAATTATTGAATTAGAATGGTTAGGATTAAATGTTGGTTGATCTAACGGATGTCATGGTTTTCTTGAGGATATGATTCGGCAGCAATAGAATAGTAATGAGTCGACCAGAAAAATACAAATTTTAGAATATTACGATTTCATACACACGATTATTAATCAAGTTTTGGGACAAACAACAACCATAAGAGTACGTTGTTAATCTGGTTAGCATTTTATAAACTCGATATTGATTATGTGCTTTTCACCATACTAGCTTAATGTTCTTATGCGTTTAATCAAGTTTTCGATTATCGTGGATTATTTTGTATGCATAGGTTTTCTGTACATCAATTCTTTAGCTTGTTAGATGACCGTGTTGGCATGATGATCTATGTATAGATTAAGTTCTGAGTTAACTAGACAATTATGTGTCCGTATGTAATCAATGGACGAATCCTAGGTTAAGAATCTGTTTAGAAAACATGAACTAAAAAGAAAGAAAGAAACGGTTTTAACCAAACTACAACGACTGCACCGGACATGTATCATGTTGTACGTAAAAGGTAGTGAAAATAATTTTGGGATAGCGACATTGATGAGTGTGTGAATGTTTTCTATTATGTATTTGGCTTATTTTGTGCGTGTATGAATAATTTTGCAGCCAACAAGAATATCCTTGTATGGATAGGATTAGCGACCTTCCTTTAAGCATAATAGAAACCATCCTATGTCTTTTGCCGTATCAAGACGTGGTAAGGACAAGTATCCTCTCTAAGGAATGGAGGTATCATTGGACCAAAATTCCTAAAATTGTGGTTATTGTGGATACGTGTCAAGCAACCCCCTTGAAGCGAAAGCGTAAGCAAGACCAGAAGCAAAATATGATCAAGAAGAGTAAACTTTTGTTTGATATATGCCAAACTTTGTCAATGCACGAGGGTCCTATACATGAGTTCAACCTTTCCCTTAACAATCAAGGGGATAATGTGGGTGAGATTGACAGGATATTATCTCATTTAGCAAGGAAAAATACTGTCAAGAAAATGATACTTAAAAGCAGCTGGTCGTCTAAGTCGTTACCCGTATCTCTCTTGTCAATGAGTCAGTTAACATACTTATATGTCAATGGTTGGAACCTTACATCAGGGGTATCCAGAAAAAAGGAAAGGGAAAATGAAACTTCAAGTGGATTTGGTAGCCTAACTAGCTTATATGTGCACCACTCATATTTTAACTTGACAACACTCCCACATCTCCTATCTAAATGTCCATTGCTTAAGACCCTAGCTCTGGTAAGTTCTTACTAAAACATAAAATAAATACTCAGGGGCTTTCTTCACTTATCTAAATATTGTAAGTTGCTGCAGACAGATAACTATATGGTTGCCTTATTTAGCGATGGGCCCACCATTACCAACCTATTTCAGTGTTTACCAGTGATTGAAAATCTAACTCTTTGCTGTAGGATCATTAAGGTAATCTTTATCCACATTTTATATGATTATTATAGCTCGGAGAAAAAAATTATACTTTATATTGATCTCTTGTTTTGTCTATGGCTCAAGTCTTTATCTCTCGGTGATTTACCTAAAGAGGTTCCAATCGCATTAGTCCATCTCAAACACTTGTGTATAGAAAACATTGACTTCGATCATTATTACGGGTTACGTAATACTTCTCTTTTTATCAAAAGCTCCCCCAACTTGGAGAAACTTACAGTCAAGGTAAATAGCAAAAATTGAAAAAATCTTGTTTCCTATCCTAATTTTCTTATTTATTTTACGTCAATTGACAAGTACACTTAATGAGAAATATTAACACTTTTTGCAGATTAAAGACAACAGTAGGCGTGGGGGAATAATATATTTCTCCCGTATACTAGAATATTATAGGGATATTTGGATGGAGCATTTGAGCGAATTAGAGATTACTTACATAAGCAACGAGCAGACTGAATTGAATATTGTGAAGCTTATCTT
Organism: Chrysanthemum seticuspe; assembly: GCA_019973895.1. Taxonomy (NCBI): domain Eukaryota; kingdom Viridiplantae; phylum Streptophyta; class Magnoliopsida; order Asterales; family Asteraceae; genus Chrysanthemum; species Chrysanthemum seticuspe. The sequence continues at coordinate 13,634,215 of BPTQ01000008.1, forward strand.
GATGAGGTCACCTGCGCTAAAGAAGTTGAGGATATTCATCTCAAAGAGTTACAAGGATGAAGAGATGCAGATTTCTGAAACCCTCTTATCTGCCCCGCACGCATCACCAGTGGTAGAATTAATTGTTGAAAAGGAACCCTTTTAGCAACTCTATTATATAGCACCACAAAATTCCCCAAGATGCCCTTTTTAAGCATTAAAACCTATACAGTTTGATTTTCTGGTTACAGAATGTGGTGATTTGATTATTTAATCAATGTTTCTGTGTTTGTGCCGTGTCTCGGGTGATCTAGCCATGATTCGGGGCCTGAAAGTTTTATGTTCGTGTGATGCATTGTCTTTCTTAGCTCATTCGTATGTACTCAACATATTTTACCGTGGTAACTCTTTACCCGAAAAAAAATTACTGTATGTGATTTTCATATGTAGAAGATGCTACTTCAGCTGTATTTTGAAATGTAGATGCTACATCTGCAACGAATTAAATTGTACTGAATTGATGTAAACATAAGCCACTGTGGCATATTGTACTGTGTTGCATTTGCCATAAAAATTCATTAGCACTGATCATCACCCTTATGCTAATTACTCGACCATTTGCCTTGTAACAATTACAAATATGAGGTTACTACAAAACCACGAGTAAAATGTTAGTAACAACCACACCTTGTATAAGGCAGCAGGTGCATAATAAGTGTGTGATTCTTTTTACTTTTATAAACATATTGCGATTTGATACTTAATTATGATTTTGTCTAAAAATAACATTTCCTGAGTGGAAATGTGGAGTTTCTTTCTTTAAAAAGAAATTCTGGATTATTAAACACTTTGTCCAGCCATTCAACCTTAGCTTCTTCTCCAGCCGCCTCAGGACTTGCTCGTATGGCGTGGGTGGCGGACTCGTTGGTTGCTGCTTCTGCCTGCTTGTCAAAAGGTTTACACATTATCATATTTGTAACATATATTTTATTCATACCAGTTAAATTATAGGAGTATCATATATTTTTCTACTCATACATTATTATACTGCTGTTATATATGGTAGTAATTTTGCAGACGATACTGAGATACGTGTCAAGAGAATGGAGGTACCATTGGATTAAAATTCCTAATATTATGGTTATTGAGGATACGTGTCAAGCGCCTTTCTTGAATCAAGAGCAAAAGGTGATATATTTGATTGGAGCATCTGAATGAACTATGATTCACAAGGTTTACACACTAAGGGACTGAGTTGGAGTTTGTGAAATTTATCTTGGCGAGGTCACCTGTGCTAAAAAAAGGTGACAGTATTAGGCAATGAGATTCATAAAGATGAAGAGCTGCGGATTTCAGAAATCCTCTTACAGTCCCCACACGCATCACCAGTTGTCAAACTTATCATTGCATAAATTTGTTTACACCGCAACTTTTGCCTAAGATACCCTTCAGTTTAAGTTTCGAAACCTATACAGTACATTTTTATATTTTCTGGCCTCAGTTTTGGATATTTATTATGTAATCAGGGCAAAAGAGGCAATACTAGATTGTGTCACAATGGAAAAGCATACTGATCATCATACATAAACAACACTAATATGTATCACAATGAGCCAATAAAACCTTCATTTTTGTGGTCCCTTAGCAAAATAAGGCTTACAAGTTCTATAAATTTGGCTAACTCGAACAAACTTAAGCATCTCCATTTGCATTCTAAGAAAATACAAATCTGAGGTTGCAACAAAACCACAAGTAAAAGTATTGTAAACAAACCAGCAGGTGTGATCAACCGTCATCAGAAACTCGTTAGTTTTATTGGTTACATTACGCTTCTGGAGCCGGTGTGGGACCCCTCACCAATTTCAACGATGATTTGTACCTCCAGTGACGCACGAGGGGGGTCTAAGAGAGTTTCTACAATCTGCATCTGTTCAACCATGCCAACCTCTTCGTGTATGAATATCCTCACCTTCTTCAAGACCGGTGATTTGGCCAAAACAAGCTTCACAAAATCCAACTCAGTCTCTCTGTAAATCATATTTTCAATCTCCAATTCTTTCAGATGCTCCAACCAAATATCCGAATAATCTTCAGGTGTAACATGGTCACTTCTATCAGATTTCTCAACCCATGAATCGTCTAAAATCTATATGTAAGTGTAAAATTTTGGGCGTCAGTTTATTATGGAATAAGAATCAAAACTAATAGGATACAAGATCGATTTATGTATTTATGTTATTACCTTGAGCTTTAGTTTCTCCAACTTTGGGGAGCTTCTCATCAAAAGAGCAAGAATAGGTAACCCGTATTTGTGAATGAAACATATATCTCCAATATACAAGTATCTCATGTGGATTAATGCATTTGGAAGCTCTTGTGGAATTCCGTCTTCACCAAAACACTTGAGCCATAGCAAGAACAAAAATCAATACTTAGCAATATCCGAGTTACACAAATTAATAATATGGTGTGAATAATATTACCTCAACAATTGCGAGTAAAATAGACAGATTTTCGATCATAGGTAAACACTCAAATAGGTTAATAATTGTGCAATTCTCGCTACCTTGGATTAAATAATTGCTGATATCCTGCAACAAGTTAAGATATTCAGTAAGTTATAACAGCCGACGAGGATTTAATTTTCTATTTTAGTAAGCACTTACCAGAGTCTTGAGCAGGGGACAATTGGATAGGAGATGTAGAAGCGTTTTATTAGAGATGAATACTTCTTGCAGAGACAAGCTTGTAAGACGATCAAATCCATCGAATGTTAATGGTTGATAGTCAAAATAGCAACCAACGAGACATAGGTCAGTTAACTGATGTAACGAGAAGAGAGATGAGGGTATCTGATATCCCCCACAAAGAAAGTTAAGTGCTAACTTCTTGACGGTATTTTTTTGTACCAATTGGGATATTATATGTTCAATCTCAATCCACGAGTCATCTGTCTCGATGGACAGAGTGAACTCGTGTATTGGACCCTCGTGCATTGTCAGAACATGGTTTATAGCATGGATAAATTTACACTTTTTGTTGATCTCTTTTCTTTCATTTGGTATAACGCAAGATTGCTCCAAAACAGACAGCTCGGTCTCATCAGATGATACTTGAAATGCATTCTCGATAAAAGCAATTTTAGGAATTTTGATCCAACGGTACCTCCATTCGCTAGAGAGTATACTTGTCCTCGCTGCCTCTTGAATCGGTATAAGACATAAGATGGTTTCTATTATACTTGAAGGAAGGTTGCTGATCATATCCATCTCAGGATAATTATTATTGGATCGAAACTAAACTCTGCTGCAAGCCTGTAAAATTAGTTACTGTAAAGTATACCGAGTATCTATCCATTTTAAGTTATTGCGTCTTTTAAACGCGATATCCACTTTTGAGTATTTGGATGTAAAACCAGAAAAAAGGGATTATCTATACGCACTCGTGGAGGTCCTAATTTTACAAGTGCTTAAGAATAACCATAAGCAAATAATATGCAATCCCAAACACCCCCTTAATACCAACATACTTTCACAAGTGTTTCATATTATGCAACTCGTTCTTTAATATGTACATATACTCATTAAACTTGTGACACAGAACATCTAATTTAAGCTTATTTGACTCAGCTTATATTTCACAAGCCAGTTAATTTTGGCTTATTTTTTTACTTACAAGCTTATGACTCAAACAACGAAAAAGACACCAGAAAGAATGGGCTTACGAAATATAAGCCGAGTCAAATAGGCTTAAACAAACATCCGCTAATAAAGGTATATAGCTATTATATGTGATTATCATGCTTGTTTTCGGTACTTATGGCAAACTACTATATTACCCTACGCATTTCGATTCCTAATTACAACCTTGACAGGATTGATATGTTAAGAGCATATACACTATTAAGGGAGTGTTAGGGCAAACCTACTGAATCAACTTATCCTGAATTTCTAAAAACAGTTAATTAGCTTAGTCGTAAGAAACCTAACCTCCTGACGTGACGGAAAATTGGTAACCTAGGTGCAAATTTGGTGGTGGCCAGTGATAGGGTCAGAAATGGTCTACCTCCATAGGTAACCTAGACAGTCAAAACCTCATCCGTTTACCCGTTTTAGTTTATTAGCTTATTGATCTCGTATCGATTCATAAGTCCAAGTGTAGGACTGGCTCAAAAAACTAGCTTGTAAGAGGAGGTGACACTTAGGGTGTGTTTGTTTCATTAAGATGTTTTGGGTCTGAATCTGACTACCGCATCTTACTGGTAAGAGGTGGCTAGAAAGTCTAAATCTGAACGAAATAATGTTGTTTGTTTTTGTATAATTGTCCGAATGATTTTAAGTGCTCGTTTTTGCAATTTGTTTATTAAGCCAACGCAATGCGATAATAAGTAACTTATGTAAATATGAAACAAGACTTTTTATCATAAATATAACATAGTTAATAAACAATCAAATATATTGTATAAAGTTTGCAAAACGAGTAAGAGGCAGTAAGACAAGTCCCCCACCTCTTACTGAGTAAGATGTTATATGTCTAACTGGGTCTTACTCAAAAGAAAAAAACAAACAACCAAAACGTCTGCCCGCCCACCTCTTACTGGTAAGAGTAAGAGGTCTAGTAAGACTTTTTTTTTAAAAACAAACACACCCTTAGACTTATAAACCACCAAGGAATCTCATACTTGGCCGACGTGAGATCATAACACTTATGCTATAAATGTGGGTCCCTGATTCATAGCTTGTGTTTTTTTTTTTTTTTGTTACAAAAATTATAACCAAGCTATCCCCTATGCTTATTAGCTTTATGCAATGCATATAATATGCTTATCCCAAATTAGCTATTGTTAATCAAATAAGCTGATTCAATAAGCACAATAAGTGGTTCAAAAAACTTATCTAAACAAACTAGATGAAACCCCCAAAAGTATGTAAAATCTAATAAATGGGAAACGAGTAAAGTACCTGATGATTGGTTGTTGATTGTTATTATGTACGGATGCAGCAAGAACAAAACATGAAAACCAATTAGTACTACTAATATAGAGATGGGAGGTAATATTCACACCTTATCGATACAATCCACAAATTGTGGTGCATTCAAAAGATGGGTGTAGACTATGTAGTTATCAATTCCCATAGAGATACTTTAGGGTTTGTTTGGTATCCCGCTATGGGAATCATACTATTACTATGAAACTGATTCAAAGTTTTTGTTTAAAATGAGAGGGATCATCACTCTAGTAATGAATGATAAATATAATCCATACTCCATATACATTAAAAAGGCTAGGTATTGATTTTTCATAAGTAAAGGACCCACCACTACTATCAAACTAATACCCATTGTCATTCATAGCAGCATACCAAACGCACCATTAGTATTTTTTAACATGGGTTTTATATCAGACAGGTTACACAAATTTCCCACTTTGTTCGCCTAAGTTACCAAACTTTCATTTTGTTCACTTAGGTTATTGAACTTTAGTTAAGCATTCAACCTCCATTTTTCAGTGTAATCAAAGTAACCCAAATGCATTTTTTAGGTAAGTTAAGTAACCTAAATGTCTCATTTTACAAATTCAGTAACCTGAATGTCAACTCCGTGTAGTCCAATACCCTGTTTGCACAAAAAAAAAAAGTATGGTAACTTAAGTGAATAAAGTTGGAAAGTTGGGTAACCTATCTGTCTATAAACCCTTTTTAACATTGTATGCCTACTTTTGCTTTTACTTTTAAATTAAAAAAAATAATAAAAAATAAAGTTTCATAAATAGTCATAACGAGCGGGTTAACCCGCGCGTTGCGACGGGAGTGCGTTGCCCTCGATCATTTTATTCACGGGAATGAATTTGCTAAAGTTTTTTTTTTTTTTTTTTTTTTTTTTTTTTTCGCGCGCACTGTTCATGCCCGCGTTACTGTTCATGAGCCAATGTATTTTAGTATATATATATAATTAATAGTCCACTTTAATTAATAGTCCACTTTTTATATTCGGATGTCAATTTAATTGTCTATTACTATTAAAACTCGAAAACTAAGTTTGATCAAGTTTATCGTATTACTTGAGTTGAAATTACTATTATAAACTTTAAGTAAGACATTAATTAATTAGTTAAAAGTAAAATTGTCATTTCGCAAAAAGTAAAAAACAAAAAGCAGTAACAACTTTTTAAATTGTGCGTTTTTTGTTAAAAGACAATTATTTTGAGACGACAAAATATTTCTCCAACTTAAACATCATAATTTCATATTTCTTTAAAAGCATTGTATTTATGCACTAAAAACTTTTGTTTTGGGGAAATATGGTATTTTGATTTTAAAGTTGGGTAAATATGAAATTATCCTAATTAATAACTATTATTACATATTATTTTGTTGACTTGAAAATTAAGCAGTACGATTGGTCTGTTGAAATAAATTTAGTTTTCATTTCGCAAAAGTAATAAATTCTTTGATAGCATAAATGATTACATTTTTGTAACAAAACTTTTGTTCAGGTCAATTTATGGTTGTTAGACTAATTTTTCCTAAAATAATTAATAAATTGTCGGTTTAGCGATAGCTAAATGGTCAAAACAATAGCAAATTTGAGTTTTGATAGTGATAAACATGTGAGTTAAAGAATTTTTTTCATTAATTATAAGCCTAAGGATTCAAAAACAAGATGTTAGTACTCGCCAAATATGTATTATCGATATTTGTTAAAGTGTTTACATAAACGTACCTCTTCCTAAAAGCTATGTTTAAGACGTTAGGACTTGAAACATGTATAAGAGCGGTTAAAGCTTGTCGTTTTAACCTCAACGGCTCAAGAGTGGTTAAAGTGGAATACTTCAAACGCGTCAATCTCATAAACATATGGCCCGAAGGCTAATCTGTATATTCATACATTAAGTTTACAAATTTCATGTCTGTTGCCTTTGCATCAGAACATCTTCTGCATTATGGCATATGATCTTAACATTAGTAAAATGTGTCACTGTAAGGCTATGAGCCCATGAAATCATGATATACATGTTCCCATTAATGCAAAATAACCAATGAGCTGTAATTTGCTCACCTCAACAACCTTCAGGAATTCAATTAAAATCATTACATGTACAATTGTATATATAAAATGTTACATTCCAATTTACTACAACAAATATGTCCACTAGAAACCGTAAAATCACTTAAAAGTTGCACATATATCACCATAAAAACCACATTTCATTATTCACGACAAACTGAAAGATATGTAACATGCCAATCCCAACGTAAGTGCACATCCGATGTTCTCAAACCAAAAAATATAATGCAAAGATAAAACCTATTTATATGCCTAGATCAAACCAAAATCTACAGTCGCAAAGCTGCTGCAGACACAATCAAACGTTCACTGAAATTCGTTTTGTTTTGCTGTTCTTTACATTACACTTCTGGAGCAGCAGCTGGTGCAGGAGCCCGCAATAGTGGTTGAAGTGCCTTCACCACGATACTCATATTTGGCCTAAATTCTGCCTCGTACTGCACGCACAAAGCTGCCACAGCCGCCAGCTGCATCAATATAACAAATGCTGTTAACAACTATAATGATTACATTGAAATGTTATTTTTGTTCTTAGAAAGATATAATACCTTTGCAACTGCTTTTGGAGGGTACTCTCCCTTTAGTCTTGGGTCAACACATTGTTTAACCTTGTCTTCGCTTAGCCTTGGTGTAGCCTATATGTGAACAAAACGAAAAAAAGTTAAACCTGATTGTTTTTACATTACTTCTGTTACAGATAATGGGCGGGTAAAACAACACTTTGTTGTCCATACTTTTTAGGTTTTTATTTGTAATTAGCCGTATACTAATACAATTTTCTTATTATTGAAATTCTGATCTAATTCTTATATAACTATCTTAACAATGACCTTTGGGCTTTGGCTGATTTTAAATCCACCTGCCTCATTCGTCATGTTTCATTTTTTAGCTATTTTTTATTTTGTTTGACCCATTTGAGCAGTGAGAACATAACTCGAATCAACCTACTTCACAAGTAAATGGGTCAAAAGTAGCTAATATTCATTTAGTTGCGCTTTGGGTCCCATCTTCACATCTTTCAACCAAATGGGTATCCACGAATAAGACAGATAGTTCTTTAACCATTTTATATAATTATTAATGAAGGATTGAATTGGTCAGGTTTGTTTATTTCCCGTTCTTTATTTGTGGAGTCCATGTTTGTTTCACTACATACGACCAATCTCTTAATCGGACCCACAAAATGAAAATGTCAAACAAAGCACTCACCCAAGTGACAAGACTTTGCTGTCCACGCGGCATTGTGTGATCAACAGGCTTCCGCCCGGTTAGAAGTTCAAGCAGAACAACCCCAAAGCTATACACGTCACTTTTTTGTGTCAGCTGTCCAGTCATTGCATACCTAAAAATAACATTTTCTGAGTGGAAATGTGGAGTTTCTTTCTTTAAAAAGAAATTCTGGATTATTAAATACTTTGTCCAGCCATTCAACCTTAGCTTCTTCTCCAGCCGCCTCAGGACTTGCTCGTCTGGTGTTGGTGACGGACCGTTGGTTGCTGCTTCTGCTTGTCAAAATATATTTTATTCATACCAGTTAAATTATAGGAGTATCTACTCATACATTATTATACTGCTGTTATATATGGTAGTAATTTTGCAGACGATACTGAGATGAATATGATCGACAAGCTTCCTTTATGCATAATAGAGATCATCTTAAGTCTTTTACTGATTCAAGAGGCAGCAAGGACGAGTATCCTCTCAAGAGAATGGAGGTACCATTGGATTAAAATTCCTAATATTATGGTTATTGAGGATACGTGTCAAGCGCCTTTCTTGAATCAAGAGCAAAAGGTGATATATTTGATTGGAGCATCTGAACGAACTACGATTCACAAGGTTTACAAACTTTGGGACTGAGTTGGAGTTAGTAACATTTATCTTGGCGAGGTCACCTGTGCTAAAAAAGGTGACAATAGTAGGCAATGAGATTCATAAAGATGAAGAGCTGCGGATTTCAGAAATCCTCTTACAGTCCCCACACGCATCACCAGTTGTCAAACTTATCATTGCATAAATTTGTTTACACCGCAACTTTTGCCTAAGATACCCTTCAGTTTAAGTTTCGAAACCTATACAGTACATTTTTATACTTTCTGGCCTCAGTTTCGGATATTTATTATGTAATCAGGGCAAAAGAGGCAATACTAGATTGTGTCACAATGGAAAAGCATACTGATCATCATACATAAACAACACTAATATGTATCACAATGAGCCAATAAAACCTTCATTTTTATGGTCCCTTAGCAAAATAAGGCTTAAAAGTTCTATAAATTTGCTAACTCGAACAAACTTAAGCATCATCTCCATTTGCATTCTAAGAAAATACAAATCTGAGGTTGCAACAAAACCACAAGTAAAAGTATTGTAAACAAACCAGCAGGTGTGATCAACCGTCATCAGAAACTCGTTAGTTTTATTGGTTACATTTCGCTTCTGGAGCCGGTGTGGGACATTTCAACGATGATTTGTACCTCCAGTGACGCACGAGGGGGGTCTAAGAGAGTTTCTACAATCTGCATCTGTTCAACCATACCAACCTCTTCGTGTATGAATATCCTCACCTTCTTCAAGACCGGTGATTTGGCCAAAACAAGCTTCACAAAATCCAACTCAGTCTCTCTGTAAATCATATTTTCAATCTCCAATACTTTCAGATGCTCCAACCAAATATCCGAATAATCTTCAGGTGTAACATGGTCACTTCTATCAGATTTCTCAACCCATGAATCGTCTAAAATCTATATGTAAGTGTAAAATTTTGGGCGTCAGTTTATTATGGAATAAGAATCGAAACAAATAGGATACAAGATCGATTTATGTATTTATGTTATTACCTCGAGCTTTAGTTTCTCCAACTTTGGGGAGCTTCTCATCAAAAGAGCAAGAATAGGTAACCCGTATTTGTGAATGAAACATATATCTCCAATATACAAGTATCTCATGTGGATTAATGCGTTTGGAAGCTCTTGTGGAATTCCGTCTTCACCAAAACACTTGAGCCATAGCAAGAACAAAAATCAATACTTAGCAATATCCGAGTTACACAAATTAATAATATGGTGTGAATAATATTACCTCAACGCTTGCGAGTAAAATAGACAGATTTTCGATCACAGGTAAACACTCAAATAGGTTAATAATTGTGCAATTGTCGCTACCTTGGATTAAATAAGTGCTGATATCCTGCAACAAGTTAACATATTCAGATAAGTTATAACAGCCGACGAGGATTTGATTTTCTATTTTAGTAAGCACTTACCAGAGTCTTGAGCAGGGGACAATTGGATAGGAGATGTAGAAGCGTTTTATTAGAAATGAATACTTCTTGCAGAGACAAGCTTGTAAGACGATCAAATCCATCGAATGTTAATGGTTGATGGTCAAAATAGCAACCAACGAGACATAGGTCAGTCAACTGATGTAACGAGAAGAGAGATGAGGGTAACTGATATCCCCCAAAAAGAAAGTAAAGTGCTAACTTCTTGACGGTATTTTTTTGTACCAATTGGGATATTATATGTTCAATCTCAATCCACGCGTCATCTGTCTCGATGGAAAGAGTGAACTCGTGTATTGGACCCTCGTGCATTGTCAGAACATGGTTTATAGCATGGATAAATTTACACTTTTTGTTGATCTCTTTTCTTTCATTTGGTATAACGCAAGATTGCTCCAAAACAGACAGCTCGGCCACATCAGTTGATACTTGAAATGCATTCTCGATAAAAGCAATTTTAGGAATTTTGATCCAACTGTACCTCCATTCGCTAGAGAGTATACTTGTCCTTGCTGCCTCTTGAATCGGTAAAAGACATAAGATGGTTTCTATTATACTTGAAGGAAGGTTGCTGATTATATCCATCTCACGGTAATTATTATTGGATCAAAACTAAACACTGCAGCAAGCCTGCAATATTAGTTACGTTAAAATATATCTATCTAATATAAACTTTGGCTAGGACCAACACAAAATAAGCCTAACACATAGTTGGATTTTGAATTGATCAAACACGAAGCCTAGAAACAAAACAGGGTGTTTGGGATTCCATTTTAAGTTATTGCGTCTTTTAAACACGATATCCACTTTTGAGTATTTGGATGTGCGTGGAGGTCCTAATTTTACAAGTGCTTAAGAATAACCATAAGCAAATACTATGCAATCCCAAACACCCCCTTAATATCAACGTACTTTCACAAGTGTTTCATATTATGCAACTCGTTCTTTAATATGTACATATACTCATTAAACTTGTGAAACAGAACATCTAATTTAAGTTTATTTGAGTCAGCTTATATTTCACAAGCCAGTTAATTCTGGCTTCTTTTTTTTACTTACAAGCTTATGACTTAACAACGAAAAAGACACCAGAAAGAATGGGCTTACGAAATATACGCCGAGTCAAATAAGCATAAACAAACATCCCTTAATAAAGGTATATAGCTATTATATGTGATTATCATGCTTGTTTTTGGTACTTATGGCAAACTACTATATTACCCTATGCATTTCGATTCCTAATCACAACCTTGACAGGATTGATATGTTAAGAGCATATGCACTATTAAGGGGGCGTTTGGGCAAACCTACTGAGTCAACCTAACCTCCCGACTAGTTCAAACCTCACTAGGTACACATTTGATGGTAGCCAGTGATAGGGTCAGAAACGGCCACAGGGATACCTCGGTTAGGCCACATACATATGAGTCAATAGAGACTACCTCCCTGGGTAACCTAGACAGTCAAAACCTCATCGGTTTACCCATTTTAGTTTATTAGCTTATTGATACGAACCTATCCCATGCTAAGCTAGCTTGCAAGAGGAGGGGACACTTAAATTATAAACCACCCACCAATCCCATATTTGGCCAATGTGGGATCATAATAATACCCCCACGCTTTGAAGAACCAGCGTCCTCGTTGGTCATGATTGGCACCTCTCGGTGGGTCCAAGCCACCACTCCATAGGCCACCACTCCGAGCTCGTTGGTCACGGCTGGCACCCTTCTTTCGGGTCCAAGCCACCACTCCATAGGCTCGTATCGATTCATAAGTCCAAGTGTAGAACTCGCTCAAAAAACTAGCTTGTAAGAGGAGGTGACACTTAGACTTATAAACCACCAAGGAATCTCATACTTGGCCGATGTGGGATCATAACACTTATGCAATCCAAATAATATGCTTATTAGCTTTATGCAATGCATATAATAGCTTATCCCAAATTAGCTATTGTTAATCAAATAAGCTGATTCAATAAGGACAATAAGTGGTTGAAAAAACTTATCTAAATAAACCCCCAAAAGTATTACTGTAAAATCTAATAAATGGGAAACGAGTAAAGTACCTGATGATTGGTTGTTGATTGTTATTATGTACGGATGCAGCAAGAACAAAACATGAAAACCAATTAGTACTACTAATATAGAGATGGGAGGTAATATTCACACCTTATCGATACAATCCACAAATTGTGGTGCATTCAAAAGATGGGTGTAGACTATGTAGTTATCAATTCCCATAGAGATACTTTAGGGTTTGTTTGGTATCCCACTATGGGAATCATACTATTACTATGAAACTGATTCAAAGTTTTTGTTTAAAATGAGAGGGATCATCACTCTAGTAATGAATGATAAATATAATCCATACTCCATATACATTAAAAAGGCTAGGTATTGATTTTTCATAAGTGAAGGACCCACCACTACTATCAAACTAATACCCATTGTCATTCATAGCAGCATACCAAACGCACCATTAGTATTTTTTAACATGGGTTTTATATCAGACAGGTTACACAAATTTCCCACTTTGTTCGCCTAAGTTACCAAACTTTCATTTTGTTCACTTAGGTTATTGAACTTTAGTTAAGCATTCAACCTCCATTTTTCAGTGTAATCAAAGTAACCCAAATGCATTTTTTAGGTAAGTTAAGTAACCTAAATGTCTCATTTTACAAATTCAGTAACCTGAATGTCAACTCCGTGTAGTCCAATACCCTGTTTGCACCAAAAAAAAAGTTTGGTAACTTAGGTGAATAAAGTTGGAAAGTTAGGTAACCTATCTGTCTATAAACCCTTTTTAACATTGTATGCCTACTTTTGCTTTTACTTTTAAATTAAAAACAATAATAAAAAATAAAGTTTCATAAATAGTCATGTAGTCCCAGGTCCTAAATTAATAGTCCACTTTTTATATTCGGATGTCAATTTAATTGTCTATTACTATTAAAACTCGAAAACTAAGTTTGATCAAGTTTATCGTATTACTTGAGTTGAAATTACTATTATAAACTTTAAGTAAGACATTAATTAATTAGTTAAAAGTAAAATTGTCATTTCGCAAAAAGTAAAAAACAAAAAGCAGTAACAACTTTTTAAATTGTGCGTTTTTTGTTAAAAGACAATTATTTTGAGACGACAGAATATTTCTCCAACTTAAACATCATAATTTCATATTTCTTTAAAAGCATTGTATTTATGCACTAAAAACTTTTGTTTTGGGGAAATATGGTATTTTGATTTTAAAGTTGGGTAAATATGGAAATATGGAATTATCCTAATTAATAACTATTATTACATATTATTTTGTTGACTTGAAAATTAAGCAGTACGATTGGTCTGTTGAAATAAATTTAGTTTTCATTTCGCAAAAGTAATAAATGATTACATTTTTGTAACAAAACTTTTGTTCAGGTCAATTTATGGTTGTTAGACTAATTTTTCCTAGAATAATTAATAAATTGTCGGTTTAGCGATAGCTAAATGGTCAAAACAATAGCAAATTTGAGTTTTGATAGTGATAAACATGTGAGTTAAAGAATTTTTTCATTAATTATAAGCCTAAGGATTCAAAAACAAGATGTTAGTACCCGCCAAATATGTATTATCAATATTTGTTAAAAGTGTTTACATAAACGTACCTCTTCCTAAAAGCTATGTTTAAGACGTTAGGACTTGAAACATGTATAAGAGCGGTTAAAGCTTGTCGTTTTAACCTCAACGGCTCAAGAGTGGTTAAAGTGGAATACTTCAAACGCGTCAATCTCATAAACATATGGCCCGAAGGCTAATCTGTATATTCATACATTAAGTTTACAAATTTCATGTCTGTTGCCTTTGCATCAGAACATCTTCTGCATTATGGCATATGATCTTAACATTAGTAAAATGTGTCACTGTAAGGCTATGAGCCCATGAAATCATGATATACATGTTCCCATTGCAGGAATGCAAAATAACCAATGAAAATTCTGTAAATTTGCTCACCTCAACAACCTTCAGGAATTCAATTAAAATCATTACATGTACAATTGTATATATAAAATGTTACATTCCAATTTACTACAACAAATATGTCGACTAGAAACCGTAAAATCACTTAAAAGTTGCACATATATCACCATAAAAACCACGTTTCATTATTCACGACAAACTGAAAGATATGTAGCATGCCAATCCCAACGTAAGTGCACATCCGATGTTCTCAAACCAAAAAATATAATGCAAAGATAAAACCTATTTATATGCCTCAATCAAACCAAAATCTACAGTCGTAAAGCTGCTGCAGACACAATCAAACGTTCACTGAAATTCGTTTTGTTTTGTTGTTCTTTACATTACACTTCTGGAGCAGCAGCTGGTGCAGGAGCCCGCAATAGTGGTTGAAGTGCCTTCACCACGATGCTCATATTTGGCCTAAATTCGGCCTCGTACTGCACGCACAAAGCTGCCACAGCCGCCAGCTGCATCAATATAACAAATGTTGTTAGTTAAACTATAATAATTACATCGAAATGTTATTATTGTTTTTAGAAAGATATAATACCTTTGCAACTGCTTTTGGAGGGTACTCTCCCTTGAGTCTTGGGTCGACACATTGTTTAACCTTGTCTTCGCTTAGCCTTGGTGTAGCCTATATGTGACCAAAACGAAGAAAAAAAAAGTTAAACCTGATATTTTTACATCATTTCAGTTGGAGATAATGAGAGGGTTGGACGGGTTGACCTGAATTGGTTAAGCAGATAATGATCATTACTTTTTATATAACTATCTTAACGAGGTTTTACACATTGAAAATGACTTTTGGGTGAATTTAAATCCGCTTGCCTCATTTGTCATGATTCATTTTTTAGCTATTTTTTATTTGTTTGACCCATTTGAGCAGTGAGAACATAACTCGAATCAACCTACTCCATAAGTAAATGGGTCAAAAGTAGCTAATATTCATTTAGTTGCGCTCTGGGTCCCATCTTCACATCTTTCAACCAAATGGGTATCCACGAATAAGACAGATGGTTCTTTAACTATTTATTAATGAAGGATTGAATTGGTCAGGTTTGTTTATTTCCCGTTCTTAATTTGTGGAGTCCATGTTTGTTTCACTACATACGACCAATCACTTAATCGGGCCCACAAAATGAAAATGTCAAAAAAAGTACTCACCCAAGTGACAAGACTCTGCTGTCCACGTGGCATTGTGTGATCAACAGGTTTCCGCCCAGTTAGAAGTTCAAGCAGAACAACCCCAAAGCTATACACGTCACTTTTTTGTGTCAGCTGTCCAGTCATTGCATACCTACAAAAAGGTTCCATTATTAGTTAATTGGTCATATATATTAGTAACAAATAATATCATCATATAAAGCGTCAATATTTGAAGGTACATTTAAAAGCAAAAGTTCTTTTTACATTAAAAAATGAATGTAACAATAATAGATTATGGCACTTCTTGCGGTCTAAAACAAAAAAGCATCTAAACTGGTACTTTCTTTTTCCTGTCATTCTTTGTTACAGTATCTATTATAATGAACTGTGAGGTTTTAGATTAAAAGGGTATAAAAATGATATAGAAGTATTATTACTCTGGTGCATGGTAGCCAAAAGTTCCCAAAACACGAGTAGAATGCAAGCGAGCTGCCATATCTGGAGCCTGATTTGAAAGGTTAAAATCGGCAATCTTGGCTCTCAAATCCTCAAACAATAGCACATTGCTAGACCTAATATCTCTGTGAATTATCGATGGTTGGACCTTCTCGTGCAAATAATCGAGTCCCTTTGCTGCATCAACAGCAATCTTTACTCGCTGCATCCAATCAAGAACGGGTCCAGGTTGTGCTCCTTGCACACCCTTCCTACCTGCATGCTCACGGACAGATAAATAGATTTAATAATGTGATACCAACTAAGCTGCAACTTTTATAAACCCATCAAACCAAAAAATGTTCTAATACCGTGCAATATGTCATGTAGAGATCCCATGGTTGCAAATTCATAAGCCAAAACACGGGTATTTCCTTCAACACAGTAACCGCATAACTCAACAAGATTGTCGTGCTTCAGCGTTGAGACCATGGCAACCTTAACTCATAAGACATAGGGGTCAGATAAAAGGCACGAGCTAGAAATTGAACGAGTACAAAAAAATCGTTTTTATACAAAGATTGAGAAAAGTAAATTCACCTGAGTCAAAAACTCGTTATTTGATTCAGCTTCAGTAGAAACATCGAGCTTTTTCACAGCCACACTTTTTCCATTATTCAAGTTTGCAAAATAAACCCTTCCATATGAACCTTCACCGATCAATGCCTTCGATCCAAAATTCTCGGTTTTTTCTTTCAGTTCATCAAGTGAAAGTGCAGGCACTTCTATTGTTGGCACTGCTTTTTGCGGATCAAACTTGAGAGGAGGTTGTACTTTGTTGTTATGCACTCCTACATTAAACGTAGGTAAAAGCATCAACATAAAATCGAATTATCTGGCATTAAAATAACCAACATTAATAAAATGTGGTGTTTGGACAAGCTTCTTGTGCTTCCGATACTGTTGCGTTTTTGGAAAACTAAGCTTGTTTAAGAAGTGTAATAGACAAAACACGGGTATATAAGTAATTTTACTCTACTCTTTTACAATCAGACAAGCTAAATAATCAGATAATCACTTTGACCTAACATATCCAACCACCCCCTTAATCAAAAGCTTATAAGCAAAGCACTAACAAAGGATAACTAACACTCATTATTAGAATCATATACAAAAAGGAGTCATACGAAACATACCATCAGCATGACCACCACTATGGCTTTTTACCAAGCCATTGTCGTTTGAGGGGTATGACTCTTCAACTTGACAAGTACAACACAACCACCTCCGCATCCTATCTCTCTTCCTCAAAATTAGATCGTCTTGAGCCCTTTGTTTCCCCAAACGTCGAAAGTATCCAGGAGGAGGCGCGCCCTGCATAACCATACAAACATGTTTAACATTCACATTATAACAAACCCAAAACCTCATCAAACCATTGCTCAATACATAGCATCAATTTATAAAGCGCATATCGTGTTACAACTACTAGTGATAAAAACATTGTGTTACAGATAATTACTGAATATGCTTGTGTCGCTGATAAGTATAATATCTGATCAGTATAATTACATCGAGTATCAAACTTGTTATTTAACCGTTAAAAACAGTTACACGCGGAATTTAGCCGTTAGCCAAACACGGAACCAACAGAAAAAAATAATCAGATAACTACTTTCGTAACACATCCAAATAACCCCCTTAACACCCACACTGCAAAGCATCTTTCATAAATTAACATTATGTTTCACATCTTATATCCTATCAACAATACGGGATTAACCATAAAAATTAAACAAACTATACATTAAAGATCTCAAACTACAACGATCACATAAAATTCTCACCACTAAACCGCGAAAACGACCACCACCAGAATCCATAACAATAGTTAATTCAAATTTTCAAAACAATTCAACACAATTTTCACACAAATTTATTAATTCAATAAAATTTTCAAAAAATAAAAACTACCCACAAAACAATTCAACAAAATTTTCCAAAAAAAACAAAATTTTCAAAAAATGAAAAATAACCCACAAAAAAAATCAACACAATTTTCCCAAAAAACAATTAAATCATTAAACTTTATTCCAAAAAATCAATTAAAAAACCCAGAATTAAAAACCCAATAATATTATACCAAAATAAACAAAACCCAGATTCCAAAATCAATAAAAACAGCCAAAATTAAAAACCCAATAATATTTTACCAAAATAAACAAAACCCAGAAAGGAAATTCAATAAAACATCCAAAATTGAAAAGGGTATTAAAAAAGATTCAATTTTGAAGCCAAAAAAATACAAATCTTGAAAAACAAAATGAAGCAAAAATGATATAATTAAGATTGTGTTATTAAACATAAAGTAGAAACAATCAACTTAATAAATAATAATAAAATTTAAAAGCGGAATTGAAGGATTACCTGTCTTGTGTTGTCAAATTGGGGGTTTTCTTGATTTAGGGGGTTTTTTTTTATTTTTGTTAATATAAAAGATATAAAGATGGTTGTGTTATAAATTTGGGGAAAAAAAATGAAAAGACAGATAAGCAAATGAACGATTATAATGAGGATGAGAGAGAAAGTTTTAACAGCTTTTTCATTTTTATTTTTTGGGGGGGGGGGGGGGGGGGGGTGGGTTTGTTTGGCTTATATGGCTTATATAGACGGCTTATAGCTTATTTGATTTCGGACTTATATTATATAAACTTAATTTTTCTATGACTTATTTTGAAACTTTTCGATTTATATAAGCTAAAAAATTAGCTTATATAAGCTTATGTTTTATAAAAAGCTTATATAAGCCGAAAAGTTTTAAAATAAGCCACAGAAAATGAGTTTATAAAGCATAAGCCTGAAACCAAATAAATCATAAGCTTGTTATATAAGTCGAAACAAACACCTCGTTATTTTGCCTGTTGTTTATTTTTTTCTAAACTGATTGGCGGGTAAACTCTAACTTTGTGCATCTCTTTTGAATGTCGATCGCCAAGTATTTAGCCGCACGCAAAAAACGCCTGTTGCTTTAGAGAAGAGTTATGATTTCATTCATGACTTATATTTTCAAAACTAATTTTTAACTGATTAATTGAACGGTTATGGCGAATAGATAATGCCACTTTTGATGGTAGTGAAAGAGAAATCATTTTGCTTATTAAGTGCGGTAAAAACAGAAAAAGCGCTTTTTGTTTTGTTCGCTAAAATATTGTATATTTTTATTTGTTTATAAAATGAACAAACCCGAATAAGATCTTATATTTATTTAATTAAACAGGTGTGCATAAAGAACGTCTTGTCTGTGTTTCCATGTTCATAAAGTTCCATTATACTTGTAATTAGGAGTATAATTAAACAATCGAACACAAACAAAAAAATGTAATTTGTGCTTTGAATGTAAGGTTATGTTTGTATGTTCAGTTATGTTTGTTCGTTATGTTCATGTAACTTTTTGAATAACGAACATAAATGTACCAAACTAAACTGAAAATTGAGTGTGTTTAAGACCATCCGTAATGGATGGTTGTGTTTGTGGTCGGGTTGAGCCCCAGAACACCACCCTACACACCAGACGCGTCTTTCCATGCAAACTTGAAGGCTTGGTCGTTCACTCAACCAAGTTGTTTGTGAGTATGTATTTATTAAATTATTTTTTTAAAAGTCTATTTGTGTTTAAGTGAGGTATACTTTTTTTATTGATCGTGGTCGACTTATTACAGTAACTTTTGTTCGCGTTTGTTGATTTATGCACATGGGATTAAGTTGGGTATATGGCAATTGAGAAACAAGTAGATGATGATAAAGACGTGTCTCATCAGGTGAGTGTATCTCATTTGATCTAGTCGGTCTTATTTATTGTGTTGATTTAGTTACTATAGTTTGAAAAAAGAAATATATATAATATCTTTTGAATAAATATGATGAATGTTTCCAAGACTTTTGATAGAGCTTTGCAAATACGGTTCAAAACTAGATCAATGTTAAATTGAATTGTTGGATATTGTCGGATTCTTGGTTCATGATTTAAAAAATAAATAAATAAACAAATAAATAAATAAATAACCTTATAGTTTTGGTTTGTATCGGTATGGTTTTAGTTAGCCTCATTAGAAGTCGATTTTGTTCGTCTACAATAACGAAACCACATAGCTTAGACGAAAAATAAGACTCGAAAGGTTTGAACTTGGTTCAAGACATAAGATGAACCGATATCAAATCAACTATCCACGTTTTAGAATTATTAGGCTTTGGTCGACAAAATCGTTCTAAGATAAAATGAATCAATATCAACATGATATATTATAGGATCCATTTTCTTTATTAAGCTTTATTTCTAGTCAATTTTGACATTATATTTACCAAATTTACTTAAGCTTATGGATAATCAAGGTGCCTTAAATAATCACTAATAATGCTTTGGAGTCAAAGCATATTGATTGACAAAAATGTACTAAGTTATGTAACCAAATAGTTTATGTTATAGATATAGATTAATGTAATTATATACCTATATTAGTCGTCTGCCACTAAACTTAATGCAAATTGACATATTGAAAGTTTGAACCGAATGCGAATGAGTTTACAATAATTTTTTATGTAGACTTTGTTTGGTTGACAAATATGATAATGAATGACCTTGTAGAGTAATGATATTTTTAGCTAGGGATCCGGATGAGCATTTCGAACCGAATCTCGGAATCGAACCGGAACAGTACCGGTACCGTATCGAAACGGTACCGATTCTTAAAATACGGTACGGTACCGAGACTACGAAATAAGGTGAAAAATAAATCGGGACCACTAATTCGGTACAGGACCGGTACCAAATCGGGAAATTCCCGAAAAAAGGCAGGGAAAACCTGATTTCCCGGTACCGGTACCGGTGCCGATACCGGTATCCGAATCCCCGTTCGGTACGGTACCGGTACCACTAATTTAAACTCGAGAAAAAATCGGTACCACTAATTCGGTACGAGATCGGTACGAGACCGATACCGTGCTCATGTTTTGATGAGAAGTTCCAGTGACTTGGTGATTGCAATGATTAAAAGACTAATTAAGTTAGGTGATCGAAGTCAATGATTGTTAATGGGCCGTCCTTAGAGGTTTGCTTAATGTACAAACGTCAAGCACATTCATTTAAAGCCATTTTGTTTGCAGATAACGTGGCATGTGTAGTGTTACCTTTAACCCATCACCCTTCCTTATTAATGATTTTTTCTTGCTTGTCATTTGGCTGTCACCCGTTTGCGGGTACAATTTTTTGCTCATCCCATGCCGACGGGTACCTAAGTCCGCGGGGAAACCCGTGTGTTTGTGAAATGTAACATTTACATACTTGTTTTCGAAAAACTTGATTGGAAGGTTTATAAGTTACTACATATTAATTAATTGGGAAATGATACATGGACCTAAACTTAGGCCTAAACTTATACCTAAAACCAAGTTTTAGCATTTTGATGGCTGCAGACAGGGACTCACTTATTTTACAACCCATCAGAATAATGCCAAGTGGTTTTAAGTCAAAGTTTAGGTCCATGTATCATTTCCCTAATTAATTTGTACACAATTAGTCAACTATCAACTAATTATATATTACTAATAGCTTAGTACATAAAAAAGATGCTACTATTTTTGTGACTCATGAATTATTGGCTAAGACTAGTGATTACCTCTATATTAAAATCACAAGATCAAATATAGACGAACTTGGCTTGAGAATGGAGATATTAAGTATATGTATTATGTATTGTGAGACCTCTCAACTATTAAATTTTTTACTTTTAGGCCACCCATTTATTAAAACTAACTTATAGGCCGCCTGTTTATGCCAAGTGAGTTTATGAAACATAAGCCCAAAACCAAATAAGCCATAAGCCGGATAAATAATCTGAAACAAACACCCCCTTAGAATCATTGTTAGCAAGCGTAACGGCAATAATCTTAGCAGGTTTTCGGATTAGTTTATTTTTTGGGTTTATGGGCTTGTTTGAATTGGGAAAGGCTCATACGCATGCCTTTTCTTGCGATAATTTTACGGGTTGTTATATCTACCCTCAACAGTAACATGATAACGGGTTTTTCTGGAGTATAACGGAACGTTGACAACGCCGTTATTGGTCAAGGGACGAGTTTGGTATATAATGGCCATGTTTTGGACCTCCGGCGATGATAACGCCGAGGTTTGTCCCAACGAGAAGCGGTTTGACAAGTTTAGGGACTAACCGTGTATTTTAGTCTAATTTTACTAATAACTTTACAAATATTAAGTAGTATAATAAATATAAGTTTAATAAAAGAATGGGCTCACTAGTATTTTGAAACGTATACCCGCAAGTATTTTAAAACGGGTATGACGAGTTTACCTAAGACGGGTATGCATTATTTGCCACCCACCCATCACCCGCTGGTGGGTTCATTTTTTCACCTACGGACCACCCGCGGGTAAAAACTGACAGGGTTATCCACCCATTACGGTGCGGTACCTGTGGGTTATTATGAGATTTTCTAGCCCATTGTCATCCTTAACAAAAAGGGTAGCTGCTCATCGAGAAGAGTATGGATGTGTTTGGCAACGGGGCTTATGGGGCTTGAGCTTTTAAAATAAGCCGGCTTATAAGGCTGGAAGGCAAGGTAAGCCTCCACTCACCTTACACATCAGCGCCACATCAGCTTTCTCTCACCTCTCTCCTCTCACTTCCACTCACCTTTCTGTGGACAAGGCACTCACTTTCACTCGCCTTAACTTTTTTTGTACTTTACAAAATATATAAAACGTAACTAATGAAAATAAAAACGCGAACGTATGAAATTAAAACATTACATAATCTTCGAAATTAAAAAAGTACATAAACTACAATTATTAAAAATACAAACATACGAAAGTTGAACATTACATAAACTTCGAAATGAAAACTAAAACTCGAAACCCCACTTCGCTTTGATCCCCGCTCTAGCCTCTTCCATGGCTCTGCGTGCTTCCCCAGTCAAGTGGTCATATGGCTGCAAATAGAACATCATGTCTTTTTGTCTCGCTTTATACTCCTGCATTTCCACCTCTTTTTTTTTATTGCCATAAATTCAGCCCGTTCTTTCATCTTCAATTCTATGACACGTTCATTCTGTTGTGCCAACTCTGATATCATCATCTTTGCCAACGTCTCGTCATTCATAGTTCCCGACGATTGCCGTATTGTAGTAATTTTCGTCTCCTGCTACACTTATCGGATTCATACGCTTGACGTTATTGAACACTCCACAAAACCGAGCCACGTTTGGGCGCACCGTCTTCCATTTCCCACAAACCATATCGTACGTTCGACGATCCATCTTTGTTTTGCTCTCTATGTAGGCCTTTACATCAGTCCAAAATCCATCAGCTTTCCTCGTGTTACCTCTGGCACTATCTTCAGAAACATGAATCCAACCTTTGCACAACGCAATTTCTTCATCTTGGGTCCATGGAATCCTTCGTGGTTGCTCCTCGGTTTGAGAAGTCCTAGCCTTGCGTCTTCTCGACACCTTTTTGGCCGGTGCCGGTTCCGGGGCCAATTCTTCGACGGGAGATTCTTCACGAGGCCGGTTTTGATAAAATTCATCTCCAAAAAAAGGGGAGTACATTTCTTCATTTGCAAATTAAGAAATAGGAGACATGGTTTGTTGTGTATGAGATTGTGATGACGAACCACCCCTTTGTGTTTGTGACAAGTAGTTTGGGTTATCAAATGGGAACGCGTTTATTGTGAAAATTGACTAAACGCGTTTTGTTGTTGTTGTTGTTGTTGTTGTGCGAATTGGATAAAAGCTTGTTGTTGTGGATATGGGTTACAGTATGGTTCGTTTTGGTATGATTGGTTACAGAATGACTGTCCTCGAAAGTTGATTTGTTGGTTTGGCGAAAGAGTATTTCCTAAACTGAAGGTTCCTTCGAGTGTCGGTGGATTGCTTCGGGGATTTCTTCCTCGGAAACGATTGGTGTTTTGTGGTGTTTTTTCTTGAGACATGTTTTTTTAAAGAAATATGTAGTTATAAAGTGTAGTGTGTGTTTTAGAAAATATATTTGATGAGTATTTATAAGGAGAAAATGGGGTAGTGGATTTATTATTTATTTATTTATTTATTTTTTATTATTATTTTTTAAAGCACCCAAACTGTAACATATGTATGGCACACTAATCAACTAGGTGAGTTACTCACCTTAATATGCATATGTATGTGTGACTCACTCGTGAGTGGGGATGCAAGGTGAGCCTCTAACGGATGCCTTGCCATCCGGCCTAAAATAAGTCTAGTCATAAGCCTTCATAAGCCCAAGCCCATAGAAAGGGGCTTATAAGGGCTTATGACTAGTTAAATTACTTAAACACCATTAAAAATAAAATGAATTATCATGAAAAAGCTCCAAATATATGTGAATTTTATTTGATATATTGTTATGCGATTTTACATTAATAAGCTTCAATTCCAATTAATTCGTCAAAGAGCTTTATAAAAATATAAGCTACAATTTTCGGCTTATAATATAAGCCCCAACTCTAGCTAATTTGCGTCAAACATACCCTATGTTTTGCATAACCATTAAATATAAGCCGATTAATTTTTAAAAGGTAGTCTAAAGTGTCAATTGTAAATGAGTCGGGTTACTTGGGTAAATAATATTGTTTGGATTATTCGGTCAACTCGAATAACTCGAATGCTAAATATGGCCGGATATCGGGTTGAATATTTGGCTAACTTGGATTCAGGTCGACCCGATAACTGAATAAGGATATATAATTTTACACATAGTCGAGGTTGACTCAACCCTGAATGAACCCGACCTGTATAAACCCGAAGCTGATTAACCCGAGATCATAATAGAGTTCGATTCTTTTATGAATTTCAGCCTCAACCCGAATTAATCCGAGCAGAATTGAGCCCTAATAATAAGTGAGAATACTAAAGTAAATAAAATACATAATCAGAAATTTAAGGACGAAATATATAAAATCGCCCATAAAACAAGACTTTCTTTCATCTTCCAAAAAAATAGTAGTTGCATCCATAAAACACACAAAAAACAAGCACAAGAATCACTAAAGGTACAATCTTTTTTACAAATTTACATATTTCCACTGTTTTTAGCCAATCTTTTTGTGAATTACTGTTAACCCATGTGAAAAAATTCAATCTTTTTCAAGATTTGTAGATGATGACCACTAATTATGCTCAATTTTAGTTGATGATCTATGATTTTTTTGTTAATCATGTGATTGATAGTGAGTTAGTGAGTTAGGGTTATGGAGAAATATAATGAATTTAGTGTTTAGATACTGAATTTTGGTAGGATTTAGTTAATATGAAGTAGGGGGTGTTTGTTTCGGCTTATTGCTTATTTGGTTTTGGGCTTATGTTCAATAAGCTCACTTTTTGTGGCTTAATTTTGAAACTTTTCGGCTTATATAAGTTTATTATGTCATGGAACTTATGTAAGCCGAAAAGTTTCAAAATAAGCCACAAAAGTGAGCTTATGAAACATAAGCCCAAAACCAAATAAGCCATAAGCCGGATATATAAGCTGAAACAAACACCCCCTTAGAATCATTGTTAGCAAGCGTAATGGCGATAATCTTGGCGGGTTTTCGGGTTAGTTTCTTTTTTGGGTTTATGGGCTTGTTTGAATTCGGAAAGGCTCATAGGCTTATTTTTTCTTGTTAGCAAGAGTAACGATGATATTCTTAGTGGGTTTTCGGATTAGCTTATTTTTCGGGCTTATGGGCGTATTTGAATTTGGAAAAGCTCTTAAGCTCACTTTTTTCTGGTTATGAGTTTATTGCTTATATAAGTTGAGATAAGCTCAACTTGATAAGCTCATAAGCTGAAAAAGTGGGACTATGAGCTTTTGTAAATTCAAATAAGCTCATAAGCCCGAAAAATAAGCTAATCTGAAATACCCATGTTATGGTCTTGCTAGATGTTAAGGGTTTATGAAAATAAGGAATTTGTAGTGTGCTTGCCTTTTGAATATTAAAGTGGTTCCGTTTTATCACTTATGGGGTGTTTGGGATTGTTTGTTTTGTATTAAGTGGTTATTTGCTTATTGCATTGTTTTAAAGCAGATAAGCAATCCCAAATACTCTACTGAGGTTCTTAGAACTGGTTATCTGCTTAATCTAGAAGGTATAAGTATTTACAAATAAGCAGGTTTGTACCTTCATATTTTGGAAGTAGATAAGTACTTAAAAATGAACAATCCCAATGCCGGCCAAAACTAGTACTACCACTTTTAGCATTTGATTGAAGAAATTTAAGTAAACTATGTCCTCCTTGCTTACCTTGCTTAATGACAGAAATTAGTAATAGTTTTGTAATTCTTACTTATTGCTTATCTTAGTAGAGATAAGCTCAACTTGATAAGCTCGTAAGCCGATAAAAGTGTGCTTATGAGTTTTTAACACCCATTTTATGGTCTTGTTAGATGTTGGTAGATAAACTTTTTTAGTTTTTTTTATGTAAATAAGGAATCTGTAGCGTGCTTGCCATTTTAATATCGAAAGGGGTTCCGTTTTATAACTTATGGGGTGTTCGGGATTGCATTGTTTTAAAGCAGATAACTATCCCAAACACTACTGAGAACTTATAACTGCTTGTTCTAGAAGGTATAAAGCACCTACGATAGGCAATCCCAAATACCCCCTAAACTAGTGCCAGTTTTCGTTTTTGTTAGAAGGAATTTAAGTTAAGTAGGATCTCCTTGCATATCTCGCTCAATGACAGAAAGTCGTAATGGTTATGTATTTGTTACAGATGGAACAATCTATATCTTCTCTTGCATTCAAAGGTTCTATTATCGAAGCAATCACCGAAGCCAAAAGGCAGAAAAAACTTTTTGTCGTGTACATATCAGGTAATTTTAATCGTTTATAGTCTATAGCAGGTGCTGTTATTTATCGTGACAGTCTTAGTCACAGAAATCTGCGATGAATATAAAGTTAGTATTTTAGCATTACAATACTAGGTTCTTAGGATTTCTTAGTGTCGTGTGAACAAATCATCTTTCCACACGGGAATTAGAAGACTATATCTGCTTGTTTATATGGTTTCATTTTATATTCACAGGAGATAATGAAGACTCTGTCTCTATGGATAAATCTACTTGGTCAGAGTCAAATGTGAGTTAATTTCCGATATTTATGTACTTCTATTAAACTAAACAAAATATGTTCCCTTTCAAGTTATTATATTTTGGACCTGGTTATATTTAGGTGGCAGAGTCGATATCGAAGTACTGCATTTTGTTGCACATTCTGGAAGGAAGCACAGATGCGGCTCAATTTTCTGCATTATGTATCCTTTGATTGATTAAAAGCTTGTACCTGTTTGTGAGTGGTTGTTTCATACTTTCTTATGACACTGAATACAAATTCTTATTTTCACCAAAACCACATGATTAAAAGTTTATATATATGCTTTATACGTGTATGGTGTTCCTTACATCAGTTTGAATAGACCCGCAGAAACCTGCTCCTTGTATAACAGCTATTGGATATAACGGTGTTCAACTATGGCAAAATGGTAAAAGTTACCGCTTATCACTATGAATAGTATATTTATTATTTGCGTTTCGGTTTTTTGAGGCTGATTGACCTTTAGCTCACTAACTTGCTTTCGTTGAATCAATGAGCAGAGGGCTCTGTGAGTGCTGAGGTTCTGGCTTCAACCCTTGAGAAAGAATGGTTGAGTCTTCATGTTCAGGTCGTTTATGCGTCTCCATTGTATGTTATGTCTATAAGTTGTACATGAATTATAAGCCAGGGTATAACGAGTTTTAACTTTTTTATAAACAGGAAACAACCGCCACTTTCTTGACTGCAGCACTTGCCTCCAGACAATCTGAACAAATTCCCTCTGAAGCTCAAGCTCCTCCTGCTGCTTCACGTGAAATCGGAAGTACTTCTTTGGCGTCCTCGAGACAATCTGAACAAATTCCCTCTGAAACTCCTCCTGCTGCTTCACGTGAAATCGGAAGTACTTCTTTGGCGTCATCGACTAATACAATTGCTAGTGCTTCAGTGGATAAGAAAGATGTTGATCATGAGAAAGAAAAAGCTGAGAACCAAGCACCACCCAGTGAGGTAACTTGATTGACTTGTTTACTCTTTGTTTCTCTCAGTAACGTGTTACTTTAATGGTGATTGGCGTAACTTGACAGGATATAAACTCAAAACATGTCGATAAGGTGGAAGAAAGAAATGTTAAAAAGCCGGTTACAACTACTAGTCAACAAGTTAACCAAGTGGGCCCAATTGCAAGTGAATCTAGGGTTGACAAGAAACCGAGATTAAATGCTATTCAACAAGTGGAAGACAGTGTAGAGGCTCCTCGGGTGGCTAAAGATGAAGCAAAGCTAAAAAAGGCTGAAATTTCACAAACCGACGCTGAGAAGGTTGAAAATTTAGATTTAGCTTCTAACAAGTCAACTGATATCTACTTAAATATACGATTACCTGGGGGTGCGAGTCTACAAGAGAAATTTGAACCTACAAGCACTTTGAGAATGGTCAAAGACTACGTGGATAAAAATCAAGAAAGTAGCATTGGTTCTTATGATCTAGCCATTCCATATCCTCGCAAGGTTTTCAGTGACCAAGGTATGCAAGCTTTAGTTACTATGAAATAGGTTTTAATGTTTACAGTCTTCGTGTCAAAATGACGTGCGGAAAAATTAGTCTATAGTGGTTCTAATTGGTTACCATAAATGCAGATTTAAGCAAAACTTTAGCAGAGTTAAGTCTACTTGATAGACAAGCATTAATAGTGGTTCCACGTCTTCAAGCCTCGGGTTTTCTCAGAGGACGATCTTCCACACCCAACGCGTCAGTGTCCACAAGTGCCACCGGATCTTCAGACGGTGAAAGTTACTTTTCACTTGTGAGACGGTATCTATCATATGTAAATCCCCTGGCCTATCTTGGTGGTGGTGCTGCTGCAAACTCAACTCCTGCGCAGGAAACTAGAAGGAATATGCCGGAATCTGGTGATTTTCTTTCCCTCTTCATTTAATTAACAGAAATCTACAAATTTGACCATTTGGTGTGGGACATATTACAAAATGTACCCATTTCATGAAATTATTCCGAAAGACTGTATTTCACGAAAAACTGCAAACCACTCGATGTTCAAAATATTTGCATGAAATTTAAATTTCCAAATAATCCATGTAATCTCACAATTATCAAATTTTTTTGCACGTAACTGAATTTTTCCTTTCGCAAAATCAGTACCTTTTGTCTTTCAGAAATTGTGTACTTTTTTGTGACATTTTCACATAAACTCTGTATATATCTATTAAAATCTCCCTTATTTGTTGCAGTGTGATTATATATGTTGATAATCTCTTAATTCTTAACTATTTCATATGCGCAGGTACCCCTCAAGGCAACTTCACCGGAAGCAGAAGATCCTACCTTGTAACATCAAACCAAAACAGTAGTACACCATCAAATACTAAAAATAGCAAACCAAGTTCATCTCAATTCGGAAGTGGAAGCAATATCCACACTCTGAAACATGACGAAGATGATAGCAGATTTAATGGCAAAAATGCTTTCTGGAATGGAAATTCAACAGAATATGGTGGCGATGGCGACAACAAGTGAGAGGTCACGGTTACAGAAATATAATTACGCATATCTCACTTATCATACATTTTGGTTAATAAATATGTTGAATTTCTTTGACTAGAATGAGCTATTATTCAAAACTTCGTAAATTACGTCTATGGTTTTACATGATCTGCTTGCTAAGAAGATTTAGTCTTTCGGTTAGATGTCAATAAAAAGTAACTTCCTTGGGCCAAAAGGACCGCCTTCAGTATCTGCTACTTTAGTGTGCCACCTCATTTGATCTGTATGACTCTTCACCTTCACAATTATGTCGACATGATCTACTACTATGATTGTTCCCTTAGGACGGAGGATCCTGTACATCTCGATGAATATGTCCATGATGTCACACCTGTATCGAGCACGCCAAATGAGCATAGTTGTTGAGTATATCATTTGTTAAAATATAGTAAATGAACGAAGTGGCTTACTTATTCATGTATAGGCTAAAAACGTTGTCAGCGTGTATCAAGTCATATGATCTAGGATATGTCGAAAATGGTTCACACCTGCAATCAAGGAGTTAGGAGACAATAAGGCACCAATAGTCGAACACTGACATTAAAAATGAACGAAGAATACAAACCAGTTCATGTAAGTTCCAACAAGGCCACGCTCATAGATTATGCCGAGGGTCCTATTCATTGCATCATGAGGAACAACGTTCATTACCCAAACAGGATACTTTGATAGCGAGGCTGCAAATCCACCTAACCCAGCATTCATGTCCATAATATTTCTGTACCCACCACTCGATAACGATTTCAACACATGCCCATATGTAGAAATCCTCTTTTTCCACATCAGCATATCCTCAAGAAAATCCTTAGGTTTTATGTCACGAATTTGCATAATCCTGGGTGGAATCGTACTCAACCTTTTAGGCCAGTTTTCAAGAACACCCCCAGAAACATCCTCTGTATGTTCTACTTGAGGCAACGGAGTGATGCATGCTTCCATCTTTCTGTACCAACCATCATCATGATCGTCATTCTCGTCACAAAACTTGGGTGACTTCAGATCATTTTTCTTGTGGATGCAGTCAATATGATTATTAGGTTTCTGCCACACCGCAATTGGCCCTTTTGCTTTAATCTTTCTCCAACAGAGCTGTGCAGCAAGATTCTCTAAACGGGTCAATTCTTTTTTAGGATCCATAGTCGTTCCATCTGATGCTGAGTATTTAGCTTTCCAGTTGATAGGTGGCCCCGATAACACCCAATAGCCACCAGGCCGCAAAAGCCGGTCAATTTCCTTTAGATACAACCCATCTAGCAACACAACACCATCATAGAGTTATAGTAACGTATAGGTGGCAACTTTTGATCCATTAGTAAATTGTTCGATTTTGTTTATCATATCTTTAACGGGTCAAACGGATCAAAACAGTTGAGCGTTTCCTCAAGTGTATTATGATTGCATTAAGTTTATAAATCATGTCATTAAAGATATTGAATCATTAGTAAAGTGGTATGACTATGTAATCATGACACTAATTTTTGAAGCAAATTACTCTTTATTAGTGACACAGGTAGCGCGTGGGGTTAGTTTCTGTACCGTATTCAGTCCACGGGACAAGGCAGCGTGAGCAATGAGCCATGTCGAATGATCTTGATGGGTAGGGTAGCCTGTAGGTGCCGAGAACACCAAGCATAGCAGGAAGACCTCTTTCTAGTGCAAATTGTACTTGAGCTTCATGTATGTCCCTTGGAGCTATAGACATTGTTATGATGTTATAGTCCATTAGAGCATCTCCAAAGCTTGCAACCTGTCATGTTTCATCCACTAATTATACAGGTGACAATTTGGACTCATTTCGCTTAATAATGGGTCGCTGCAGATGTTTTGTCAAATTAAACTTCTGACCAAAATAACAGTTTTAAAAGGATTTGACATTGGGTCGAAACTTACCAAGAGTATACTTTAAATACATAAAACTTCGCAAACTATGTTATTACGGGTAGATTGTCACAATCAATAAGTAAACATAAGTACATAACTTTGTATAAGCACATTTGACTCACTAGTTACATATAAACATCTTAGATATTCGCCCAAAAAATGTGTGAACGCAACCCGACCCATGCAAAATTTGTCTATTTTGACCCGAAACCCATTACTTAATTTGCTTGACCTCCAATCTTGCCACTTGATCAAAAGATCATTTGGGTCCACTGGATCACTACTAAAGTCAATACAGTAAAGAACATTATTAGCTTACACACAACCAGAATCTTAATAAAGTAGCTTTTACTATAAAGAATCACACTTACCCCACATCCTGTATCAAGAACTGTCCTAATAGCCCCAGATTGCAATGGCACAATCTTCTTCAACACATCAACATAACCCTTAACCCCCTTTTGAAAAGAAGTCCCTCCACCCGGGAAAACAAGGCGATCGCCTACCAATCTCACCCAATTCTGCACTTTCTTAGACTCAGTCAATGTCTTAAAAGGCACATTACTAAACCAAGCTTCACCTCTACTTTTCGGCCACAAAAACGCCTTCTTATACCCAACCGGTTTCGGTACTAAACACCTAAGAATCTCTCCTTCCTTATCGGGACAATGCCGCTCCCTATGCAACATTTTCTCCACTCTAAAAAACTTTTCTCTAAAAGGGTCTTGACAAGGGCAGTAATGGGTATAGTTTCCACTGCAGAACTTAAATTTTTTTGGCGCGTAAAGTGGCTGCAGATCAAATGCATGATGGGTCTCGAAGTCGAGTGGCGTGTGAGTGTCATTATGTGATAAAGCTACAAACTTGGTATGGTTTAAGCAATTTTCTTGGATGTTTAAGTTGGTAGTACTAAAAGTGGACTTATATGAGCCTAGCATGTATGAAAATGTGCATATGATTAGTATAAAAAAGAGTGTGATTAGTGATGATGATAAGGGTTTGGACATTTTTTTAGTGTGTGTAGAATGAAGGTGTGTTTAGTGTGTGTGAGATGATGATGATAAAATGTATGTACTTCAGATCTGTTGCTGAGATAGTTGTTGGGTGGTGCTGAGGGAACAGATGTACTATGTTTTTTTGGATCTATTCCCGCGAAAATATTAAAAGAAAATATCTTTTTATATATTGAATCAAGATTTGGTCATGATTTTTTATTCTAGGACTAAAGTTTTATTCCTTGTTATTCTCTTTTGTATTAACATTGTTTTGCTTGTATTTGAAGTTTTCGTGTAAAGATATTATTCTACTATTTGAGAAATATCAAAACTATGTATGAGAAATGGTTTATTCTCATAGCACAAGTTATCGTATGGTGCCGTGGGCTGGTGTCATAAATTACTCTGTTTCCAAGTTTTTTAGATGAAAGGAAAGAAGAAAAGAGTTAAAAATAGGCAGAAAAAAAGAAGAGATGAATGAAATTTAATTTTTTATGTTATGTTCCCAAGTTAAGTGAGAAAAGAAGAGTTAACCGATGATTTTACAATTATACCCTTTATTATATTTAAAAGTTATGTTTTATATTAGGTTATTTAAGTAATTACATATATTAGAAACTTCCAAATATAACTTCTCTTCAAATCATCCTACTTTTGGGAAGAAAGTTTTGGAGAAAAGTTTAGCCAAATTTCCCCTGCTCTTCTTTTATCTTCTCTCATAAAAGAATTAGGAACACGAATTTATTTTGTTTTATTCCCACTTCTTTTCTCTTCTTTAAAAAATAAAACTTAGGAACGCCCAAGTGTTGTCACTTTAACATTTTTTATTTTATTTTTTATAATATCATAATTTATCACTCAGCATAAAACATCTTTTTTCCAACAAAAGTGGTGTCATAGGTAAAAAATAAAATAAAATAAATTAAACCCTCACCACGTGGGTTGGTGGATACGGCACAAGAGCCGACAACACGAGATCTGATATGGTTGTTAAATTTATGCAACGTAGCAAAATCAACGCGAAGCTAAAGTGTTTGTCAACCAAATGGTTAAAAGGACAAGTCTTGAATGGAACTGAAGTGTATAATAATACGTGTGAAATGTTCGATCGATTTACTTGTACTTTTGCGGGGTTTTTTTTAACCAAACTAACAGCAAGTAGTTTGCGATACAATCGTACTATCTATACTACATAAAATACAAAAATGGTCGAGAAGTCAAGAATTAGAAAAGTGAAATGTGAAGAGTGAAAAAGGTAACTTTAGAAAGTATTCATTGTTTGCAAAAAAAAAATTGTCAAACCATATACTCTCATACTATTCGTGAATGTCAAACCATGTTAAGAAATTTTGTTAGAGTTGAATTATCGGATGTTACAAACTGTTTGCAATTACATTTTGAATTTTTCACGTTCTATTTTTTATCGTTAATTGTCTACCGTTATGAACCGGTGCCGCTAGACGCGAGTACTCACCTTTTTTCTAAATACCTTCATCTATTTTGGGACTTGTATTCAAAAGTTTTGGGTTGGTGGAACATTTAATGTTGGATTAAAGACATGTTAATGCAATAATCAAAATTATAATGGTTATTATTGTTGTTACTATTATTTTTATGTCGACCAACTTTAAAACATGTAACAAATTGTGTTTTGCAGGGTCGGCTTTAGGGGAGTGCGCAAGAGGTGCGATTGCACAGGGCCATCGCTTGACGAGGGCCACTAAATTTATGCACTTCTATTATATATATGAACACAATATGAGACTCGAGTTTAATTAATTCATGCACTACTTATACATATGTATATTATGTGTGTGTTTAAAAGTCTCTTTGTAGTAATTGCACGAGGCCACTGAAATCTACGAGACGAAAATGGTGTTTTAGTATTTGAGTTTAGCTTCCAAGTTGATAACATTTGGAAAACTGTCGGTCACAAAAATTGATTACACAAAAATATTGCATTTATTTATTTCTTTCATCGACAACACCCTTTCATATTCTTTGCATGTAACATTAAAAAACACATAAATTGAAAAGTGAACCATGTGCAATGTGTCACATAAAGACAGATTCTGTTGTCCCAAAGCCAAAATAGTTTATAGGAAACTTTCAATGCATTATTCATTATTGTGTCATGTATATATAAAATATAAAGACACCTAGAAGTAAAAAAAAAAAAAAAAAAAGACACCTAGAAGTAAAACCAGTTTTATTACTTCTTTTTAATGGACCTCAAGTTAACAGCTAAAAAAAATTGAAATGTCTCAATTTTGATCATAAAAAGAAATATTTTAACCAAAAATGTGAAGCATGTTTCTCGCTATGTTTTAATATTAGCGAATTGTATGAAAAGTTTGTTGTTTTGATAGCTATATGTGTATATGACGAGTTTATAGGCCTAAGTGTTTGCATAAGAATCTTAAGAAAAGTGTATTAAGAGAGTTGAAACACTTACATTAATTGATTTTATAATATAAGATTTTGCCACATCACGATACGTGTAATGAATTATACAGTAAAAGCAGACCGCAATGTGTTTTATTAGAATTAATAGATAATGCAACGACTTAGGTAAGCGCTTAGGGGCCGTTTAGTTGGAGAGAAATACTCCATTTTTCCAGCAAATTTTTCATATGAAAAGGGAAAAACTGAAAATCCGTTTAGTCGCACTTTTTTCCAATAATTTTCCAAAAATATGAAATTCTCATTTTCCAATTTGTAATAGAAAAAATGAAAATACCATTCCACCATTCTCACTTTTTTCATTTCCAAAATAATAACACCATTTCCTTTCACCCTACACTTTTATCACGCCTCTTCCATCCTCCACCTTCACCTTCCATCGTCGCTCACCTCTCAGCCCACCGTCAAGTTTTCAACTAAACAACTTTTCATTTAAAAAAAAAGAAAAATATAACTCCAACTAACGGATTTTCAGATTTCTCAACTCTTCTCTAGAGGAGAAAAACCATTTCTTTCTCTAGGAATTTAGAAACGGAACAACATGAAAATTTTTCACCAACTAAACGGCCCCTTAGTTGTAGAAAAAATATTTTGTTTTTATGTTTTTGGATTCTGTGAGAAGGAAATAGTTTTTCTTCTCTAGAGAAGAGTTAATGATTTTGAAAACCCGTTTATATTGAGTTACATTTCTTCTTTAGATTATGCGGCGATGACGATGGTGAAGGTGAAGATGTTACCAATGGTTATTAGGATTAGATTGAGATACTTGAATGGTAGATTGAGAAATACCATCTTTTCTTTGTCAAAGAGAAAAAAGTGAAGAATGCTATATTGAGATTTTCATTTTTCCAAGTTAAAATTTGAAAAGTTAGAATTTCATTTTTTTTTTTTTTTTTTTAAATTATTGAAAAAAAATGTGGCTACGCTGGTTATCAATTTTTCTATTATCTTATAAAAAATGAGATGTTTTTCATCAACTAAACATACATTTAAAGTCTTGTCTTCTTAAATTTAAATAAAAATAAATGAATTTACAACTTAGTTTAAAACATTATACACATATACTGAGTTATCAATAATCAAATAGAAATTCGAGTTTTAAGGCGAGTGGGCTTTTATGATAAATTGGGCCTGCAACGTGTGAGTATATGTTGCGTTAAATATATTTCATACAATAAATAACATTGAGAGGGTGATTTCTTTATTGGCAAAGGTCTTTGCGTTAAAATTTGAAAGCTTAGGTCATGAGTTCGACTCTCATTCAAGCCTATAAAGATATCAATCTCCTTTTTTTGAATAACTTGTAGGGCAGTCTTAAGTCTAGTTGGCTAATGATGTTTGTATTTTTGCTCCCCAAAAGCATGAAATCATAGCTGGAAGGAGGCTCGTTTATGCCGTATATTTGTTCCCCATAACCGAAACTTGTAGCGTCATTTCAGTTTCGATTGTTAACGGTTTATCGCATTGAATAGCAACTGAGTAACACACTTATTAAATGCATACTTAAGTGTGTTAACAATGCTTAAATTTGTTTGTATTCTGTAAAACTTTGTGACGTTTTCTGTCAAAATTTGCTGCCAGTAAATGAAAGATGTGATTCTTGGGCCATTCACAATAGGGTGATGTAGCGTCTTCAATAAAAGGACTAGATGACAACTCATCATTCAATACCATTGTGTGATCTGTGCTTGTAAATTGAGTTAGTCTCTGTTTGCACCTCATTTATACGAATATGGTGAGGCCTCTTTTGTTACATTGCTAATTTTTAAATGTAAGATATAGAAACTGAAGAGGGTTAAATGATCAAAAGGTTAAATGGAGGCCTCCTTATTAAATGACGTAAGGTTTGATGGATTGTAGGTGTTTTATGTGAAAAAGTTAAATGATGATGTACAAATAATGTGGTAGTGTATCAAACTCATCTATATTACTTATAAATCAAATTTGCCTATTATTAAAACTTAAAAATGGTTAAAATAGAGTAAAGTGGTTTGCCTAATCTACTCTTTAATACCTCTTAATACTTTTTAAACTTTTATCTTATATACCAACTTTAAAATTGTCAACTAATAAAAACAATATCAACTAAGAAATGAAAACTTATAAAAACACGGTTTAACAATGATATAGAACTAAAAATTGAAATTAAGAAATGGAAACTTAAAAAACACGCTTTTACAAGTATGCATTACATGCTTTTTTTCTAATTTACAAATATGCATATACGGTTCCATTCTTATTTATTATTTTAAATAGAAATTATAATAAATAGTTTCAAAATAATATTGATGTTGAGGTTAGTAAATTATGATATTTTATTTATCGTTTGTTGTTTCACCGCTTTAGTTCATGGCCGTTTATATAACACGTACTTGTGCACCGCTTTTGTTTGTTTATATAAAACCTCATCCCGCTCCCGATCCTGATCCCGCTCCCGATCTCGCTCCCGATCCCAATCCGTTTTTCAATCCCAATTTGTTAAACTGGGTCTAGGATGATGTTATTATCATCTCGGATGATGATGAATTAAAGATGAGCTAGACATGACAACGCCAATTGTTGAGAATCAAGTTTTGATATTTTGACGGAAAAAGATTCACAGTCTAATTAATTAAAGTGAAAGTGGTGAATATTGATAGTGGAGCATATTGATATTTATGTTTCTTCTCAAAATTTACGTTACACGAAACACTTAACCATAATATCGCAATTATAGTTGTTTGCTGCTAGAAAATCTCGTTGCTGTGCACGAGTACACTCGTCTAGTCATTACTAATATGGATCTTTCGTGTAAATGCAAATAAAAAAAAAAAATACCATATTCTTATAATTTGAGTGTTGTCTTTTATTAATGTAATTTGGGATTTACATCAAGGTGGTAGGTAAGCGGGCAACAAGCTGCGCCGCCACCCCTTTCTGAATAGCAAACCCTATTCTACTGAAAACATAATCGTGACCCCTCGGGGACGATATATTGCTGCGAACAATCTTACGAACCCGATCCAAGAAGCGCACAGCTTCAGGGGCTAAGGAACCAAAAGTGTCAAAAGCAAAAGGAACAAACACGTGTTGATTCTCAGAGCAGGCTTTATCATGTTTGTCCACTTTCTTTATCTCAGCCTTCATAACAACTTGCCCAGCCGTAAACCCATTGCCCCGAAGATCCACGAGGGGGGACACACCAGTGAGGTCCACACAAGCATGTTTCCCCCCTGCCCATCCGAAAACCAAAACATCAGCGGGCCGCAGGGAGGACCTCCCCTCAATAGGGTCTGTAAGGAAATTTACGGGAGCTTCCTTTTTCGCCGAAATCCCCGCCCTCCGAAGGACATCAAACAACACATCCCGCACCAAGTCGTGACGGTACTTGAAACCCGGGAGCTCTTTGCAGTGCACAGCATGTTCCCGCCAAAATGCAAATTAAACATCATACAAAATATCATGTAAATATTCGGCTAACATATACGTATAAATATAATTACAACATAATTATCATGATACACAAAAAGTAAACAAGAACTTACCGATTCAAGTAAACGTAGATCGGATCTCCGGACACTATCCTATATCCGACCTTTCAACAACAAGCTGAAATGTAAAAGATGAAACCTTCTTTCAGTCAATAACAATATGGGCTGCAATGCTGTAGTCTTTTAGCGGATGACATGGGCGTCCCCGCCAAAAGGCTCCTCGCCCGTCCTCCTGATTGTTGTAGTGCGTTACAGATGCTCTATATGAAAATTCGCAATTTTTGTAACAATCTTTAACGTTTTGTAAGCATCTTTTATTCTTTGCACAACACCCTTCTCATCAGAAATATCATCTCCCTGCAAATTCAATACAGTTATCAGCATTGTTAAAAATAGCAAAAGAATGGAAAATCATACTGGAAATTCTATACTGCTCGAGGTTTATGATAACATTCTAAGCTCTAGAAAAAAGCACTAAGCTTTAAAAAAACGTTCAGGCGTTTCAACAAAAGTGAAGCATGAAGTTAAAAATCTCATTCATCCAGTTGACGTAAAAAAGCAAGAAGCATATATACAGTTTCTATAAACATCCTCAATACTGCTTATTTGCTGTACCAAAACGCGATAAGCATATATACAGTTAGTACATATACAACTTAACCACATAAGGCGCATCTCACTATAACATTATCACTTGTAGTCAGGCTGTTCTAAGTCTAGAAGCAAAAAAAGTACTTGCATTAGTAAATTATCAATTGAATGGACTGACGCAAGCCCTCTTCTCAATCAACATACAGATTCATTGCAACCGTTTAAGTACGCTTTTAAAATAATTAAGATCAAAATTTAAGTAATGCTCTACACTTAATATCTAAATCAAGTAAGCAAACTGCAGGTAATAACCAATCACACTAAACTGAACAAAGTGATAATCTAACTTACATATATATTAAGGCCAACATAACCCTCTTTCTCCTCATCATCACGCCTTCCATATCCCGATCCATATTCCGGTGTCTCCTCCTGCCTTCGTCCATAACCAGATGTGTATTCTGAACTCGATGCTTCTTGTTTATGACCATATCCAGATCTGTATTCTGGTGTCTGATCCTCATGTTTCCAGTCATATCCAGATATATAATGTATCTGGAATTTCAACGCTTCTTCAAGCTCTTGCTTGACAGCATCCATGGCAGGTCGTTGTTCACGATCTTCGTGCAAGCATCTATATGCGATTTCAGAAAATTTGGTCATGGAGTATGAACCCATGTGTTCTCTTAAACTAGGATCAATGATCTTCGCCAAGCTGCCCTTTTTATAGTGTTCTTTAACTGATTTGCTTGATAGGGAGAAGCCATCATCGGATTCAATGATGCACAGCCTCCCACACAGCACTTCGAAAAGTACAATGCCGAAAGAATAGACATCACATTTTTTAGACAAGATTCCTGTAGTTAAGTATTCTGGTTCAAAATACCCCTGTGTCCCGCAACCATTTGAAACAATGAGACTCATACCAAAACCCGTTACGTTTAACTTAGACAATCCAAGGTCAGAAATCTTAGCAACCCAGTTCTCATCGATCAAAATATTTGAGCTTTTTATGTCCCTATGGATTACTGTCCGATACCCTCCAACATGGTTATGGAGATGATCCAAACCGCGAGCTGCATCAGTACAAATTTTGAGTCTTTCTAACCACGAAAGTGTATAATCAGTTTTATTGATACGCCTTATATACATATCCAAACTTCCACGCTCTGCGTATTCATAGACTATAATCCTTTCTTTCCCTTCGTCGCAATAACCGACAAGAGAGATGAGATTTGGATGCACTTGACCAGAGAGCAATTGAATCTCTGTCAAAAACTCCTTTAATCCTTGTCCGAATTGCTCGTTTAACCTCTTCACAGCAACCTTAGTACTTTTTCCATTTGCCGAAATTACTCCTTTGTACACCTGACCATATCCACCTCTTCCGATACACGTTTTGAAATTTTCAGTTGCTACTTCTATCTCTTCAAATGGTATTTTGAGGTGATGCCACTCTTTCAATCCTGACATTATACTTTCTTCGATTACATACACCCCATATCTTTTATAAACAGATTTTGCAATTCCATTCATCAACCTGACATGTTATTTAATAATTGTCAACGTTATTTTTTATAAGATTATGCCGGCCAACGTGTTAAATAATTAAGCTTGCATCATGTGTCCCCATTATATCCATTTTAATATGTGATTTTTTTTAAATAGCCCATTTGCATTACTAGCTTACCAAAATGAACTTCGTCCATCTTTTTTACCAAAATGAACTTTTAACTGATGGCGACCTCCTAAGCGACTGAAAAGTAAAAATGGAGTAGTTTATCCTTTAGACGACCTCCTAGATGACCATGGTAGGCGACCTTATCCATGCTAGGCGACTCAAATTATTGTCGGCGTCCATGCTAGGCGATTCCAATTAAGTTGTCCAGGCGACTCAAATTGGTTTGAACTGTATTTGTTAATTCTTAAATGACCAAGTCGAAATATGAATGATTCTAAATCTGGTAACGTCACTTTGTTTGTCAACTTAATACTATCTAACAAGAGAATGAGTAATACTATATAATAAGACCATCATAGCAGCTGCTACTTGTTGAAGCGCAGTAAAAGTTTGCGTTGTCTTTTGTTAACAGGGCGACGGGCCATTTGATCTACAAATTCATATGGCAACTAAAATATAGACTAAAATACACGGCTGATCCCTAAACTTGGCAATCCGCTTCGCGATGGGACAAAACTCGGCGTTATCATTGCCGAAGGTCCAAACCTTGGCCTTTAAATGCCAAACTCGTCCCTTGACCAGGATTGGCATAGTCAACTTTAATTTTCTGGATTTCCTTCGAGAGTATAATAGACCATTAACATTTTTGACCCAACATAGTTAAAATGTAACCCAACCTTCAACCAGGGGCGGAGCCAGGATTTAACATTGAGGGGGGCCGAACTTAACGTAAAATAACAACAGTAAATTTCAAACTCTAATAACAAAGCATGATAATACGTAAAATTTAGGACGTACACTAGCAAGCAACTTTACTCTTCACTTAAGTCAGTCACTACAATTTTGTAAATTTCTGTAATCACTCTACAACTTTAAAATACTTCATAGGATTACAGACTTCAAGCTTAGTTAATATTATTGTTGTTAATAGGAAAGGATTTCTTAAACCAACTTGAGTGTTAATTGTTTATTTGCTCGTCTACTTTGATACATTCAAATATACAACATGAGTGTTTAAATTTTAAAAAGGCCTTTGACAAAACAATTAAAACAAAGATAAAGAAATAACAAAAGAAAAAACTGAATAGCAAAACATTAGAAAAAATAACATGAAAAATTGTTAATTAATTATGATCATTTCTCAAAGAGTCAAAGACTACTAGGAGTGTAAAAATAAACAAAACATGAAGGCAATTATCAAAAAGCATTTTTCTATTTCTAATGAGTTGATTTCTTTTCATCTGTACCAGCGCGGTGGTTTTTTTATTTATTTTAACTAAAAGATTAGGAAGCGTTGACTATATCAATTTATTTCAAAGTTGGACTAAAGGCTACACTCTAGTTAATACTTAATATTATTTGGATGGTTGAGGGGGGCCTAACACCTGCTAGTTACTCCGTCACCTCCGCCTCTGCCTTCAACCATATATGTATCGGCAACGACCAACATTGAACCCTAAAATACAATCAACACACATTCTGCCCAAAGCAAAAAAAAAAAAAAAAATGGCACAAAACGATAAGGGGAAGGCTTTGTTGAGTTCGTTGAGGAAAGCAAACTGCCCAAATGAAAAGGGTTTGAGTGTTAAGAAGGAGAAGGAAGAGGCTGACATCTTGTTATCAAAGTTTAACGATTTGGGAGAAAGGATTAAAAATATGGAAATTTTGTTTAAAATATCTTAAGGAAAGGAAGGAAAAGAAGGAAAACGATGATAGGGAGAGTTGTGGGTCTAGCTAAGTGTATGTTCAGATGATAGTAAACATTTGTAGTTCTTGAGAACATGAAATCGATGAATAAAAAATTAGGTTCTTATTTAAGTAATTGTGTTTGAAATCGTTTTGCATTTCTTAATAGGTTTGACTTACCCAAGTATACCACAATAGTAAGTTACAATTTGTTGCCTTTCATAAGTTTGTTTGACTTGGGTAAGTCAAAATTCAAGATGTTACAATACACCATTGTTAATACATTATTGTTTACTGCTAAAGCGTTTGCATTTTTAACCCAAATTTTTAAACCACTGTCTAATTTTGCTGATATGGGGGTGTTTGGTTTTGCTGTAACAACTTTTGCTGATAAAATGGGCTGTTTGGTTTAACTGATACAAGGGGATGTTTGGTGATACATTATGATTTAGTGCTAAAGTATTTGCATTTTCAACACATATTTTTAAACCATTGCCTTTGCTTTTGCTGATACAAGGGGTGTTTGGTTTTGCTGATTAAAGTTTTGCTGATAAAAGGGGCTGTTTGGTTTTGCTGATACAAGAGAATGTTTGGTTTTGTTGATACTAATTAGACTAAAATACACCCAATATCACAATACAAGAACAGATTAAACAACACAAAACCAAGATGATATTTTATCATTAATATAGTCTGTTAAAGATCATAAACAACTACATCAAACCAAGACCAACAACTAGCCAAAAGATCCAATTTACATACCCTTTTTACCAACCTATATTTCCAAAACTAGCACCCAAAAGACCACCTTTATCTACCCCCATGGAAAACCCAAAATTCAGGCATTATGTTCAGCCATTTTCTTAACAAAATCTTGGTTGAAACGAATAGCTTCATCAGTTTGACCAACAATCTGTATGAGTTGAACAAGTTGGTGTGTGTGCCTCGACTGGATTTTTTGGGAATTAAAACAATAAACGAAGGATTACAACCATTTGCAATTTTACCCGTATTAAGTTTAAATAAGAATATGAAAATTTACAACTTAGTCTATAACGTTATGCACATACTGAGTTATCAATACCAAAAAGAAATTCGTGTTTTAAGCAATGTTTTGAAACCTGGTTCGACCCGGCCGGTTCAACTAGTTGATCCGTTACTAAATGCAATGTGATTTTAGTTTAAAACTTGTATTCTCGTTGAATTGTATATATTTTGTATTGTAATATATATGTTTCATAAACTTATTGTGTAATTAATGTTGAACTTTTCATATTTTGTGTATGTTTGGTGTTAAGTATTACATGTTTTATAGGTATTTTGGTAAATCGAACTAGTGTTTTTGTTTAACGGAGAACCGGGTTGACCTGTTGGTTGAACTGGTCGGACCAGTGATCCGGTGATCCGATGGCTCAACTAGATCGATTAGTGACCCGGTTCTTAAAACATTGGTTTTAAGTTAGAATTGTTTTTAATATCAAATGTTTCTGTACATAAGGGGTTAAAAACGAGAAATTATATTCGGATAAAGTTTGAAGTGCCGTAGGGCGAGTGGGCTTTTTTATGATAAATGGGCCTGTAACATGTAAGTTAAAGTTATATGCTGCCAGCACTAGATTATTTTGCCTTAAATATACTTCATACAATAAATAACAGTCAAAAATGCATATATATCTCTCCCAAAGTGAATAATTGCATATATATCCTTTGTACAAGTTTTTTATGCAAATAATACAATGGTTTTTATGCATGTTTTGGATATATATATGCAATTTTGCATTTTCGGAAGGATATATATGCAAAAGCGGGGGTGACTTGTTTATTGGCAAAGATTCTTTGCAGAATTGAAAGATTAGGTCGTGAGTTCGACTCTCATTCAAGCCAAGAGACTCGTCATTCTCTGTTTTTGAATAACTTGTAGGGCCGGTCTAGTTGGATGTTTGTTTTGATATATACGTTAATGGTGGGACCTCTTTGTACTTTTTTATGAGTTTTTTATTTTTCTTTTAAAATTTGTTTAATAAAAGATAGTACTTTTAAATTTATTTAACAAAAGATAGTATTTTTACATAAAGCTAAAAAAAAAAAAAAAAAAAAAAAAAACATGTATAAAAAGGGCTTTTCCACCGGGTTTCTTATGGAAAAACTGTCCGTTTTCTTATTGATTAGCGGCAATTTACACACTAAGTATTTATGTGATCGGTCTAATTATTGCATAATCTGTCTCTGTTTGATTCAAATGTTGAAGTCAGAGATACGCATGAAAGACATAGTTGGCTTGCTATCTAATGTTACTCGTATCATCCGTGAGAGTAGCCTATGTCGGATATTATA
Organism: Chrysanthemum seticuspe; assembly: GCA_019973895.1. NCBI lineage: Eukaryota > Viridiplantae > Streptophyta > Magnoliopsida > Asterales > Asteraceae > Chrysanthemum > Chrysanthemum seticuspe. The sequence continues at coordinate 13,678,892 of BPTQ01000008.1, forward strand.
TTGAGCTGATGTTGCTTACTTGCTTCATTGTTCGATGGATTCGCAGTTACTAAAAGTGATGTGCATATGCCTCATATCCATCTCCCTTAGCACATTGGGTTTGCAACTAATCGAGTTGTCTATTCTTAGTCTAATTGAACTTGATTCTCCATCAAAATATCACACTTCATTGTTTTCAGTCTCTTGATTTTAGTATCTGTTACAGTTTTGCCTATCTATTTATCAATAAATATTGGACAATTTTATAGTATGTGTTTAGATAATTAGTGTCATAAGTGTAATGGTTTGTCTTTCGAAAAGTACACGTACGATTTAATATAAATTCTTGCCATGTTTTGCTAAATGAATCAAATCATTTGGAGGTCGGAATTTATATAATATCATCAATTATGTCTTTGTATGTGCTTTTACGATTCACAGTAACTATCGAGATTCTCTACAGGAAGCCCTAAATTCCGTAAGCTCTTTCTTGTTGCGTAAAATAACTGAAGTCATAGATTCTGATGCAGCATGCACAGGAATTATAAGCTAGCTTGCAGCCCAAGTTTTGTTTTATTAGGAAGTTTTTTATTTAAGTTAACTACAGGACCGACTTATATATTATCTTCTTTAAATAAATAGGGCATAGTTTTCTTGGCATACCCCAAACCAAACCCTAGTTTTTCAATTTCCGGTTACAATTTGGGGATGAAGTCGAAACGCAAAACTGATAGGAAGCTCAGAGAAAACAGCAGCAGAAAGAATCAAAGTGTGAGTCCTCGTTCATTCATGGTTTTTGAAAGCTTATTATGGACAGCTTTTTCCATAATCCAATAAGCTTATTATTATTTGCTTATGCTTTTCACCTAAACTAGTTGTTTGCAATTTTAGCTTAAGTATGTCACCTAAACTAGCTTATTAAAAAACATACTTTTGCATGTTCAATGTTGATTTTTGAGACCTTATAACTATACAAGCACCAATCGTTTTTAAAAAATATACTTTTTTTCTTCTTATATATATACATTAAGGTGAGATTACCTATATTATGTGTAAAATTTCACATTAAAACACAAATTTCGAGTACCGAAATTACATTCTTGTGGAAAGAATTTATCCCAGACTTTGTAATTCAATTTATGTGCATTTGATATTATAGGCTTCAGCTCCTAGCCCTCGGGATGATGACAATTCTAATGATGATGCTATTGGCCAGTCAAGTCACACGTTTCCACAATACAGTTTAATCCTCGACAGGACACTGCCACTCTCTGGGAGCATTGATCCACCGCGGCCTAAATGTTTAAAAATCCAAGATGGAATGGTTCTCTTGAAGAATCTGATTAGCATCGATGATCAGGTATGTTAAGTTAGTTGTGACATGTTTTTCGATAATTTATTCATAAGATCCAGGCATTTTATCCGAGAACTTCTTTCACTGCGCGCGGAGATAAGAATGTTGCTTCACTTATCCGTTTTTATAAGATCGTGCCACATATCTGTTTCATTGAAAAAAATATAGTTGACACTTTATTGTGTGTTGTATTTGGTTCAAAAAGCAATCATTTAGAAGAAATTTAAGAAAATTTACCGATCATTTTCCAAGAATAACCTGTGGTTGAGATCTGCAAACCAAAATACTTGGCTAATCGATCCACAAAACGACATAAGATCCTACTTGATAATCATATCTTCATTAAGTAAATGATGCAAATAGATCAAAACGGCTAACTTTTTTAGTATGGGTCAAACGGCCCAAAACATTTTCTGTCTAGAATTTTTAGTTTTGCAATTTTATTTTTAAGTCATAACATTTAGGAGATTTTATGCATTAATAATACACTATGGGCGCATTTTTGCTCGTTTGACCCATTAAAGATAAAGCATCAAGTAATTTCAGTGTACCATGAGCTAATGTTTTGCCTTAACCGTTTTACTTTGCTTTCATTTTTCACGAAAAAAAGATTAAAAAGAATCTATGGTTTTTGCCTTTTTCAAGAAAAAAGCCAACTTATATCGTTTTTCTCTGTGTATATTACAAGTACGCATGCTCATTATTTTGCTTACATGTTTGATAAAATCTAACATAATTCTTACAGGTTAAAATAGTGAATACATGTCAAGAATTTGGCAAGGGTCCTGTGGGATTTTACCAAGCCGGGGGGAAAAAGTTACGTATGATGTGCTTTGGTCGAAATTGGGACCCAAATAAAAAGTATGATGGTTCTGAAGCACCACCAATTCCCGATCAGTTACTTTCATTCGCTGAAACTGCACTTCAAAAAGCTCAAGAAAAAGATCCAGAAATTTCCTCAATGCAGCCAGACATTTGCATCGTCAATTTCTATGAGACAAATGATCGGCTTGGTCTTCATCAGGTTTGTTTTTTTACCTTACTTTCGCAAGGTTTTTTTTTTTTTTTTTTTTTTTTTTTTTTTTTTATTTAATGTCCGGTCATCATTTGGTACTAACAAGAAAATGTTTTATCATTCATGTAGAAATGTCCAAACGCGTAGTGTAATTTTTTTAATTATAATCGTACAAATGTTATTTGTATAAGAATTTTTGTAATTATATTAAACGTTATTTGTATAAGAATAATTTTTGTTTTAAATGTGGGTCATACAGATGGTCTGGGTGAGGCTAGTATGTTTCTTGAGATAATATGATAATTTTTCCTTCAATGTGGATCAAACCGTCAAACTTATTTTATGTGCATACACAATGCACAATGAATAGACTCTCTGACCCATTATAATATGCATTATGTATAATTTACGTTTATATATATATAAATTGTAATGCAGGACCGCGATGAGAGTTTAGATAGTTTGGACAAAGGATTGCCCGTGGTTTCCATCTCTATTGGTGACTCTGCCCAATTCTTGTATAAAGACGATGCGAGGAAAGCAAATAAGTTTATTGGATTAAATTCAGGAGATGTATTGATATTCGGAGGAGAGTCTAGGCATATTTATCATGAAGTGACGGAAATTCACGCGAATTCAGCTCCTCATTCGTTGCTAGAAAAAAGCATGTTGAGACCCGGCCGTCTCAACCTTACATTCAGACAATACTGAGCCCAGGCCTCCTATGCCTATTTGTTTGAAGTCTCAAAACATGCTAGTTGGTTAAACGTATAAAGTATCCATCTATTCCCGCGAAAATATAATTATAGAAAATATTTATTTTATGTTAAAGTCAAGATTTGGTCATGATTTTTTTATTTTAAGGTCTTTATTCTAGGATTAAATATTATTCTCTTTTGTATTAACACCAGTTATAGTGCATTTGCACGCACGAGTTTTTATTTTTTATCTTTTATATTTTTTTATTTTATATATTTTTTTTCAAGTTACGTACATAGATTGAAATACAAACAAATTAACGTATAGTTCTTCATGGTATACATATCCTCGGGTTTTTCCTAATGGTTATGATCCGAAATAACATAGTCAACTAGAAGGTAAACTACACTGATTGCTGCACTAGCTTTTAATCAGTAAAAGTAACCCTATTTCACTGTTGTGACGGCGTTAGTTAATTCTAGTCCCGTTATTCGATAAAATTGGTTACACTCGATGCTTTTATTGTCGTTGTCAAGGCCACTGGGAAACTGAACTTGATTCGACAATATTGGTTACACTCAATGCTCTCATTGTTGATGTCAAGGTTATTGGGAAACTGAACTTAATGTCGTCATCAACGTCACAGTAACAATAGTAAAATACACGGTGCATGTCACTAAAATTATTGAACCTACAAATAATGACACTTCAATTACTTAAATAGTCTGACCTTCACATTTTTACACATATAAATAAATATAGACTTGAACTTCACTCTAATAACTTGTAAATACGCAAATATTGTGGATTAAACAAATTATTGAACTTAAATAATAAATTTGTAAATCACAAAAATATAAAATTTAAAAGTAAATCACTAAAATCAGGTAAGAAAAGGGCCCGTTTGGTTTGTAGATGGGTTTCGGATTTTGATTTGGATTTGGATTTAGATTTAGATTTGGATTTGAATTTTGTGTAGATTTTGAATTAAAAAAGGAGAGAGAAAAATAAATGATTGATATATTATTTTATAAACAAACTAAATGATTGATATTAGACTAAAATACACCGTTGGTCTCTATACTTGGCAAGACGCATCGTTATGGGACAAAACTCGACCTTTTCATCGCCATAGGTCCAAACATTGGCCATTAAATGCCAGAATCGTCCCTTGACCAATAACGCCTATGTCAACGTCTTTTTTCTGTTAGTTATTGAAGGGTATTATAGTCCATACACATTTATAACTCAACGTAGTTAATTCTGAGAAACGCTTTACCGTATACCATCTTGATCGTTTCCCTCCTTCCTCACACAACCCTCACACACACTTTAACAATGGCAGACAAGGAGCTTACTTTTACAGATGTAACTAATGAGATGGTAAAATATGTGAAGGCAAAATATGGGGATACTTGGTTAAAAGAAGATGAAATGTCTGATGAAATGTTTGATGATTTATGCAGATTTGCGAAAGAAGCTCAAGTGATGAAAGGTTAGTCGGGTTTTTTTTGTATTTGCGTGATTGCCATTTTAAGGGATGAGCATAAATAACTCTAATTTATTTGACAGAAATCCGAGCAGTGTCAGAATCTGTAAAAAAGAGGGATTATAGCAAGCTAAAGGTATCTGACGATATGGTTGAGTATGCCATGGCTACTTATGGGAATAAGTGGGATATAGGAGATGACATTGCTGATGTGATACTTGAAGACTTGTGGTAAAAATATGGGAATAAGGAGTCTGAGAAAGGTTAGAGTTAATGTTTGCAAGCTAAGAAAGTTGTAATGGGTGAACTCTGATTTCTTTCTGTTGTGTCTATCTTTCCAGATACTAACGTGAAAGGAAATGAAGTTGATGTCATTATTATTTCAGACACATCTGATGATGAGTGTGGGAACATGTCTTCTAAGACCACTAATTTGAAAGGTTCCACTTCCCAAGCTTCCAAGGGGTCCAAGGCGTCCAAGGCTTCCGCTCCCAAAGTTGTACTTGGTCTTGTAGCGGCTGTGGGATGCTCCGGCACAAATAGGAATGAGTGGTATGTGCCTCCCCCTAAGGACCTCAAGTCTCCCCCCATGAATAACAAGCCTCCCATCAAGAAGTTCACCTGTTATTTTTAGTTGTTGATGTAATAAAGATGTATATTTTTTTGCTGATGATGGTTTCTGAAAACGATACTTGTTAACATGTATATTTTGCTTCATATGGTGTAATTAGGTGGTGGTGTAGGTATATTTTGGATATGTTGTTTTCATTTTGTAGTTTGCACTTGCATATCCAGTTTAGGTGGGTGCTTGGGAAAACCCATTTTGACTTATAAGGTCAACAAACCAAATTATTAGAGAAACCACACCGAATTGTTAGTATTTAAAATCTCTTTTGTTTGACTTATAAAGTCAACAGATTCAAATTGTAACCAAAATTAAATTATTATAACAAAAGAATCACACACATATCAGTTAAGCTACATTTAGACTGAAAGACAACATAGCATTTCTTGCTAGGAATTCACTGCGTTAAATGACTAGTAGGTGATCCATTTGGTCTGTCAGTTGCAGTTGGTTCAACTGGTGTTTGTCTTGGGCGTTCTCCATTTGGTCTTTCAGTTGCAGGTGCTTCACGTGGTGTTTGGTTTGGGCGCTCTCCACTTGCTATTTCAGTTGTAGGTGGTTCACTTTCTTCTTCATCACTGCCCAAGGATGCACCAACACTAGTAGGTGCAGAAATATGTATACCCATCACATATCCACCACTATCTCCTATGGTTGTGTTTTCCCTTGTAACACCATCTCTACCAGTATAAGATGTGTTTCCCCTTATCTCAAGGCACACTGGACAAACATACCACATGAAAGCTCTATAAGGTGGACGCCTTGCAAAAAAGGTCAATCGAGCCCTGTTTTCCCTTTCAATCCAACAGTCAATGCATACCATTTGACAACCATTTTCTACATCCATGGTGATAATATGTTGGTATGATATAAAATTGCTGACTTAAGATGTATTATATAAGTAGATGGGAGTTGTGGTTGTTGAACAAGTAGATAAGGAGTAAAGACAACATAAATTCTTACAAGCTAGTCAACTTATAAAGTCAACAAAAAAAACAAAAACATGTTCAAACATAATATTGTCGATATTACAAATGGCTAGAAGAGTAGAAGCCTACAACCTTCGAAAATTGCTAGAATTTGTGCCATTCAGAGCGTGAATTTTATCCAGCACATATGGATGTCTTGGATATAACTCTTCCACAGACACTCCATAGTAAGCTGCCTCATACTCTGCATCTTCAAGCCAATTTTTCCTCTCCCATTCCTCTTCAATTCTTTTGTACATTCTCTCCTCTTCCAAAAACTGCTGGAATGCTTCTCCATCCAACCTGGACTGCTCTTCAGCTTCCTCCAAATTTGTGTGTTATTCTTCTTGCTCATAAAGAGCTTCATAAAACTCTTGTTCCATAGTCTTCCTTATATCATCTTCATCCATCCACTACAAAAGTAATACATTTGCACATCAACTAGAATGTAAATACACAAGAACAATCGTTATGCAAATGACAATTAAATGAATACATGTTTCCTTCTGCCATCACAATGCCTTTTTCTACCTCGAACCTTAGTTTCCTTTGTTGGTTTTGGTACCTGATCCTTGTGACAGCTAGACTTATTATGTCCAACAGTTTGAAAATTGGAGCATTTAATCTGTTTACGAGCTCTATATTTACCCATTTTGATGCAATTTCTCTAAAAGGGTTGGGTTTATGTATATGAATTCAGATTTGTGGTAAAATGTGAGAATAAAGTGCTTGCTATAAGTTAATGCAAATGTGAGGACAGGATAGGGGACTAAAACCTTAGTCCCCTATACTCTTAAACTGTTTGAGCAAGGACCATAGTTTTACCAACACCCAATACAATCAAATCGATATAACAACTCTCTTAGACGAATACAACAATTAACAACATAATTAACAAATTAAAACACTAGAACATAACATATAGATTCATTAACTTCATATTAAACATTAAATATTCAGTATATATTTTTCCAAAAAAAAAGGGAAAACATAACCACTTCTTTTCCTTCTCAACACTTCCTAAGATCATCAATGAAGTTGTTCCTGTCACACACCTGTGAGTGTTTCTGACAGATCATCCTCCTTATCTCCAACGCCTTCAAGACATTAGCCTTTTGCTTGTTGCGAAGATCCTCGATAACCTTGTAGTTCATCACCGTAGTTCGAAAGCCTTCGATCTCAGAGATGTATTCTTGGGTTTCCTTCATACCCCGAATCAAGTCAGTCAAAGTGTTTTGGAGTCCCTTAACAATTTTGATGTCCTTATCATTTTCTCTATGATAAAAGAGAGAAATCAAGTCAAACATGTAGTCAGAGTTCGAAGCTTTGGCGAGTTCTTCAAGTAGTGGGAAGTCAGCCATTAGGAGGTTGTTGAGATTTTCTTAGGATATGTTTCTTTTGATTGTTGGTATGTGTTGGATCGATGTACTCTAACCAAACTAACTTAACTAGCTTGTTAAGGTTTAATAACCTCGGATAAATCCTAAGTTATTAACAATGAAACACTGAGCAAACTCTATTAAGTATGCGGAATTTACTTAACAAAGCTAAGAAGAATAACTTTAACTTTGAACGATTTTATTAATAACTCTAACTCTGCTTATTATGCAGACTCTTTAACAACTCTAATAATATCGAACTTCTCTAAAACTCTAATAATGTCACGTACATCTAATGCCAATCTAGGGATCCTTTTATAGGCTCAAGGATAACCCTAAACGGTTTACAATTCTTATCCTTGTACGTCAAGTAAACAATACTTAGAAAGTTCTAGATAAACATTACTTTCTATCTTTAATCTAATACAACCGACTTTAACTTTACAGTACTTTAATGAATAAGCAGTACTTTGACTTTTACTTAGCAGTACTTTGACTTCTTCTGTATCCCAACAATCCTCCCCTAACTTGAATTCTACTTGTTTGATTTCAAGTTCTTTTGTAGATTTAGCTTTAACATCGTTATCTTCAAAGAGGAATTGTGACTTTATCTTCAGATTTTATCTTTGTAGATTCTCTGCTTATATCATCATCAAAGTAGTCTTTATTTGTATAATTCTTTTCAGCATCAAACAGCAATCTTATTTCTTTTCTGCAACATTCAACAAGCTCCATCTTTTCAACAACATAAGACAATTTGTACATTTAATTCAGTTAAGTTTCAGTCTATTCTCATCAGTTCCAGGTGTGTAAACTCCTGTGAGAGGTGAATCATTGAAAATTTAATGGATTTGAGTTCTCTTTACCAAAGCCATTAACTCTGGAGTAGCCAAATGTTTTGATGTGTAAGATCATGGTACACTGATAACCATATGTTTTTTAGCAAATAATCAGCTATCAACAGATTTGAGTTGTCTTTACCAAAAGCTGTACCCTTTTGGACTAGTTAGTTCTTTCATCATGGTGAACTAATTACCATATAATGGTTTTTCCACAGCCTTTACCACAAGCCATTTTCTTGTGGGCTAGCCAACTCTTCACATTACTGATATGGTGAGTTGATGACCATACAACTTATTAGCAAGTTGTTAACTAAAAACGGATTTGAAATATCTTTACCAGAGACGTTTGCTCATGGATTAGCCAATCCTTTTGTAACCATGGTGGATTGATAACCTATTGGTCTTACCATCTCAAAAACCATTTATTTCTTTTAACCTTTGTTTCAAAACATTTATTACTTAACAAAAGTTTTTCAAAATCAGTAACTGGTTTAAAAAACTGCAAGCAGTACTTTGATGAAAGTACTGTTTGATCAGCAGTACTTTGAATAAAGTACTGATATATCAAAAATTTAATCAATTAAGATTCATACCAGTTATTCATCATCATCAGTAATTGTAGTCCATCTGATAAACAGCTTGATGACCAGACGTGCTATTTCATTATCTTCTTCTACTTCCATTCCATGCTCCAGCATCCTCCTCATAAGTTCTGGTGTAAGAGGATATCTTCTATCAGCTAACATGTGAATCATCGTCCCATCTTCTAGCTCTAGAACATGTACTCCAGATTCTTCAAAGAATCTCCAGCAAGTAATCTCCTAATCTTCTAGGTTTTTCCAGATCTCAGCAGTACTTATTTCTTCAGTTTCCCAAACAGTTATGAGATCTCCAAGCAAGACTAAACCATATCCTTCTGATGGATTGTGTTCATAATATTCTTTTACCACATGATATAAATGGAGTAAATCCACTCTATCAATTATATGCAATAAATCCCATAGCATATTGAACACTTTGAAACTTTCATCTTCTTTATGAAACATCATATAATTTCCATCTTTTGACTCAACAACTTCAAAAGTAGTTATTGGAGATTTGTTCATCTTGAATTCAGCATCATCTTTAGAATACTCAAAATCTATTACTCTTAAGTAATTCCTTAGCTCATCATCAGTATCAGACCTTAACTCAACTTTCTTTGATGACTTCAGATCTTTAACTTCAGTTTTTCTTTTTCTTTTTCTTTTTAAGCTTTCTTTTCTTTCTTCTTCTTTGTAAGCATCATCATCTTTATAATCTTTGATACTATCAACTTGTCTTTTATATTCTTCTCTGACAACATCATATAACTCTTTCATATTAACATAATTCAGCTTGTTCAAACCAACATATCCCATCTTCTTTAGATAAGCCATCATAGCATTCCTTTCCTTTGCAAGATTTGGTCTTCTTGGTAGAGAAGAAATAGGAAGTGGTGATGGTATAGCAGCTTCAACATTCAATTCTTCTTGTAATTTCCTAGTTGCTTCTTCATTCATAGCTTCTTCTTCATTAGCAACCTCAGCATTCAGTTCAGCTTGTACCTTTCTAGCTGCTTCCTCATTCATAGCATTTTGAGCAACCCTTATCTGTGCTAAAGTAGGTTTCTTTTTCTTCTTTACTTCTACCAATATACCTTTTCCTTTATCCTTTGGATCAAAAACAGATTGAGAAACTCTTGGTTGTTCTTCTTCTTGCGCTCCTGGAATGCTAACACCCCTTGGTCTTGATAAATCATGCAAAATCTCAGCAATGGTTTCGTCATCACTTGCAGTATGTATAGGTTTTGGTGTATCAGCTTCCTTTTATGGTATGACAGTTGAAGGACCAGCCTCTTCTTCAAAATTTAACAACCTTAGAGTAATCAATTCTTGTCTGTAAGTTCTAGGAAAAACAGTACTTTGATCAGCAGTACCTTGATCATCAGTACTTTGAACTTGAACATCAATAACTTGCTCCTCAGTACTTTGAATAAACTGTTCTTCAGTTTCTTGTGGCTGAATATTTGTACCTTGAACTTCAGTCCTTTCATGTTCTTCAGTACCTTCAGGTTCATCTTCTTTCAAATTCTTTTCTTCTAAATTCCTCCCCAATTGGAATGAAGATTGTTTTTGAACCTTTTGGCATTTAGTCTTCTTAAACTGCCTTTGCTCCTTCTTTTTAGATTTGACCCATAGACGATGATGTTGAACCAATGGCCAGACAAAATTCTTGAGTCTTCTAAACTTGAGCGTCAACTTCTTAATCTGTTTAGTTTGAGCCTCAGTTGTTTTCTTCAATTTGACTAACTCCCTTGTCAGAACATAATTATCCAATGTCAAACCTTCAGGGGGTATAGTATGTGAATCATCTCCTTGAATTGGTGAATGTTCATCTGGTTGAGAATCAGGAACAGATTTTTGAGGAGATGGAGAAGGTGAAACTGCAACATCATCTTGAACTTCAGTACTTTGCGAAGCAGTACCTTGTGATGCAGTACCTTCTTGAGATGCAGCACTCTGAGAAGCGGTACCTTCAGAAGCAGTACCTTGAGATGTAGCAGTACCTTCAGAAGCAGTACCTTCTCTATCTTCATCTTCTGCAGCATCAACTCTGACAGCTTGAACAACTTCCATCATAGAAGTAGTTAAGGGAGTGTCCCTTCCAGTGAATAAATCACTCTTCCTAGCCATGAAAGTGAAAATCTTGGCTTGTTGTACCACAACAGGTAAAAGACTTGTAGGTTTAGGTACATCTGAAAGTTGTTTATTGAGGAATACTTGAACAAACCTTGGATACATCAACCATTTTGAACCATGAGTGATGTGTGAAAGCATTCCATCTAGAATTAGCCTTGAAAAATTGAAAACACGATCAGTAGCCAATCCTACTATAGCAGATGCTATGTTAGATCCAAATTGCTCCCATGATGTACTTTTAGCACTAATACAATGAAGCAACACATGCACTAAAAACTTCCAGTGAGGACAAAATAAGGGTTTCCTGAATGTTTGTTCAGTTAAGGACCCTTCATAACCAATGTGCCCAAAAGTATCCCAAATCAGTTGCTTATCAAAACGAACAGCCCCATCAACATCATCAAACAATAAGTCTTCACGAATAGAGGCTTCAGTAATCTTGACATTTCTCTCAGCAACCATAGCATGAATATATTCTTCATCATTCTCCATATGAACCCTAGCAGTTTCCCAAAATTGTTGAATCCAGGGCTTAATAACATCTGGTTCTACTAATAACGCATAACTAATTGGCGATCCAGTAAGAAAATCGATAATATCATGAAAGATTACATTCGCTTCAGTCTTGTCTAAATTCGCCACCATGTTGTGTTTGGAAACAGTATTACGACTCGCCATTGATGATTATATGATCACAGTAAGAAATAAAACGAATAATATAGGTGAAAGTGAGAGAACTATGGAAAAGAGTAGGAGATATCAATATGAGAGGGAAATTCGGAGAGTAGTTATTTATAGGTGAGATTTAAAAAAAAATCACAGCCATCAATAACAAAGTTACCGTTAGGTGTAATTACCCCTCAATATTACCGTTAGAACATTACTTTAATAAGACAAACAGTACTTTCCAAGCAGTACTTTCATAAAAGCAAAAAACAGTACTTTTCCATTCTCTTCCTTACAACAGCAAATAAACATGAATATCCTCCCCTCAAGCAATGCATAGGACTATACTTACACTAAATAGTCCTCCCCTTAAATGTAGCTCAGTAATTGATCATGCCAATACTTACTACCAAGTGAGTAAATCTAGAAACATCAAATCCTTTGGTGAGTAAATCAGCTACATTATCATCTGTATGCACCTTGACAACATTAATGAGCCTATGCTCATAACAATCTCTGATGAAATGGTGCCTAATATGAATATGCTTGGTCTTGGAATGATAAACTGGATTCTTCACAATGCAAATGGTACTTTCATTATCAATATTGATAGAAGTATTCTTGAAATTGAAACCATAATCCAAGAGTTGATTCTGCATCCACAACACTTGGCCACAACAGCTTGCAGCAATTCTTCCTCCATTGGGATCATTCCCAAATGCAACTCGTCCTCCACTAATAGATCTAAAATCAGACAGAATCTCCTTGTCTCCTGTCATACTTCCAGAGCAACCACTATCTACAATCAAATGATATTTAAGCTCCTCTTCTGGGTTGCCCTGCACAAAGATTTAGAGAGTTAGTTTCTTTTAGGAGCCGTTTGGTTTACTTATGTGAATCACTATGTGTATAGGTTTAGTGATAGAATAGAATGAAAATAGAAATGAGTTTTTCAAAAATGTTATTTGGTACAAGCATTACTGCTTTCAATAATAATAATATTTAAATAAAATAATAATTATTTCATTTGTCCTCATCTAGCATTAAATAATATTTAAATAAAATATTCATTTTTTTATTTGTCCATATCGAATTAAAGATGGCAGATTGTCCCTACCAACATTTTATATTATTATTTCCTTTGATAGAAATATGATGGTTTTCACAAACCTACTCATATGATGAGGTATAGGGACACCCTCGTTGTAAGGGTTTTATCAAACCCATATCACCAATCAAACATATTAAATCATTCCTAAACCCATACCCTCATTCCTATATCCACATACCAAATGGACCCTTAGGAACCCAAGCCATTACTGACTTGTGTTCCTCTTGTGGAGTTACAAACTCAAATTCTTTGAGTATGTAATTCCCACTATTTTTTAAAACATGATCCAGAATTATCTTTTGATTTTTAGCATGTGGATTTTCAAAACTTTCAAAACTCTCTTTTACAAGTTCATTCTCTTTTTCTTGTATCACAAAAACATCTGATTCACTTTATGTTGAAAGTACTGTTTGTCCCTCAGCAGTACTTTCTCTCTTAACCCATTCGGTTTTAACACTTGGTTCCTGTGATCTAGATCCCCTATGTGAATTGTAATACCTTCTAGGTTGATAGTAATGAGATCTCCTAGGATACCTGTTCCAAGAAGTATTAGCAGTACCTTGTTTTGATGGAGCAGTACTTTGGGAAGGTACTGTTTGTGAAGGTACTGGTGGTTTAGAAAAAGGTCTTCTCTGGTGAGGATACCTATGGTCTGGTGAGAAATTGCTGTGATTGACCCTATTTGAATTATTCCAGACTGGTTTGTGCTCTCTAGGTTTATGATTGGCAGACCTATGCTTTGGAAATTTTCTAAGGTATTCTGAATGAAATTCACAATCCTTGATTAAATGAGTAGGACTAAAGCACACAAAACACAGTTTTTGACCCATACTCCCAAAGTGACTTCTTCTATGTCTATGACCAAAACTATTTTGCCTTCTAGGTGAATGATTGAACCTGTTTTGACCAAAGTTATCCCAAAAAGGTTTAGCAGTACTGTTTTGAAAAGGTTTTCCTGAAGGTATTGCTTGTGGAGTAGTACTTTGAGTTGAAGGTACTGCTTGACTTTGAACGTTGTTTTCAACAGTTTCTTTTGGGGTTTCAGACCTAGATAGACCAACTAGCTTTTTCCTAAACTCTAGACTGTCTACTCCAAAACGAGAAACATCAGGCCTAGGGGGTTGATGAATTCCAGTGGGATGGGGGACTGAATGATAACCATTGTCTTTCTTATACTCAGGAGGTGTTTCACTAAGTGAATCCTCATTACTAGATGTGTCTACATAATTAATGAGTTCATCATCACTAGTGGTTATATCCTCTAGGTCATCACCAGATTGATTCTCTTCTATGTTATCAAAGTCCATACCAAAACCTAAGCCAGTTCTAATGTAAGCTCTTCTCTGTTTTTTAACATAAGTAACATGTGACAAACCATATTCTTTCCAGACATCAAACTTTGCTAACAAATCATCTCTTTCCTTAGTCAATTTCTCAATTTCAGCAATTTTACAATTTAGTTTCCATTCACTTAGTTTTAACTGGTAATCCTGTTGTTCATACTTTTCAGCCCAAGCCATTTCATTATTTTCATGTGTTAATATTTTGGCTTCCATTGACTCTAAGGTTATTTGATAACCAGCTACCTCAGACCTAGCCCTAACACAATTATCTCTTTCAATCACATAACTGCTAAGTAATTTTTGATAAAAATCATGACAATTTGAGCATACCTCAGAGATAGGGGGTGAACTTGGTGAAGTAGCCACCATTGCAAGTAGAACAGGATCATCTTCACTCTCCATGCTCCAATCAAATCCTCCAAAACCATCTTCGGATTCCAAAGCAGCATGATCAGATTCCTCATCAAAGGCAGTGCTCCAGTCCAATTCTTCTACTGAATCTTCAACTGATTCTTCCACTGCTACCATACAATAGGTTACTGGTTCATCATCAAACTCAGCACTCCAGTCAACCTCTGATAAACTTTCTTGAGCAACCAAGGCTTTTGTTTCAGTAATAGGAATTTCTTTGAGCTCCAACTTTGGTTTCTCAGTCATCCTGTTTGCTTGATACTTAGCAAACCTGCACTCCCTTGCAAAGTGTCCAGTCTTTTGACAATTGAAGCATTCAATTTTGGATTTGTCAAAAGTGATTCCCTGTTTTGGTTTGAAGTCAATGTTCTTTCCTGTTTTCTTCATGTACTTCTTGATCCTTGCAGTGATCATTGCAACTTACCACCTGATATCAATTTCTTCTAAAGCATCCTATTCAATCTGTGAGAGATCTTCTTCATAAGTTACAGGTAAAGAAGCTTGCTGTGCAAAGAAAGAGCATACAACTTCATCTGAGTGCATGGTAGTAGTTGGTGGAGCTTGCTGAGCATAGGTGGGGGGAGTGTAAACAGCAGTACTTTGAGCAACAGTACTTTGAGGAGGAGAAGCAGTACTTTTAGTAGAAGTACTGCCCCTCTTTTCAGATGACACAAAAGCAATACTGTGAGACTTTGAGCTTGATTGGCCATTCATCTCATGCTCATACACCTTCAGATGATTGTACAGATCATCAAAATCCATGGTGTCCAATCCAGGTTGTCCTCTGATCATTGTAGCTATCACATGCCATGTAGATGGCAAACTCCTTAAGAACTTCAGATTGGCATCTTCAACAGATACTTCTGCCTTGTATAACTCCAACATGTTGAGGAGATTTTGAAATCTATCATATGCAGCATCAAGACTCTCTCTTTCACCAACAGTGAAAGTTTCAAACTGTTGCTTCAACAGATTTCTGTGCATCTTCTTAGAAGCTTCATTCCCTCCAAATCTTGTCTTGAGAGCAGCCCAAAGCTGCTTTGCATCTTTAGCATCATGAAACTTCAGTAGATGTCCATTAGGTATAGCAGATAAGAGTATGTTAAGAGCCTTCTCTTGATTCCTTATGGTAGCTGCTGGTAAGACTGGTTTGGGTGGTTTAGGTTGTCCAGGAATCTCCACAGGTTCTGGAACTACTTCATTACCATTGACAATTACATTCCATAGTGCATGGTCTGTAATAGCAATGTACTTCCTCATCTTCATACACCATAGGTCGTATTCTCCCTTCTTGATGATTGGAATTCTAAGTTAGGTGATTGATGGTGGTGGAACAGCTTCAGTCGACATCTTTAGGTTTTGTTGTAGTAGGGTTTAAGGGTTTCTTCCTAGTCAGAGTTTCCACACAATCTCTGATACCACTTGTTGGATCGATGTACTCTAACCAAACTAACTTAAATAGCTTGTTAATGTTTAATAACCTCGGATAAATCCTAAGTTATTAACAATGAAACACTGAGCAAACTCTATTAAGTATGCGGAATTTACTTAACAAAGCTAAGAAGAATAACTTTAACTTTGAACGATTTTATTAATAACTCTAACTCTGCTTATTATGCAGACTCTTTAACAACTCTAATAATATCGAACTTCTCTAAAACTCTAATAATGTCACGTACATCTAATGCCAATCTAGGGATCCTTTTATAGGCTCAAGGATAACCCTAAACGGTTTACAATTCTTATCCTTGTACGTCAATTAAACAATACTTAGAAAGTTCTAGATAAACATTACTTTCTATCTTTAATCTAATACAACCGACTTTAACTTTACAGTACTTTAATGAATAAGCAGTACTTTGACTTTTACTTAGCAGTACTTTGACTTCTTCTGTATCCCAACAGTATGCAATTGGTATAGTGTATTAACCAATAAATACCAAAAACAACTGGACGTTCCAAATTCAAGGACTAATTGTGAAGTTAGTAAAAAGAGAAATAGTCAAGTTTGTGTGAGAAAAAATACGCGGGAATTTTAAGTGCAAAAAACGGCTAACTGGCCAAATTAAAGGACCAAGTGTGACATTTTAAACCTATTACCCTGCAACTTGATCTTTTACCTTCCTTGATACGCTTATACACAATTAATATGTTGGGAATCACCAAAAGAACCCAACTAACAAGATCCGAAACAATAAACACAATCATAATAACCCGACCCAATTAACAAAACCCAATCAAAACGAAACCTAACATACATCCACACGCACGTACTGAAACACACATCTAGTCAAACCTATTCTTAAAAAAACAAAAAAGTAACAATGAAGGACAGAAGCATATTCGTCTCCACTTTTAAGGATGTGAAGGAAGAAGAAGAAGGTGAGGTCCTGTTCAGAATCCACTATAATGGGGTTTTTGATTATAGCCCACTCAGGTATGAATGAGGTTCATTAATTAATCTGCATGCCTTTACCAGTGATAGGGATATATTTAGTTCAAGCCTTGATAATGTGTTATTAGAGATTAATGAACAAAAATGGGCGTTGTTTTTCTGTGATCCTAAACAATCCATAAAAAATGGTTTGCATTTGATTCATACTGATGTTGATGTTCATACTTTGTTTGGAATGGCTTAAACAAATGAGTCATTTGATATCTTCATAGCCCACAAGCCCCAAAAGTTAGCACAATTTTACTTAAAAAACATCAGTTTTGAAGTTGTGGGTTGGGTAGAGCAGGATGCTTAGTCAAACACCTTTTAGAACTAGACGTCAATGGCAGGGGATAGATAAGAAAAAAATATAGGGGAGTGGAACCCGGACACCAAGAGTGAAAGGTGGTGTTGTAATCAAAGACGAAGAAGGGGTTGTAGCTAAAAAAGGGAGAAAATTAAAGGAAAAGGAAAAGGAAAGATGGTTGATGAAGAGGAGGTTTTGCCCAGAAAAAAAGGGAGAGAAGTTGTTCAAGAATTTAAGCGAGGTTTAGATGGGAAGGGGAAGGCCAAAATGGTTGAGTTTGCAGGGTTTGATGTTGAGAACTTGCCTGGTTTTGATGTGGAGGGGAAGGCTGAAAGGGTTGGTGGTGCTGCTGCTGATGTTTCAAGCGGTGTTAAGACACCCTTTCGGAGCAAAGAAAAGATTACAAACTGTGTCCTAGCACTGTTCGCCCAAAGGCGACCCTAGGTGATGTTTCAGTGATGAATACCATGTCATGTGTTAAATTCCATTAAGCTGTAACAGTACAGTTCATAACTTATATGTTTGTTGTTTGAATACTTGTTTTTGCAGACTAAGTGGCAGCAACATCATCAATTTAGGGTTCATGTTTTGTCGGTTCAACAGTTTCTGTATATCGATCAGAGCTGTGTAGATCATTTGAAGATTCAGCAGTTGAACGTTTTGAAGTTGGGCCCAAATTCATCTTTTATATTTTGTAAAGTATCAGTATATTAACATGTATCAGACAATGAGTCCGTAGTATCAGTTATGTTCCAGTTTCATCAAACACTGTATATAGTTGACTGTTATAAGTCAACTAGCTAAGTAGTTGATAATTTATAAATTTGTTTGTTAATCCTGGGTAAAATTCTGTGAGCTCATACTTTCTTTACCAGTTGACTTTTATGAAGTCATACTTAAGTGGTGAGGACTCAGGTACACTGATATAATTTGTTCAAACAATAACCCTTTTTTGTTTTGATGGAATAGTTCTTGAGTTAGAATTAACTAAGTTGAGTTATAAATGTGTATGGACTATAATACCCTCCAATAACTAATAGAAAAAAGACGTTGACATAGGCGTTATTGGTCAAGGGACGATTCTGGCATTTAATGGCCAAGGTTTGGACCTATGGCGATGAAAAGGTCGAGTTTTGTCCCATAACGATGCGTCTTGCCAAGTTTAGGGACCAACGGTGTATTTTAGTCTTGATATTATTATAATATTTAAAAAGTTATAAATAAAATAAAATAAATTATCATAGGATTTGAATCCTCTAATGTTCTTTTAAACATGACTAGTCATGTTAGATTAATAAACACTATTGGATATAATTAATGACCAAGATTAAAAGTTAGTGTTTCTTTCTCTTTTTTAATATAATAAATTACTTTTCACAATTTACTTTATCTCTATTATTTTATTTAACCAATTTATAACATTTTTTTAAGGTAAATAATTAAGAGGTCTAATTAGGAGGCCTAAAAAGAGGCCTAAATTTTGGTGTCATCCTCTGGTTAGTGACATCAGAGGGACCCACTTTTAATGTCACCAATTAGATGATGACAACCCAGTTTAGGTCTCTTTTTAGGCCTAACATTAGGTCCATATATCATTGCTCTTTTTTTAATTCTCTTTTTTTACATTAGGAAATGAAATGAAACCAACATGAAATGAATATGCATAATCATTAAGTACTTGAACTCCAAAAGCAAAATAGTAGTATTTAAATGTTAAATGCTAATCATCGACAAGTTGTAATTCAAGCCCAATAAGAACAATTATAAACAACAAAAATAGTGCGTCCATTATTCCGTCGATGTGTCGTGGTTTACTAAAATCACTTGGCTTGTCCCCAGTGCGAATTTAACAATTGACTTTCGCTCTCCATGACCTACAAAATCCACATTAAATAATCCAAGTTATTTACGAAAGAATAGTAACAAAAAAGAAAACCAAAAGTCATATCTTCTATTTTAGAGATAACTTACGAAATCACTATATGAAATATTTGAAGCTTGCGATAAATGAAATGAACCATTATGATGGAGCTCCATTCAAATAAAATGATGAACTAAATAAGAAACAATCACCTACATGGGCAAAGTAAAAGTATATGACACATACCTGATCATATAGTTCATTGTTGTCAACTGGACGATAACAAGAATTGGTATTATTCATAATGCCTTGAGGATGAAAATTGAAATATCCTTTAACTTTTTCAAATATCACATTTGCAACTGAGTCCAATTCATCTTTGTTATGTAACTGCCAAATCAAAAGAAAAAATGTCTAGGAAATTTATTGACTTTATAAGTTAAAATATGATAAACTTATGACAATGAGAGGGTAAAAGAATGTACCTGAGATGCCATCACTTTATCTTTACTTTGTATTTTTTCCCCTTTTGGTTGCGTCTCTACCCAACTTTTAATCCTTGGTCTACCTTTTTTACCCACTTTCTTTTTGAAACCTTTTACACCAACTGGTAGTACATCATTGTCATTGCTATCTTAAATTTTTGATTAAGACTCCTTAACTTTAGAATCATCTCCATCACCTTTGTTTTGAGTTAAGCAAATACTTTCAACTTGTGTGGTTAGTTCACCAATTAGTCTTTCTACAAGTTCACATGCCTCCTGAGATTCACATGCTCTAGAAGCTAACTTAACTAATTTGGGGCATAAAGATCTGTACCTTTGTGTAGCACTGACATTTGCATATAGATGTACATCTCTTCCAAGAGAATCTTGAACACTTCCCTTTTTGGCTTCTCTAGTCCATCTCTTTATGATTTATTGGTCTGGAAGTAATTTCACATCCATAACATCAAAAACCTTCAAAGCATGAGAGCACAAAAATCCACACGTCTCAAACTTTTTACAGCTACAAAAAACAGAATTTTCCAAATGGTTTCTTGTGATTGTGTATTCTCCACATTGGTTGAACACCGTAACCACATAAGTATAGAGTGGGTGGTTTTCCTTACGATCTTTTATTGTAGCCGATAAGGACCAATCAAAATCTTCTTGAAATAAATCAAATATAGAAGGAGTATAAATCTGAGCCACTTGTTGTAACAATGGTGACTTATGCGTTCGTACTCTTGGTAGCTTTTTTCTTAAATCAAACTCGGATTTCAACTCATTATAACTCTTATCTTCTATCACCCTATCGAAATGCTTAAAGAATTAGAGAATACACAAGTGTGATTTCAAGTAATCCTTCAAGTCGCCATTCAAACTTTCACTAAGTTGTGTATTCCGCATTCCCAATGTGTATACTGATTTCATATAACATTTAGCCCATTTTTCTTTCTTTTCATACATTTCTTTCAGGCAACGATTTTCCTTGACATTATAGTAATCAATTATTGTTTCCCATGCTTCTTCAAACTTTTCTTCATCTTCATATTCATACATGCACCTTTTAAAATCTTTCAAAAGACTACAATTATCTCTTACAATATTCCCGACATTCTTTATGGCATTTTGCATTATGTGCCAAGTACAAAGTCCATGGTGTACATTTGACATAACTTTATGCAATGCATTTGCCATTGCATGACCTTGATAAGTGAAAATAGTCATTGGTTTTTTCTCGTTGTGCGCCTCTAAGAATGTTTTAAATAACCACTCAAAAGATTATATAGTTTCATCATAAAGTAGTGAAGCCCCAAATACTACAATTCCTCTATGATGATTAAAGCTGATGAATATACCAAGAGGTCGACATTCTTTGTTTGTGCTATAGGTAGTTGAAGGATATAAGAATGTTTATTGCTTTGATAAACCAACAATACAAAGAGCCTAGGATTTATAGATACAAAATGCTAACTATATTGGGTAAATAGGTAATTACCCTTGATTCTAGCTAATCAATATAAATACAAATATTCCAACATGTTTACAGCTAGCATACTATAATAAACATAATACTAACACACCCCTGCAGTTTGAGTGGGAGGACACCGGACACTCAAACTGGAGCGAAATTCTTCAAATAAAGCTGAGGGCAATCCCTTAGTGAAGATATCCGCAAACTGATAGCGAGAAGGGACATGTAGAACCCTGACTTGACCCGTAGCTACCAAATCGTGAACAAAATGAATGTCAATCTCGATATGCTTGGTCCGTTGATGCTGGACCAGGTTCGAGGACAAGTAGACAGCACTGACATTATCACAGTATACTAGTGTTGCAGAAGTGACCGAAGTATGTAGCTCTCGAAGTAGATTCCGCAACCAACACGTTTCAACAACTGCATTGGCAACCCCACGATATTCTGCCTCTGCACTAGACCGAGAAATAGTCGGTTGACGCTTGGAAGACCATGAGAGTAAGTTGTTGCCAAGAAAAAAGCAATAACCAGAAGTGGACCTCCGAGTGGTTGGGCAACCAGCCCAATCAGCATCAGAATATGCAACCAATGAGGTAGTAGAGGAAGAATATAACTGTAAACCATAATCCAAAGTACCTCGAATGTAGCACAAAATCCGTTTGAGAGCAGAGAAATGAGGCTCTCGCGGATCATGCATATAAAGACACACCTGCTGAACAGCATAAGATATATCAGGACAAGTGAATGTAAGATACTGAAGTGACCCTGCAAGGCTCCGATATAATGTTGGATCAAATATCAAACTGCCATCATCGCCCAGTTTAGACTCAGTGTCAACCGGAGTCCGACTGGAATTACAATCAGCCATGTGAGCACGCTCAAGAATCTCTGTAGCATACTTGCGCTGAGACAAAAACATACCAGAAGTGTCACGTGTAACAGATATGCCCAAAAAATAATTTAGAGATCCCAAATCTGTCATAGAGAACTCCTTATGAAGAGCTGCAATAATACGCTGAAGTAATCCATCAGAAGAAGCAGTCAGAACAATATCATCAACATATAATAAAAGATAAGCAGTGTCAGGCCCCTGATGATAAATAAACAAGGAGGTGTCACAGCGACTATGTATAAAGCCAATCCCAAGAACATATGTAGCAAAACGCTGAAACCAAGCCCGAGGAGCTTGTTTCAACCCATAGAGAGATCTGCGTAACAAACATACATAATCCGGATGCTCAGTATCACGAAAACCAGGGGGCTGGTGCATGTAAACAGTCTCAGATAAGTCTCCATGTAAAAAGGCATTCTTAACATCTAGCTGGTGAACCGGCCAGTGTCGAGAAGCAGCCAAACTGAGAACAGTGCGTATAGTGCCATGTTTGACAACCGGACTAAATGTCTCATCAACATCAACCCCCTCTATCTGAGTGCTGCCATTTGCGACAAGGCGAGCCTTGTATCGACTGAGGGTACCATCTGCCAAGTACTTGTGACGAAATAGCCACATGCAGCGAACAATATTGGTGTCCACGAGACGGGGTACAAGAATCCAAGTTTTGTTTTTAATAAGAGCATTAAATTCATCGTACATAGCATGTAACCAATTTGGGTCGTGGAAAGCAGCGTTATAGGAGCGGGGTAAAGGGGAAACTACGGATACATGACAAGCGTAACGAGGATTGGGACGGGTAGTCCCGACACGGGAACGCGTGACCATGGGATGAACCGATGTCGTGGTTGGGGTAGGGTCAACAATAGGTGGGGGGTTTTGGGAAACGGAAACGGGGTCCGTGGGTTGTGTAGAAGGGGTTGGTATTGATGGTGAGGGAAGTATGTCGGGGGATGCTATAGTGGGAGAAGGTGGAGAGTCAGGAACGGGTGAAAGGGGGGAAGTAGGTGGGGGTGGGAGTTCAGGAATAGATGGTTGTGTGGATGGAGGTGGTGTTGGGGTGAGCTTTATGATGTTGGAGATGAGGTTAGGTGAATCTTCCAAGAAGTCGTAGGATGGTGTTACAGTGGGTGTGGTGGTGCCAAAGGGAAACATAGTCTCATCAAATGTGACATGACGGGATATAATGATTTTGTTAGTGTTTAGGTCTAAACAACGGTAGCCACGATGGTTGGTGGCATGTTCCAGAAAGATGGAGGGTGTGGCTCGTGGTCCGAGTTTGTGATTTGTGTCTATATGAGGGTAACAAAGGCATCCAAAAACACGCAAAAGATGGTAGTTAGGTTGGGTGCCAAACAGGTGTGTAAAGGGAATTTCATTATCAATAGCGCGGGAGGGTAGGATATTTAAGATATGAATAGCCATGTTAAGGGCTTCCACCCAGTAGTTTGGGGGTAGGTGGGCTTGGAAGAGTAAGGTGCGGATAAGGTTGTTGATGGTGCGAATCATTCGTTCAGATTTACCATTTTGTTGGGAAGTGCGAGGACATGAAAAACGAAATTGTATCCCATTTTCGTTAAATAATTTATGAAAGGCATGGTTATCAAATTCACCACCATGGTCACACTGAAATGACTTGATTTAACGGTTAAATTGAGTTTTGACAAAGTTGCGGAACAATGTAAATTTGGACAAAACATCAGATTTATTAACCAGCGGATAAACCCATACAAACTGAGAATAATGATCCAGAAAAATAACATAATATTTGAAACCAGATAGGCTCGGTATTGGGGAAGCCCATAAATCCGAGTGAACAATATCGAAACAACTTTGAACTAAAGTAGATGAACTAACAAATGGAAGTCGCACGTGCTTGCCAAGCTGACAAGCATGACAAAGCACGGGAGATTTCTCTTTATTACATGAAATTGAATTATTAGAAATAACACGACGTAACACTTCACTTCCTGGATGACCAAGTCGTTGATGCCACGTGTATTGACTTGTAAGGTAAGCTTGAGGGATGGGAGAAGGCTTGGTGACAGGGTAGAGGTCACCAGTGCTATCACAACGGAGCAGCACTTGACGGGTTTGAAAGTCCTTAACAGAAAAACCAAAAGGATCAAATTCAACAGTGCAATGATTTTCACATACAAACTGACGCACGGAGATTAGGTTTTTAACAATATGAGGGGTAATAAGAACATTATTTAGGTGAAGAGGTCGAAAGGGGGTCGGTAAAATGCTATGGCCAGAGTTGGTGACGGGAATTGTGTGCCCGTCACCAACCGCGACAGAGGAATAAATGCTCGAATTAAATACATCACTAAGATTATTGACCGAGTCATTTAGATGAGAGGACGCACCTGTATCCATGTTCCAATTTCCAGGAGCGGGTTCATGAAGGGTGGGAGTGGCAAAGGCATGTGGTAGAATAGTCTTTTGACCCGAACCCGAAGTAAGGCTGGTCGCATTCGAGAGGGTCGACATCGGTTGGCAACAAAAAATTCCTTCGGCAACCGATGTTCACATCGGGCAACACGAATGTGGGTGTGGGTTGTCAGATCGGTCGAGAGACCAAATTTGGCCATATCGAGTGGCTTTAAGACCGATGTGTTTACTTGCTTCTATCCCCCCCCCCCCTTTTTTTTGACCGTTTGGTCTCATTAAACTAAAAAAATAAATAAAATTCAAACCCATTTTACCACTCTATAAATACCCACTTCACCTCAAACACAATTCACAACTTACCATTTTCATCTACATTCAATTCAATCTAATTCTTATCCAACTTCAAAATGTCAAAGAAAAATACCCCACAATCAAAAACCCGACGATCACGACTACCCCAAAATGCCCTGGATCTAAATTTCTCGCCGGAAAACAACTTCGAGTTAACCGGTATATCACCACAACAAAACCGGCCTATTCGCTTTCGTCCGCAAGGTTTTGAATATCAATCACAACTACCCCAACCAAATCAAAACCAAAACGCGTTTTATCTTAACCGTCCTTTTGTCCCACCGCAACGTTCTTACCACGATTACCGGCAAGAACCTAGTGGGTCGTCGTACCATCCAAACATGGAATTCATTTATCCTTCTCAACCTTATTCCCCTATTCGAAGCACTAATCTAGAGATGAATTTGGAAGATTGGATGCCGGAGTATCCGACACAAAACTACCCAAGTCAAGATGCTTCGATGGGACAAGGTTCGGGTCACGGTTCGCACCACGGTTCGTTCCATGGTTCCATTCCCGTTGATGATTCTGATGATGAGAAAACCGCTTCCGCTGAAGAGATGTCCCCCATCAAACCAAAGCAGCCATCTAGACGTGCTTCAAAGGCCAAGGACAAAGGCAAGAAGCCGGAAACAAGCAAGGGGAAAGACAAGAAGGCTGCAGAGCCATGGACAAAGGAGGAAGAGGTGGTGCTTTGTAAAGCTTGGGTTTATGTGTCGGAAAACGCGGCGAGAGGAAACACCCAGAACCGCTTCAAGTTTTGGGAGTTAGTGATCGACTACTTTAAGAAAGAAACTGGCAAAGACCGAACATATGACTCCATCACTACCAAATGGAAGAGCAGGATTCGTAATAGGGTTGGAAATTATTGTGCTATCATGGAGAATATCAAGAATACCCATGGAAGCGGTGAAAATGATATCGACGACACTTCAAAAGCTCTTAGAGAATACCGTATGACGTACGGTCATGATTTCACTTTGGAGGAGTGCTACGAGGTTTTAAAGGGTCATGCTGCTTGGAAGGAGGTTGAGTTGCCGGCTTTATCAACAAATAGTCGGAAGAAAACAAAGGGTTCTACCACTACCTCTGGTTCAACCCAAGCTCGTGATCCTTTCGATGTCTATGACGTTGATGATTCTGCTGAGGAAGCGACTAGAGAATCACGACCGGCTGGTCGTGACAAAGGAAGGAAGAAAGCATCCTCCTCCTCTCGTGATGATGATGTTCCATCAGACTCGTTTATGCAATCGTTGGCCAAAAATTTCTTAAAGACCAAGAAGCCGTCAAAAGAGGATAAAGGTAAGAATAAGCAGGGTTTAGAAGATACTTGGTTACAGTTGAGGGAAAAAGAGCTCGAGATAAAAAAAGAAAAACTTGAGCTCCTGAGGATATCAAAATAGGAGTCCGACATCATCTTCTACAACACCCCAATCGACCCAAATTTGACCGGCCGCCAACTAGAAGAATTGGAGAAAGTTAAGGCAGCAATCAAAGCACGTTACAATTTAGATTATTAGTTTAAGTATTGTAGTGTTTATTTTAATTTCGTATTGTAATGTTTTTTTTTTTTTTTTTTTTTTTTTTTTTTTTTTTTTTTTTTAAATTCGTAGTGTAATGTTTTTTTTTTTTTTAATTTCGTAATGTAATGTTTTTTTTTTAATTTGATGAAATTTAAATTTAATGTTAAAAATGTTTGAATTAAAAAAAATAAAAATCCTTGGGTCGTCGACTGGGGCATCCGGGTTGTCTCAGGTCGCTGGAGAGAGAAAGCTGATGTGGCGCTGGAAGACCCAGGTTGTCCCAGGTCACGACTGGGACTAGCCTAAACTGACCAGTCACCCCAAGTGAAGACGGTGCAGGTCCAAGAATGCCGGACTGATTATGAACCCGCGCAGGAAATTGCATTTGAACTGCTGGCTGACCCTGGTGTAATGGCTGCTGGACTGTCAGTTGAGGCTGTTGAACCGCCTGATGTTGAACTGGACTGGGCTGTTGAACCGCCTAATGGTTCATAAGGTGAATTGCTGTCATGGACTGTCCAAGGAAGGATTGGACTGCGCTGTGACCTGTCACCCCATAAAGGGTGGGGTCATTAGCTGCGGTGAGGGGCCAAGTGATGTGGGGGTCACGTGCTGATGTGGTAGGCCATATGGGGCATTGACCGGTCCAAAACTAGGTGGACTGGTGAAGTAAGCTATGGGGTTCACGCTGTTATTTGGTTGATTTTGACCTTGCACCTGATTTCCACCAATCGAACCTGTGCACCCCAATTTTGCAAGTAAATGTTGAAGAGTTTGTAGGTCATTAGAAGATAGCTGATTGGTGGTTGTTGGGAGTTGTGGGGTTCCATTAGCATGCATACCAGTAACACCATGCGTACCATTATGAAGAAACTTGTATGAGGCACTGAAACAACACGAACCCTTGCTCAAATTTAAACATGGTTTGTAAACTTTTTCCGAGGAGGATGATGACCGTCGATGATTGTTACCGGTGTTGGCAAATAAAACCATGGGTGAGGATGATGTAGAATCGGTCATGGTGTCGGTGCGAGCCTTTAAGCGCATCTCCTCCGTGGTGAGCATGGACCGAACGGTTTTGAGATCGGGAAAAGGATCCGATGAGCAATGATTGTGGCCACGTTATCATACCTCGTGGGCAACCCTTCCAAAGCAAAAGTTACCACATCATCGTCGTCTAAACTCGAACCAAGACTATTTAAGATCGTTGCGATGGATTCGATCTTCCGAAAATAGGCATCGATGCCCATATCACCAAGTTTTAAGGAGCGTAGCTCCGCTTTCAAGGACAATGGAGTGAGTCCTTTTGTTGTCGGAAAAGATGGTGGCTAGGGTTTCCCACGCTCCGTGGGCTGTTTTAGGGTTGGCTACAACGAGCCGTTGTTGAAGGGTTTTGGAGATAGTCACAAAGATCCAAGAAAGAAGGATCGAAACTATCTTTAACCACTCCGCATCCGGGGGCGAAGAGGTGCTTGGTGCATCTTGGCCACTCTTGATTTCAAGGTGATCCATTAGAAGGTTTCCACGACAAAAATGGGTGAAAAAATACACCCATGATGAGTAGTTCATTTCATCGACATCGAGTTGAACCGAGATTATGTTGTTTAGGTTAGTGATTGCCATTAGTTTGTCGGAGAGGAGAATGGTGGGTTGTGGTGGAGGATCGATTACAGTCATGATGATGAGTATAGAAGAGAAGTGGGGTGAAGTGAATTTGAGGAAAGAGAAGGAGAATGAGGGTGATACGAATGGGATTAGAAGGGGATTATGAGCAGCATGTATTTTATGTTTTTAGGAGCAAGAGAATGGTGGCTCTGAAACCATGAAGGATATAAGAATGTTTATTGCTTTGATAAACCAACAATACAAAGAGCCTAGGATTTATAGATACAACATGCTAACTATATTGGGTAAATAGGCAATTACCCTTGATTCTAGCTAATCAATATAAATACAAATATACCAACACGTTTACAACTAGCATACTATAATAAACATAATACTAACAGTAGTATCAAATGTCACTACATCACCAAAATAACTATAATCCATTATCATTCTTGCATTGGCCCAAAAAATATTTGTTATTTGTTCCTCTTCATCTAATTGGATAGCATGATAAAATGATGGATTATGTAAAGTTTGTTCTTGAAAGTACCTTAATAAACTCCCAGCTTCACCATACTTTAACTCGCGTTGTCGTCTTCTTCGAAGATAGTTCTTTTGATCTGTTAAAGTGTAACCGACGGTCTCTTTTCCTCCACCACGACGACTCATCAATTCATAAGATGCTTTCGTCTTAATTCCAGAATCGTCGGCTAAATCTATCTCCATTGCTTGAACTTCTGATATTTTTCTTTGTGATGACATCATGTGCACAGTTTCTGGGATATGAAGCAAATGATTATGTTCAGGTACAAAATCATGTACAATATACTTCTTAACCTTTTTATTGAATAAAATTCCCATTCGGCATAGGCAATTTGTCCTAGTCTCTGCTCGAGGACATTTAGTTAAAATATCTCATTTATCATTTCTTCGAACACCTTCTTTATTACATACAAATCTCATGGATGATAAGTTCCATCATTTTTAATCTTATTGAACCAATGCCTGCGAATGTCAAAACCCATTCGCGCACCATAGTTTATCCAAAATGCCACGCGTCATCAACCGTATCAAACTCCATACCCATATAAGGCTCACATTTAGTCTCAACTTTAATGCAACTGTTGAATAGATAACATGTATTGGTTATAAACTACTCACTCCGTCCCATATTGACTGTCCACTTTGAATTTTTTAGGTCTTTCATTTCTAACTTTGACCTTAAATATTTTTAATTGTGTTATATAATACTTGATGCAAAATATATGAATAGATTGAGTTTTAAATGTATTTTTTATTGGTATAATTTTTATTAAATATTATATAACACAAATAAAAATATTTAAGGTCAAAGTTAAAAACAAAAGACTTAGAAAGTCAAAACATGACAATTAATATGGGACAAAAGTAGTATTTATCTAATAACACATATTAAAGTAGAATAAAAAAATCAAGACTACTTCATCAAGAATTATAACAATATTGTATGTATGTGTGTGTGTGTATATATATATATATATATATATATATATATATATATATATATATATATATATATATATATATATATATATATATATATATATATATATATAGGGAAGGGATCGGGTGCGGATTAGATTTTAAGTATAGATGGTGCGGATAATATCACAGTAACATTCAAAAAAATCTGAAAAAATTAAAAAAAGAAAGAGGAAAACAATTTATTAAGAATCGCTGAAAAAAAATTCAGAAAAAAAATCATTTTCATCGTTAAAAGGTATAATGTTATTATGAATTTTGTTAATATCACCGTAATTATCAAGCTTTCTTAATATCACTACTAAGTAAGGCTAGCAGTAGTTTCACTAAGGCTAGCAGTAGTATGTAAACTAGCAGTGATATTAAGTTTTTTTTCTAATATCAAAGTAACTTTTTAAGTAAAATTGTTAATATCACAGTTATTTTTTAGATGTTTTCTTAATATCAAAGTTAATTTTTTTAATATCACCGTAACTTTTCTTAATATCGTAATAAAAAGACATTGATATTAAGTAAAATTGTTAATATCACAGTAGAACTCATAATATCGTTAATATCACGGTAGGACTCATAATCAAAAAAACAAAAAGTGCTCATAAAAATATGAAAAAATAAAAAAATGAAAGAAGATAGCAATAGTAAGGATCGCTCAAAAGGAAAAAAATCAAAAAAATCGTTTACACGGTCAATTGGTACCGTGAATGTAAGCGCAGATCTTGACTTTTTTACAAAAAGTCAAGATCAGATCTGAAATGGGCGGTCCAGATTAATCCGCACATCCGCACGAATTAAAAAAATCCGCACCTGATCCTCACTATATATATATATATATATATATATATATATATATATATATATATATATATGTAGATATGTAGGGTTTTACAAACTAACCTGGGAATAAGAATCGGTGATTCTACTAGAGCATAAGAGTTGTCTTTGTCACTCATTTTGCTTTTGCGGTTGTTGTGAGATTATAGTTGTTTGACTTTTCTTCTTCCACTTCATGTAACTAGTAAAGACTTAATGCTAAAGAAAATGAAGGGAAATGATTGACAATTGGAGGGAAAGTATAAAAGAAAGAAATAAAACAAAAAAGTTATTATCACATAAATACAAATAAATTTGTGAAAAGTAAATTGATTGTATTAAAAAAGAGATAGAAATATTATCTTTTAATCTTTACCATTAATTAAATCTAATGGTTCATATTAATCTAACATGACTAGTCATATTCAAGACAACATTAGAGGATCCAAATCCATTATCATATATGGGTTGTACATTTACATTTATACCCTAAGAATATAATATACCATTAAATGTGCACAAAAGTCAACATAGAAGGGAATTGTCATAAAAGTCCATGAGGTGCTAGTGGGTTTTGTGAAAAATGATATTTAAGGGTGTTGATCACTATGTCAAATCCGAAAACTTAAAACAAACAATTTACAAGTGTCACATCATATGGAAACCTAAAGTAAAATAGCAAACCAAACTGCACCAAAGTTCACTCACTTTTAGGGCTTGTTTGGTTTGTGGGTGAGTTTAGAATTAGTATTTGAATTTAGATTTGATGTTGGAGAGAGAAAAAATATTTAATAATATTAATTATTTTATATAATAATTTTATATTAAAAATATTATTATTTAAAATAAATGTAAAGTGAGATGAGAGGAGAGTAGTACATGGGTTCCACTAAAATATTACAGTAATACATACTAAAAACCACCTAATTACTTATCTTTCATTGATGATTCCATTCATCCTCCTAAAATATACAACCAAACAAATGTTTAGTGTCACATCAAATCAAAACCCATTCTAAAGGTCCATACCAAACACACCCTTAACTTACCATCTGCAAAATTTTGATTGAAAGTTATTCTTGATTCCACTATATTATGACTACTCATATAGTAATATCTACAATAGTCCTTGATATGATATGAATCTTCTTTGCAAGATTATCAATTATGATCATCTTCTCCTCGTGATTCCCTTTAATAGTATCACCCTTTGTGGTTATAAGCATGGATGAGTTTAGAGTGATGTACCTAAACAAAGGAAATGGCAAAGTCATTTGAGGTTTTTTGGGCACGTCCTATAAATTGCTTGAATCATGAAGATCTGAGTGATTCTTTAAAATCGACAACATCATTTTGCATCCATTTTTGGCATCTCATAAATCTATAAAGTCCCAAAGATAGTACTTTAGAGACCACGATAAAATGAAAACACGACAACAAAGCTAAATTAATTCTTAAAAAAAATTGAAAAAAAGTGTTAATGTATGTGTAAAAATAGCAATGAAAAATGTGAAAACACATAAAATACATGGTCCTTATACATATACGAAATAAAGCTTCTTTGTACACAATGTTGGATGTGAAGTTTGTGTATTCGTCATCTTTGTCACAACAAATAACCTTCAAACCTTTTCTTGTCTTGACTCTTGAAACAACAACATAAATTTGTCCATGTAGAATACCGACCTTTGTAGAAACAACCTAAAATCTTGTATATTTAGGCCTTTTTAGGAGACAATGCCCCCATTTGTGCTGGCTCGCGAAGTATCTACTCCAAACTGTCGTCAACAGAAAGTGTCATTAATCATATCATGGAATGTGTCCACTGGCCACGTTTGTGGAAAATTGTATGATCTTTTTTCACATCGTGAAACCGATTCTGATTATATGCCTACACCTATTATGACCAATAAACTATATTGTAGTAAATGCTTCATCTATTAACATATTAATAAGAATAAGCTTCATTTGTGCATAATTAACAAAAAGAAAAGTATGGTATAGTTAAAATATACCTTGTATAGATAAAAAAAGAGAAAATTTCTTAAACGAACTCTTTCTAATGGTACTTTACAAATATAAATATCGCCT
Source organism: Chrysanthemum seticuspe (assembly GCA_019973895.1). Lineage (NCBI taxonomy): Eukaryota > Viridiplantae > Streptophyta > Magnoliopsida > Asterales > Asteraceae > Chrysanthemum > Chrysanthemum seticuspe. Next base: position 13,711,247 of record BPTQ01000008.1, read on the forward strand.
ATACTTTTTACTAAAATGAACTTTTTAATATTATACGTTAGATTCCTACCATAGTAGTTTTTAAACCGTACACGTGTATAACGAATTTCTGCGCGTGGGCGAGGCGAGAACCTAGGCGAATGAGTATCTAGGCGAGAACTTTGGGCGTGGTACAGACTAGTAACAAGTGTCTAGGCGAATGAGTGTCTAGGCGAGATGTCTGGGCGTGTACAACTAGTTCTAGGCGTGGGCTTGGGCGAGTGGTGGGCGAGGACAGGGGTTGGGGAAGAATGGGCGAGTGATGGGGCGAGGTGTTCTAGGCCAGCAAAGTGTTGTATTTTGGTAGGCGAATGAAGATGAATTCTGGGCGAGTAGGATGAATTATGGGCGAATGAAGTGATGTGTAGTGCGTTCAAGGTGGGCGAGGTGCATGAATTCTAGGCGATGAAGGATGAATTCTGGGCGTGGTGTGGAATTCTGGGTGAAGAAGTGCATGGGGCGGAGATGAGCTGGGCGAAAGGAGACACACAGCTTTAACTAGACAATTGAAAAAAAAGCCGACTCAAAAGAGTAGCGTTTGCTTCTTTATTTCTTTCCTATTGTCAGTTTCATGCTTTATTCATTTCACATACCATAGCATAGCCATGCTACCTGTCGACAATTTCAGTCTACATATATGTTTTAATTCAAAAAGGTAATACTATCTTCATGGTAGAGAAATTTTAGAGTAAAGTCCTAAAAACATCCCTGTGGTTTGCCCCGTGGCGCTGTTTACATCCCTAAACTTTTTTTTGGCACAAAATCATCCCTCCGTTAGTAAAGTTGGCACAAATACATCCCTCTGTTAGTAAAATCAGTTAATGAGGACTAACGGTGCAAATATATCTTCGTTATCTCACATAATTTAACGTAAATCGTCCTTGTGGCAAGGAACAAATTGCAACCAAAGTCCTTAATTTTATTTACAAATTCGTCCCTGTGGTTAGACCGGTCAACGTGGGTCAACGCCACGTGTCACCACATGAGTGGTGCCACGTGTCATCGGGTCGGGTCGGGTCAGGCAATGTGTCCGGTCGGGTCGGAAATGCGAAGTTCGTTTGAAGTCGAAAAAATTCCCCGAGCATACCATTGGAAAGAGCACGAAAAAACGAGTCCGACGGTATATTTATTTATTTTTTTACAGTCCATAAAACTCCGTAAATTGATAGGCCAAAAACTAAATTGAACCTTTTAATAATAATGAATTGGCTTTTAACTTTTAAAAAGGGTTATGTATTAAATTTAGGGAATTATACTTGAAGCTATGCCTAGCCCAGTTGGGCAAAGCATTGCTTCCCAATCAAATGTCCCAGGTTCGAATCCAGGGGGAGCCAAATTGTGGTTTATATTACTAATGCCACGTGGCACCACCTCACTGGTCCACGTGGCAACCCGACCCGACACATTGCCCGACCCGACCCGACCCGACCCGACCCGATGACACGTGGCACCACTCATGTGGTGACACGTGGCGTTGACCCACGTTGACCGGTCTAACTACAGGGACGAATTTGTAAATAAAATTAAGGACTTTGGTTGCAATTTGTTCCTTGCCACAAGGACGATTTACGTTAAATTATGTGAGATAACGGAGATATATTTGCACCGTTAGTCCTCATTAACTGATTTTACTAACAGAGAGATGTATTTGTGCCAACTTTACTAACGGATGGATGATTTTGTGCCAAAAAAAAGTTTAGGGATGTAAACAGCGCCACGGGGAAAACCACAGGGATGTTTTTAGGACTTTACTCGAAATTTTAGGATAAGTGGGAAGGTAGAAAAAAGTAAATGGTTTACTTAAAAAAATGTATACATTAAAAATCGGCTAAAATAAACAAAATAGTTCGACACAAAAAGTAAATAAGGTGTTATGATAAAGACTAGACGATAGAGACTAGACGAAGATGAATATTTAAATGATGATGTGATAAGATGATAGAGACATGATAACGCTACACGCATCGTTCGGGGTCAAAGAAACTTCCTTTTCTTCGAGCAAGTTTTATAACACCCTAGGCATTGAACCTAATCGTTGTAGTGTAGTAATTAGGGTAAGCCACGGGTATTGATATCGTTCTCTAGGGGAATAGGAATGCTAGTAGGGAGTTACTACGCTAAGGTTAAGGTTGAGGAAGATTATTTTTTATCTTTTTATATTTTATGAAAATGGAAAGGTACGAATCTCGGGTATTGGATTTGGGGGGTTGGTATTTCTACCGATTACTCTACTATTATCTAATTATCTAAACTAAGGTTGTGGGAGTCTATGTCTAATTAATGTGTGCTCGTATGATAGTTTAAAGATGTGTTTACTTAGTTTGTATTACTCCTTAATTATCTCCTATTGATGGTTGAGTGTCACGTCTTATTCCTAGTTGCGTTGTGTGTCTAAAGTTGTAGGGTATGCGTTTCTCCCTAACTCTTTGAACTTACCAAAGGGTCTTGTCTACAAACCCACTAGAGATTATAGACTCCTACTCTAAGGCGCTCTTTGGATGGTTTAGCCTACAATCACTCAGGTAATTATACTCTAAGGTTCACAAAGATGAATCAAGCATTAAGTACACAACGAATGACCTATCGCATTACTAGATCATTAATCAACTAAGATAAGAAACAACCAATCAATATTCAATAATTAAGTTTCATACTTCCTAAGCAAACACACAAATAAATTAGCCGGACATGGAGAACATGCAAGCATACACACAAATAATCAAAGACATAATTGAATTAATGAAGCAAAGACTTATCTTGATGTAAGATAGGGTTAAAAACCCTAAAATACTGTACAAGACACCTTAGGTTCGGTTTTAGGTTTTTACTCCAAAGACTCTCCACACAAAGACTGAAAAATTCGGATTCTATATATAAGATTACAATTGCGACGGCGTCACCTTATGTTTAGTGACGCCGTCGTGTCGCCGCCATTAGGGTTTCGTCTTGGCCACGTTAACCTTGCGACGGCGTCACCTTATGTCCGTGACGCCGTCCTCTTCAGCTTCTGACGTCGTCTGGATTGCATCTAGGCCGTCTGAGTAGCGACGGCCTACTCTTTCACCACTAGACGCCGTCTCTTGAAAATACGAGTTTTGGGTTCTGGCCCGTCACAATAATTTTGGGACGGCGTCACCAATAGCACCTGACGCCGTCGCCTTCTAACTTCAGCAACTGTGAGTGCCTTGATTTCGACTTTGGCCATTTTCTTCATATATTCGCGCCTTTCCGTCCAAATAAGTGCCATTCCAGCATTTTGCCTTCACGAGACCTAAAAAGTGAAAAGGAACGATATTAAGCAATAACGGATACAAAAGTGATCAAATAAGGACTTAAACGACCCCTCAAAATGGTACCTTTTAAAACCTTATCAAATATCCCTACACTTGTTATTTGCTTGTCCTCAAGCAAATGTGCTTTTAGCCAATTAATTTATAAGTTAGGGGTCATGAAGCATTAATTCAAAACGGTCCATAACACATATAAGCCCCACAAAAGTCATAACAAGCACGGAAATTACATACTAGCACCTCACATGGGGTGTTTGGATACTCACATCTCTCTCGGGTGTATATATGAAACATAACAAAATAGGAAATGGAAGATAAACACTCATTAACCGGTCCTAGTACATAGATTACCATAGGCTTGAGAATAGATCAAACCTCCATCGCTTTGGCGTAAGCACCTAGGAAAGACTATCAAAGAGGTCTTTAAAGGGTTGTAACGTTAGGCTTACGGTAGGGAAATAAGGGTTTGGTGGGATAGGCTATTTAGTGGTGGTAAGTCAAAAATCTCTATGTTAAATGCATATGAAGAATGGCGTTGCTAAGCCAAGACTCGACACTCTAAAATTTAAATAACTGAAATAAACAAACATAAATTTAAAGGATAGATGTAGGATGGTAGCCCGTATGTTTTTTTTTTTTTTTTTTTTTTTTTTTTTTTTTTTTTTACTCTAATATTTTTTTCTTTTTCTCTTTTTCTATTTTTTTTTCGATTTTTTTTTTTTTTTTTTTTTTTTTCATACACTTTTACTCTACCATCCTCTAAGATAACATCAAAATACTAGGGATTTATATGCATATCCCTACACTTGAGTTTTTATTACTCTAACACTAATTTGACCCGAATTGAAAAGATCAAAACACTTGGGGTACATTATTACGCAAACAAAGGGAATTTGAATTTAACGTTCCCTTCCCGTCATTTCATAAACTTTAACTTTTCCCATGAATCCCAATCATCCCAAAACTGTATACAAAGGATATGACTCGACTTAGCAACTTATGCAAGCAACCAGATAATTGAACTAAGGTTTTAGGGTGATAACAGATATTTGCACTAAAAGTGAGTGCATAAGGGGTAGGCTAAGGCGATTTGGGTGTATATTTGGGGGTGGGGTGTAAACAATGCTCTTCATTGATATTCCGGAAAAACCGAAATATCACGAGAACCGCGAAAAGGATATGCTCTGAGGGGTTAACTAGGGGTATCGTGTACTAAAGATGAGTACAACGCAAAGGGTATGGGGGAATTACTCAACCGAAGTGGAAGAAGTAATTATATTACGGGTATCAAACAAGGGTTATCCTAATGCCTCTTATCATTTAGTTATTCCTAACTACACAAGTGTAGCCTCACTTGCGATCTCGGAATGCATCACAAAACAAGTTCTAGAATCTAATATACTACCGGTTCACACTCTAAGCATTAAAGATGAATGCTTTAATTCCTACTAATCTAAGGGCGATCCTCACATTTTGGGTGGAATTTGGGTGGTAAAGGGTTTTGTGCTAGTCATATAACTTCCTATCCGTGAGACGCTTTTGTTAAGACTAATGGCACACTCCTATATGTCATGAAAAATTTTAAATTTGGTGCCAAAATTACCCTAACCGACATTTTCTCATGGTTTATTACACAAATACAATTGGACAAAGCAAATAATCAAGGATAAGCATAGTTTCAAAGTTCCCGTTTTATTTTCCCTCCCTACACTTAAACTGAACATTGTCCCCAATGTTCCCCGAAAGTATCAAAGTTATGATAAAAGAAGGTAATTAAAAACGAAAGAAACTAATACTCCCCTGATTAGCTCGGTAGGATCCGTGTAAAGTGGTGGTTAAATCTTTTTCAAGAAGAATTATTGCGTGAAAAGCTCATTCCAATCTTATGTAACTTCTTCTTGACAAACTAAACCTGCACACTTGAAGAAAACAAACGAAACATTCGCGTAAAATCGGCGGTAATAATATATATAAGACTCGATTTAAACTAGGATATAATGCTTGTGGAATGGATGTTTACAGAATTTCTAAGAAAATTAAGACCTGGAAAATTCCAAAAATTTATAAGTAGCTCAGAAAACGAGAAAAAGTAATCTGATGTTTTTACTCCTTCCTGACGCCGTCAGGTTATCCTGACAAAAACTGGTCTGCGATTTTCTGAAAAAAAATTCTGGAAAATTTACATCTTTAGAATATGGAAAAATTTCTGCAAAACACCCATTATGACTCGATACAAGCATTTGACTCGAACAAACAAACATAAATATCTTTTAGTTAATTGTTATTCTCATGTTTACGTTTCTTTTGAAAACGTGTGTAATCCTCCCTACACTTATCCCTTATGTAAAATACCTTTATATGCAATTAAGACGAAGTTAAAAACAAAATAAAGCATTTTTACAAATTTAAACATGAGGATAAACAATTAATAAAAGATATATGACACTAACAAGCAAACAATTAAGCATGGGTTGCCTCCCACGAAGCGCTTTTCTTTATTAAAGAGTCTTGTAGCTAGACTCGTAGTCGTGCTCCTACGTTTTCTCATTACCGCCCTCTTGACGGCTTCTAATGGGGGATTCCATGTTGTAGAAGTGCCCTAAAATGCGCTTCTCTAAGAGTTCATCCTCTCCCCAATCGGTCCTGTATTCCGGTCCTAGGCTCAAGCAATCCTTGTAGAATCCGAAAATCTTAGCCATAACATAATCAACACCTTTCTCCCTATCCTCATCATTCCTATAATAGACCGATAGTTTAAGTTCCTTTTCATCATTAGAGAGTGATGAAAACTTCTCAATCTTAAACGGCATTTGGTAAGCTATGTCATCGGTCTTATTTTTGAATCGCACTACTCCTAATGAGGGGTCATAGGTCATCCCGGTGCTTTCTATGAAAGGTTTTCCTAGAATAACATGGGACAAGCTAGGGTCTATGGCCGTGCTAATATTATCCACAATTATGAAGTCCGTAAGAAACGTGAAACTACCTACATAAACGGGCAATCCCTTAACTCTACCAAGAAAATTGCAACTAACATTAGGATCATTGGGGTCTTGCCTAGTTGGAATAGGCTTCTTCAATATCCAATTGTAGTAGGTGCTAGTCATTATGTTGATTGGGGACTTGCGATCAATGTAAGCTTTTGCCACAAAAAGGTGTCCTATGACACATGGTATGTTGAGATTCCAAGGGTTCCCAAACTTAATTTGAGGACTTTTCCTAACATACATGTGACGGAGGTCACGCACTAAGTGAGGGTGGCGAGATAGTTCTTCTTCCATAGGAAATTTGTTGAAATAGTCAATGTCTACTTCATCTACTTCCTCGAGTATTTCCTCATCCACAAGTGTATAGTCCTCTTCGTCATTTGTTTCATCAGGTTCAACTAAGGCGATGGTATTGACGAATTGGACATACTTTAGCTTGCTTGGATCCTTAATCTCTATGCCTGAAGGCTCGGGAGTTGAGATAGCACTAACCTTCTTATCACTATTAGCTATGGCTTTCAAAAGGTTGTCTATTTTCCTATCCATCTCGGCTTGTTGATTATTAAAGCGGTCCGAGAGCTTAGCCATTTGGGTTTCTTGGGATGTAACTAGGTTTTGCAACATCCCTTCGATGTTTTGTTGGTTAGGACCGTCAGGTGGGGACCATGAGAAATCATTAGAGGTGAATTCTTTGGTTTGTCCCCAGTAGAAATCGGGCTTGCCTTTCCATGCCTCTCGGGTTTCATTGAAATTCCTAGGTCCGGGTGTTGTAGGGAATCTTCCTCCTGCTCCATTAATACGCGAGGATGCGTAGTCAACAGAAGCGTGTTCGGGGGATCGGGTGCTATTGCGCGTGTTATGAGGATCACAAAACGGCTCACACGAGGAAGAAGCTTTGTTCACATGGTGTGAAGACTTAGGATTTTCATAGGAACTCATGAGGAATTTAACTTGATCTTCAAGTTCGATCATCCTACGGTCGGGAGGAGGCAAGGAGATTGCCTTGACGGTTTTGGGCAGCTCACGGGGGTCATCCCAACTTTCGTTGTCATAGAGGGCGAGGTCCTCTATTATTTCCCATGATTCTTCTGCGGTGAGATCACTAAGTTTTCCACCGGCCGCTTGGTCAATGGATCGCTTAGTGGGAAAGTTGACATGATCATAAAAGATTTGGACTTGGAGCCAAAGATCAATGCCGTGATGAGGGACTTTATGAAGTAAGTCCTTGAATCGGGTCCATGCTTCGTAGAGAGATTCACCTTGACGTTGTTGGAACATCAAGATGTCATTCCTAAGCTTAGTGGTTCTCCCCGGTGGGAAAAATTGAGCAAGGAAGCGAGAAGTAAGATCATCCCAACTTGAGATGGAGCCGGCGGGAAGTCGCTCAAGCCAATTACTAGCTTGGTCCCGTAGAGAGAATTGGAAGAGACGCAGGCGCGTGGTCTCCCGAGTAGTAGCATCAAGGTCGATGGAATCGACGATTTTGAGGAAATACCTCAGATGCTGATTTGGATCTTCGGAACGAAGTCCATGGAATGCACATCCGTTTTGCACCAACCGGATGGTGTCGGATCGCAGGGCCGTAGTTTGGGCTTGGTCGGGAAGCTCAATGGTGTTCCTATAGCCTAGGTGGCTTGGTCTCGAGTATTCACCAAGAGTACGGGCTCTTGGCGGGTCATTTGGTGGTATGTTGATGAATGGTAGTGGGTTATCACCTTCCATGATGAAAAGTGATGGGGTTACGAACAAAGGTTACGAAGAAGGGGGATAGACTAAGAGAAATCTAAGAATGAGAAAAAAGTTTACTTGATAGGAATCAAGCAAAGAAACCTAAACGAGGTGGACTACTAACTAGCTATTCTATTCCCCGGCAGCGGCGCCAAAAACTTGATAACGCTACACGCGTCGTTCGGGGTCAAAGGAACTTCCTTTTCTTTGAGCAAGTTTTATAACACCCTAGGCAGTGAACCTAATCGTTGTAGTGTAGTAATTAGGGTAAGCCACGGGTATTGATATCGTTCTCTAGGGGAATAGGAATGCTAGTAGGGAGTTACTACGCTAAGGTTAAGGTTGAGGAAGATTATTTTTTATCTTTTTATATTTTATGAAAATGGAAAGGTACGAATCTCGGGTATTGGATTTGGGGGGTTGGTATTTCTACCGATTACTCTACTATTATCTAATTATCTAAACTAAGGTTGTGGGAGTCTATGTCTAATTAATGTGTGCTCGTATGATAGTTTAAAGATGTGTTTACTTAGTTTGTATTACTCCTTAATTATCTCCTATTGATGGTTGAGTGTCACGTCTTATTCCTAGTTGCGTTGTGTGTCTAAAGTTGTAGGGTATGCGTTTCTCCCTAACTCTTTGAACTTACCAAAGGGTCTTGTCTACAAACCCACTAGAGATTATAGACTCCTACTCTAAGGCGCTCTTTGGATGGTTTAGCCTACAATCACTCAGGTAATTATACTCTAAGGTTCACAAAGATGAATCAAGCATTAAGTACACAACGAATGACCTATCGCATTACTAGATCATTAATCAACTAAGATAAGAAACAACCAATCAATATTCAATAATTAAGTTTCATACTTCCTAAGCAAACACACAAATAAATTAGCCGGACATGGAGAACATGCAAGCATACACACAAATAATCAGGGACATAATTGAATTAATGAAGCAAAGACTTATCTTGATGTAAGATAGGGTTAAAAACCCTAAAATACTGTACAAGACACCTTAGGTTCGGTTTTAGGTTTTTACTCCAAAGACTCTCCACACAAAGACTGAAAAATTCGGATTCTATATATAAGATTACAATTGCGACGGCGTCACCTTATGTTTAGTGACGCCGTCGTGTCGCCGCCATTAGGGTTTCGTCTTGGCCACGTTAACCTTGCGACGACGTCACCTTATGTCCGTGACGCCGTCCTCTTCAGCTTCTGACGTCGTCTGGATTGTATCTAGGCCGTCTGAGTAGCGACGGCCTACTCTTTCACCACTAGACGCCGTCTCTTGAAAATACGAGTTTTGGGTTCTGGCCCGTCACAATAATTTTGGGACGGCGTCACCAATAGCACCTGACGCCGTCGCCTTCTAACTTCAGCAACTGTGAGTGCCTTGATTTCGACTTTGGCCATTTTCTTCATATATTCGCGCCTTTCCGTCCAAATAAGTGCCATTCCAGCATTTTGCCTTCACGAGACCTAAAAAGTGAAAAGGAACGATATTAAGCAATAACGGATACAAAAGTGATCAAATAAGGACTTAAACGACCCCTCAAAATGGTACCTTTTAAAACCTTATCAAGACACTTTTAGTTCATTTTGGTAAATGACGAGAAAAAAGTCCATATTGGTAAAACAAGTAGCTAAATGGGTTATTTAGGTAATTGGTTATAAAAAAAACCCTCCTAATCTTGTTAAACTTCTTTCATCCTCATGTTTTGTCGTGACTTTGGTCTTCTCGTTAGCTTCGGTTAATGGCTTGTTTTCCTCAATCTAATCAACCTTTTCGCAAGGTTTTTTCCGAGTGGGTGTTGAAGACTCTGCCATAATGAAATTTATTGTATAAGACTAAACCTTATATATGTATGTATCTTCTCTAGCGAGTGAATTCGGCTAATTAGTCAATGATAGATAGACCACTCGTAACTTAATTTTAGCCCATAAATGAACATGAAAAATAGTTGGAAGACACGTAAATATTTCTCTAAACATGGCTGTTCATACAACTGATATGAGGAATCATATTTCATTATATGAATGACTAATAAAATTTATAAAGAGAAGAACGAAAGTGTGTTAGTTGGTCGCTCATTTTTATCATCCTGATATTTTTAAGTTATATGCATAGTTAGGCCTCTTCTCAACAATTCATTATAAAGTACATACCATAAAAAAAATTACTTTGTCTAGTAACATCAGTTTGCTACCTCACCGCGAGTAACTAACACATAGATTATAGAATATTGCTATTTTAATGTTGGTCTCTTATAGATTGAGCTTGTAATAGTTACTTGAGTAAGCATTATATAATCTTTATCAACAAATAAAAAGTCGAGAGGTAAACTTACCGTAGTTTTGCTACTGAATCTGTGAATGGCTTTCAAAATCAAACCGTATTTCTTATGCTTCAGTAGTCCCATGTGTCTGCAAGATAAAAATAGGTCAAATTCATCTCTAGACATCAAATATTCTTTTTTTGAAAAAAAAAAAAAAACTACCAAGGTGGTACCAATACCAAATATACCAAATGATTGGTTTCTTTGGATGTCTTCCAACAACTTACTTCATGTTATATTTATAAGGTTTCGTTAGTCAAAGGACCTTTTACGAAAGAAGTAATTAAAGAAAACGAAAGTGATTTGCGCATTCCCTTAATTGATTGACACACTCTAAATTAGAATGTTTTGACATTTATACCCTTACAGGTTTAAAATGTGTAAAAGTAATGTGAGAGTATAAATATCAATACACTCTAATTTAAAGTGTGCCAATCAATTTAGAGTCAGATTAACGGGGACTAACTTTGCCAAAGATAAATTAGAGTTAATTACATAAATCGTCCTTGTGGTTTGGTAGAAATTACGGATCTTGTCCTTATAGTTTTTTTAGCGCGTTTCGTCCCTGTGGTTTACAAATCTTACGGATCTTGTCCCTGATCTGACCCGGTCTCAAAAAAAGGACCTCCCTTGCAAATACTCTCTAACGTGAGGGCTAACATCATATTTTGGTTTTAACGATCGGATTTAATTACATAAATCGTCCTTGTGATTTGATAAAAGTTACGTATCTTGTCCCTGTGGTTTATTATAATATTTTAAAAAAAAAACTGTTTTTTCTTTTAAAAAATTAATTTTATTAAAAAAGAAAAAAAAGAAAAAAAAAAACTTTTTTTAATTTTATTATAAAACGGATGAAGGCGTATAAAAAAGCGTTTTTATACGGTTTTCTCTATTTTTACTTTTCATTTGTTTTTATACGGTTTCGTTCGTTTTTGTATGAAAACATTTTTGTACAAAAATGTACGTTTTTGTATGAAAATGTATGAAAACATTTTTTCATACAAAATGAACGAAACCGTACATTTTCATACAAAAACCGTACGGTTTTTGTTTAAAATGTACGTTTTTGTATGAAAATGTACGTTTTTGTATGAAAATGTAAGTTTTTTCATACAAAAACGTACGAATGAAAACGTTTTTGTATGAAAATGTACGTTTAAAATGTACGTTTTTGTATGAAAACGAACGAAACCGTATAAAAACATTGAAACGTAAAAATAGAGAAAACCGTATAAAAACGTTTTTTTATACGCCTTCATCCGTTTTATAATAAAATTAAAAAAAGTTTTTTTTTTTTTCTTTTTCTTTTAATTTTTTAAAAAAAATTAAGAGTTAATTACATGAAACCGTACGGTTTTTGTATGAAAATGTACGGTTTCGTTCGTTTTGTATGAAAAAATGTTTTCATACATTTTCATACAAAAACGTACATTTTTATACAAAAATGAACGAAACCGTATAAAAACAAATGAAACGTAAAAATAGAGAAAATCGTATAAAAACGCTTTTTTATACGCCTTCATCCGTTTTATAATAATTTTTATTTATTTATTTATTTATTTTTTTTTTTTAATAAAATTAATTTTTTAAAAGAAAAAACAGTTTTTAAAAAAAAAATATTATAATAAACAACATGGACAAGATACGTAACTTTTACCAAACCACAAGGACGATTTATGTAATTAACTCCGATCGTTAAAACCAAAATATGATGTTAGCCCTCACGTTAGAGAGTATTTGCAAGGGAGGTCTTTTTTTGGGACCGGGTCAGGTCAGGGACAAGATTCGTAAGATTTGTAAATCACAGGGACGAAACGCCCTAAAAAAAAACTATATGGACAAGATCCGTAATTTCTACCAATTACCAAACCACAAGGACCATTTATGTAATTAACTCGATAAATTATAATACTTCTAATAATCCCATCTCCATTTTCAGTGTCTCACACACAGATAAAAAGAAGAAGAAAGTAAGATTTAGGGCTTGGAATTGAAAATGCCAGTGAGAATAGTGGAGTCTCCAGCACCTTCCAATTCTTCTCCGTCTTCTTCTTCAGGTTCGATCTTCCATATTTTTTGTTATTTCTAATTGCAATTTACTTATGCACACAAGGTGTTCGATCAAATTCCTCAACCAAATGTAAAATATTTTTTATAATAATCTTCAATTGAGGAGTTATTGCATTAAGCTGTGCAGTCAAAATAGTATAGGATCAATTGATTGCTCTTTTAATGATGTTTTTTTTATTTATTTAAGAAAATGAAGTTTTTTTCTATTAATGTATGCCTTCATATGGGCGAGAAGCAAGGTAGGCTGGAAATGAATAGGATGACCAAGGGACAACTTTAACATTGTTAAAAATAAGGTCAAAGATGCTTATAAACAAACACTTGAATGGATGTGTGCGGAAGACTAGGAGAAGTTTGTGATGAGATAGTAGTAGGCGAAATGCTTCAAAAGCTCAAGTGATCTAATTAGTTTGAATATAGGACGAAAACCCATAATTATCATGAGTGGATCCTAAAAGTACTTGTAGGTATGTTTGGGCCGGGGCTAGAGCTTATATTATAAGCCGAGAGCTGAAGCTTATACTTTTATAAAGCTGTTTGGCGAATTAGTTGGAGCTGAAGCTTATTAATGTAAAATCGCATAAAAATACATCATATTAGTTGAGCAGAAGCTCGACATGAAGGAGCTTATCTTGTCGCAGGACATGACCTCAGATAGGAAGGGGTGTAGAAATAGAATTAGGATATGTGGGTAGGTTTAGGTTCTTTTTTGGGTGTTAGGCTTTTAGGCGTCTCTTTGTTGCCTTGCCCCCCGCGTTTTCGGTTTTGGTGTCTCCCTTTTGCTTTGCCGTAGCTTTAGGCCCGGCGTTGCTTTGCTTTGCCTTGCGTTGTGTTTTTGGTGCCTCGTTTTTCCTTGCCTTAGCTTTTGGCCCCGTGCGTTGCTTGCTTTGCTCTGTGTTGCTCCCTTAGGTTAGTCTGCTTTTCTTTGTGCCTTGGCTCTTTTTTTTTGTTTGCGCTTTGCTTTTGTGCTCTTTTGCCTGTTCTTTTGCCTGGGTCCCCTTGCCTCCATGCCTTTCTTCGGGTTCCTTTTTGTTTTTGCTCTGTTCGCTTGTTTTGCCTGTTTTCTTTTGCGTGCTTTTTACTGTCCTTTTGCTCTCTTCCCTTTCCTCTCTCTCCCGCACACCTGCACTTGCCGGAGGTCTCGTTGGAAGCAGTCTCTCTACATTTTACCACCCCATACCCTGCCCTGGCGGGATTGGGTTTGTTTGTTGTTGTTTTTTGTTTTTCAGTTTTTGCGTGATAATCCATTATATTTTGAAGTGTATTTAAGTAATTTGACTAGCTATAAGCCCCCATAAGCCCATTTCTATGGGCTTCTGGCTTATGGATGCTTGTGGCTTATAAAACCTTCCATAAGCCTGCATGACAAACAAGGCTTATTTTATAAGCCAACTTATTTTAAAAGCTCAAGCCTCAATAAGCCCCCACAAGCCCTGTGCCAAACATATCTAATGTCAAGGGTGTTTTCAAGAGTTTCTAAAACCTAATTAGACTGACAAGGTTAATACTTACTATGTAAGGGATCACATGACAGCATATGTCTCCTACTTAAGCTTGATAATAGAGACTTCAACTCTGACGCAGCATCAATATTTCTGATGTGGATTATAAGAAAGGACATTTGAGATAGAGGAAGGGCAATGCTTGCTTTGCCACACAAGAACGATCAACTACAACATACAACATAAGAATAAGTAAAATAGGAAAAGTAGACAATTTCATGATCTTTTTACTCTTAAGGAAAAAAGAAAAGAGTTGCAGACTCATTGTAACCTCTATAACAGCTTAATTTGACTTGGGTACAACATTACTTTCTGATATTGTGGATGCCATCTGATACAAATAGTCCTTTCAGTAGTCGTATATTATGCTAATAATGAGTTTTCAACTTACAGAGATTGCCGAATTGTAATAGCAAAGACAAATTTCACTTACATGCTATATCAATAAATTAATTTTGTTGGCATTATTAATTTTCTGGATTTTGTATTATACATGCACTTTATATCTTTCATGATGCCACTGGAATGTAATATGGAGAATAGCGCATATAAGTTATGTTGAATCTAGTTTTGGGGCATCCTATTAAATCTATATACTGATCATTTCTCTTTCCAAAAGCATTTTAGGTTAGTGCTAAATTTGGGAATAGATGTTTCACAGTTTCTGATTAGTATCAACTAATTTAGATATATGAAAAGTAATGGCCTTTTTTTACCTCGACTTTTTGGTTTTGTTCTCCAAATCTGGTTCTGATACACACTTTTATCATTCTTCAGGTGCAAATCCTGGACAAACTTGTCTACAACCTTGTTCGCTTCTAAGTGTTGGGCAGGTAATCTCTTTTATATGTTGCATCCTATTTTCCTTGTATTATTGTCATACAACTTCGTATTTTCGATATTTGTGCTCCTGTCATGCCAGAAAATGAGGCATGGCCGGATGCTATGTAACTGTGGCAATTGAGCATTATTATAAAAATGTTTTGTATTATAGCACAAAGGTTACATGTTGGAGATCAGAAACATCTTATCCGCATAAAGGAAAAAAAAAAAAAGAAAAAAAAAAGAAAAGTTTTCTGCAAATACTTTACTGCTCATCCTTTTCCAAACTGGGGAAACTTTCACAATAGTATCTCCTCGTCTAATTCCATTAATACTTCAGGAAGTCAACGTATGGCTTTGAGGAGGTATTCACGTATTGAAATACTCCTCTGCTAGTCTGCTCTATCTGTGTCTTTTAGGTCATGGGAAATACTTTGATGGAATAGTAAGTACAGGGAAATGCATGTAGGTTCAAGATTGTGACCGTTTCAAATGCCGCTGGAGGCTACATCTAGAAACATACTTCCTCTTTACAAGTCAATCTAGGCTTATGTTATGTTTAAGGATAGACCAATTTAATAACAATGAAATCCTTTGTATTTGTTTTCATAAATTAGCATGGATGAGAGAAATGTCAAAATTGTGTGGATAGGTTGAATGGAATTGCGACTCAAATCCCTTGAATAGATTTGAAGTGTCTGTAGATTCAAGTTTAGTGTTGTAGATTAGGTTCTATTGCCTGTCGATTATGGGTAGAGGTTTTCCAAGAGTTAAATTCCCTAAAACCAGGACCCAGGCATATGGTTATTTCTATACCGAGTTTGTTAATACGTAATTTCTCATTGGCTAATGGTTACCTTTTGAGAGGTGAAGACTACTTACTTACTTTAGACAATCGTCACATT
Organism: Chrysanthemum seticuspe; assembly: GCA_019973895.1. Taxonomy (NCBI): domain Eukaryota; kingdom Viridiplantae; phylum Streptophyta; class Magnoliopsida; order Asterales; family Asteraceae; genus Chrysanthemum; species Chrysanthemum seticuspe. The sequence continues at coordinate 13,726,913 of BPTQ01000008.1, forward strand.
TCAGTGGAGCAACAAAATCCTAAGAAATAAGTAGATTCTAGTAGTAGTATTGTCATTGTGGTGTGACTAGGCTGTTCAAGTTCTAAACAAGCATCAGATATGCATCTTGAAAACCTGGGTAAAAAACATTTCTTTTATGTTTCCTTCTTGATTGATGGTTGGAGCTTGGAAGTTTATATTAGTTCGGGCTTCAGGGGCATATCATATATATATTAAAGAGGTTTGCTCAAAGTTCACGTTATGTTGCAGGTGTGTTCTGTCCTACGAGGAATATCTCTCTTCCTAAAGTAAAGAAACTAGATTCTCATAGTTATTCTCCTTATTCTAGGGAGTTACTGCATTTTTTATTGAATCTACATGGGGCTCAGTGATCTTATTAAACCTTTATCTTAGGCTAGTTGCATTTGCCACATGCTCCGGAATAATGATACGACCCTGATCATTAAGATATTTTCTTATTATTATTATTTACTATTTTCTTATCATTATATTATCTTGGTTAACAAGATAGATTATTATGGCAAGTCTAGGATTTATTTAGTATTTAAGTATGATTAGGTCTGTAAAAAACCCCAATTAGCTTCATTGCTTATATCCGGTTGCTAATGTTCTTAAACGATCAATTCAGCCTTTACGTCATTGGAGATGTATGAAGAATATCCTTACATCTAGTACATGCTCAAGTAATGAAGTGCTCTATAACTTTCAAAAAATTTAACAACCCTTACTTTTAAGAGAAAATCAATTTCGCGCTTGTCTTCATCTGGTTACATGTGCTATTAGTCAGATATGTCTAAGAAGGAGCAATTATCCTAACAGTAAATGGAGATAGACTAATTAGTTTCTTGCAAGTGGGTTACGGAGCCAAAAAAGAACAAAGCTAATCAAAATTTAGGAACTACTGTTTGCATCAACACAAACGATAACATTTTTAGCTTTATTTTTGGCAGAACATATACCTGAAGTCCTGAACGCTTGTCCGTGTAGGTAGGCTGGTGGCAACCCTTGATACTGCTAGGCCAATTTCCTGTTGTTAAAACAATACATGTTTAGTCAATCATCATGGGGAAATGCATGGTTAATCCATATAGGGGACATAGTGCTGGTTCTGCATTACCTAGAATGCACCAAGTACATGAAAGTAGTTCAAAGAAAATGTCGGTTGGGGCATATCATGATATCTGGATATAGAGGGTGTGTGGGGTTGCATATTTAAGTGTGCTTATTTAATAAGTAGATAAGCAGTTTATATGTTTGGTTATTACTGCTTGTCTGTATCTTTTTAAAGTGAAAAAGCAGTACCAACCACCCCTTAATGTAGTGTTTATTGATTTGGCATCATGTACTATAAGTATCTTTTTTGGAATTGGGTAATCACTAATCAGGCTTTTAGAACTAAGTATAAACCCTTTCTATCCCAAATATAAAACGAATTTCTTTTTGGGATGTTTCGAATTAATGGCGGTGCCTCCTTTCTTGGCAGAGTTTCTATTCAGAAAGACCTTGTTGCGTGTTAGAGTTCTCGAAGCGCATGAATACCTTGTTATCGTTTTGTGAATAGATAGGTTATTATCTATGAAGTGGGATAGTGGGCTAAACATATCGAACACTAATAAAGCACTAGAAGCAAATGCATATGACAATGAAACCTAAATTATGCGGTTGCTGAACACCTGCTAATCCTGTGCAGCTAATGAGTAACCTGAAAGGCTAAAACATGGGAACATGTGCATATATTGGTTACTGAGTTTTACATTTTTGAAAGACCGACGTCAGTGTAGAGCACATATTATACATGAATTCAAATAACATATAAAGCAACATTGTCAAAATGTTTAAACAAATATCCAAAATGCTTGTCTATATGACTATTTGGATGCCAATTGCCATACCCTATGAACATGTGATGGATACCAAAAGTATTGAAAAACCTGAACAAGTAGAAGGTGGACAATAAATTTAATAGTAGAGAACAGGGAAAACATAGTGATGATGTTTAGTTTTTACTTATAGGCTTATAGCCATACGTTTAACATGCCCAGTTGTTGAAGTGTTCCATTTCATTTTTGGTGGTGAAAGAACTCTGGATCTTTTAATTTTAAAATGACTAAAAATTGAGCCAAACCATATATGAGTAACAAAATAAGCCATGGATTATTGGCTTACAAGGTTCACCTGATTGGCTAAGCCAAGTCCTAATTTTCTTTTTGAAATTTCAATTAATAAGTGTAGACCCACCCGATACGTATCTGGCTGCACCCTATCTGCTCGTACACACTTTGATATCTTGACACTGCATGCATAAGGCATTCTAGCTCTACTTGGTCTTGATTTTTTTAGCCTGAACCCTTACAAAGTTCAACATAGAATCTTGCATTCTATCCTATTGTCTAGGATGGTATATCATCACGAGTACATTGGTTGTTATGTCAAAGATCATCTAGTTCTTCAAGCTCATTTTCTCGTAAATATGTTTTTGTTATTTTTTCAGGCATTTTCAGGAACCCAAAACGTTTCAAGTCCACCGAAAGAGGAAGCTTGGAGAGTGAACGTGCGAATCCAAGGCTGTGACCTGAGCCATGGATATTTATGTGGCACCATGGAAGCTCTAAATGTGCCAATGGCAGATACACCAGTAAGCAGCATACTTTTAATGGGTATATGAGGCTTTTGATTTTACAAAAGATTATTTTGGCATGCATTTTTTTAAGTTAACGTGAACTGGGGAGCACTTGAGAGAGTGAATGTGGAGTTTGTATTCTGAATATAGTAAACGAAAATGACGTTATGCCTTTAAAAATCTCATTTATGATGAGGCTTTTTGTTTTAATCTACTTCTCATCAACCATAATGTAAAAATTATGTACTTGAGCTCTGATTTAAGTGGGAACTTGTGTAGAATTATAAGAATACATTTTGGAGGAGGTGAGATGTAGACAGCCTTACCTCTACCCGAAGGTAGAGAGTCTTTTTGCAGGGAGTGAGGATCAAACCCTCGCCTCTGTCTCCAAAAGAGAGGGGTAAAGCCAACTGATCCAACCCTGCTTGTAGGAGTCCCCTATGCCCTTCCGTTATTTTTTTGATCATTGTGCTTTGTGAATGTGGATTACGTACCAACTAAGGTACCAAAAATACCTAACTGCAGGTAGTTACTTTTTGGGAGGGAGAAATTGTTGATACCAAGAATTATACCTTCTTTACTAACAAATGGAAAGCAACGTAAGTTTTCTTCTGTAGTTCAAACATTCTAGCTGCGACAATCTTTGTTTCTGTCTAAAATTTGTTATTCAATTACCACAAAAGGATTTGCTCTTTGGCCTTTGATGTCCAAATGGATTTCTTCTTGATATAAAACGATGATGTGGATCTTATTACGAGCCAAAAGCAAGCACTTCGACATTTTTTAGCAATACTAAAGTATAGTAATTACAATGGATGGGGTGTTTGGGAAGGTGTGTTTATTAATTGTATGGCTGAGTAACGGGTCAAACCCGACCCCAACCGACCAAACACGACCCGAAAACTGATTAAGGGTAAAAAGTGAACCGAGAACCGAACCGAGTAAAACCTATTGAAACCGAAACCGAACCGAATAAGGTCGGTTCGGTTTAGCTAGTTCGAACCGAATAGTTGTGTTTTGACCCGAACCTAACCGAGTAAAACCGAAATAATTATACAAAACCTAAAACCGAACCGAATAATTGTGTGTAAAGCCCATTTTGTTCATTCACCATTTAACAAACCGTGACAGGTCAGAGGTCGACATAGAACACTGGTCAAAGTTTCCATTCTTCTCGCCTCTTCTAGTAAGTCATCGAAATATGTCGCCAGAACATATAAGTTTAGATATTTTATGATATGCTTAACGCTCTGTTCCTATCAGACCCAGGTTGAAGTTGATGGTGGGAAGTCATTGGACCTCAGCAACTATCAGTATATATTTATGGTAATTTCGATGTACTTCTACCTCGTGTCTGATGGTTACGGATAGGGGTGTTAGTCGGGTCGGGTTGGTCGGGTTTGGGTCAATTCGGGCCGAGGCTTAAAAATACCCGAACCCCGACTCTATTTAGAACCCGACCCAAATAGGCCCAAACCCGACTAACCAAGGTTCTAAATAGAGTCGGGTTCGGGTATGTTTTTAGCCCCAACCCGAACCCGACCAACCCGACCCGACTAACAACCCTAGTTACGGACATGCCTATTATTCTGGGTGACTTACTATTTAATCTCCGGTAATGCAGAGATGGAAAGAGCAATACTTTGTGAACGTTGGAGCTGATTGTGGATTGACCATAGCTGGCTTTTACTATGTTTGCTTTTCTTGTGGGGATGGCTCGATCAACGGCTACTATTATGACCCTAATAGCAGGTACTTATCCTTTTTTTTTTTTTTCCTTTTGCGTTGTTATCACAATTGGTGCATCAATTTTTTGCTTGACTTTCAAATACGATTTGACCTAGTCAATCCATATTTACTCAGATAGGGTGACCTGCAAACTCAATTTGACCCGTTTCCTTTCCAGCTGAACTCTTCTGTTTGACCTACTTGATCTGTAGAGATAGAAACATGTATTGCGTTAAATTAAATTGCAAATTAAATATAGTGATAAGGAAATAGTTTGCACTATAAGCAAGGTTTTAACCCATTTCCTTTTGGTGATTTTATGACCTATTTCACCGGTTTTATAAAATGTTTTCCATATTTATCCATTTAAAACTGGAACGGTTGTAATATTCCCCTCTAGTAAACATGTTTAAAGATTTAGTTGTCATTCTTAATATGATATTGCAGCCCGTTTCAAAAGCTTGAGCTGAAAACAACCAATGAAGGAAGAACAGGTTTCAGCTTCTCTTCTTATGAGCTGCAATAAGAGTCTGTTTATTCCACATCAAAACAAGCGGTAAATGACAGTCAGTGTTCAAATTGGTGTGACGATTATTTGCTGCTACAATGATGGGTCTTCAACTTGGCATGTCAGATAGTTTTACGAGATTCCTGTTTATAAGATAATTATCGTTGATATGTAATGCGATGTTGAAAAAAAGACTTACAAGTCTTCAATGGCATTGGAAAATCGGAATCTCTTTGTGGTTTTTTTCTCAGACAAAATATACTTTTGCTAAATGCACCGTCTACCTTGTAATTTTTATAAAGTTATCGTGTATTGCAAGTCTAACCGTACTTGGATTGGAGCCAAGGTTGTTTAACAACCAGTTTGGTTGGTTCACGTTTTGTAAATGAAAAACGGAGCAAACTAATTGCCGCTATTAAAACCATATTTGTTAGTGTGTTTTAATGGTGTGAGCCGATGTTTCTTTAAGAATTACCAATGTAAAATACCAACCCATCCCGCTAGAGTAACCAACGTTGATTGCACAGCTTATGCAAGATGTCTTATTATACTTTGTTTTAGATCTTCGTTACTTTAGCTATAGCTTGAAAAGCATCTGATTACGATCACATAAACAACTAACTTATATCTTGACTGGAGAGTCCTCGACATCACTCATGTTCTGTATGAATTCATAGAAACTTGCCGCTTCACGCTCTTTTTTTGACATATTAATTAGTTTCCCCACAGAAGGACGCATGTTCAGTGTGTCATTGTTTAGAGTAACTTGATAATTGTTCTAGGATCGAACCTTTTGTGGTGGAAGCTCGGTAGATTCTTCATCAACGTCTAATAAAACACTTGATATACTCTAAACAAGATAATAATAAATGTCAGGGCTCAGGTGCTATAAAGTAAGGGGGTTGAATGTAGAAAATTAGTTGAAAAGCGGCTTGTAGTTTAAATAACTAATAAATAAAGTGAGTTGATTAGGGGTGGTTCAACATCTACTAGTCACCCTATTAACTCTGCCCTTGGATATGTGCGTCATACGTTGATCATTTTACTAGTTATGTGGTATATACTCGTGAAAGCCCAAGTAATCCTAAATTGAGTTTATGATGACCCGTGTGGTCATATTATATAAATTCAGTGCCAAGTCGACCTTTGTGGCCGTATTATGCAAGTAACGTATTATGATGACCAGTATGGTCATATTATATAAATTTAGTGCCATGTCGACCTATGTGGTCGTAATATACAAGTCACATATATGACCCATATGGTCTTATTATATAAATTCATCGTCATGTTGGCCTATTTGGTCTTACTAAGCAAGTCATGTATTATGTTAACCTATGTGGTCATATTTAGTATACAGTTGACCCGAGTGGTCATACAGACATATTATGTGTTTAAATTGATCATAGTGGCCAAATACATGTATTTAGTTGATCCCGAGTGGTCAAACAGACAGATTATGTACTAATATCGACTATATGGCCAAATACATGTATAACATGTAACTACGTCGACCCGAATGGTCATATAATTAGATTATACCTTTATGTTATGAAAATGGAACTCAGGCCTTCATAGCCAGATAGTGCATAATTGACACTTATGTTCCGAGAATAGAACTCATATAGCCTTTGTGGCCAGATAATGCATGCCCTTATGAGAATGGAACTTAGATATCCTTCGTAGCCATATAATGCATATTTGGCACTTATGTTTCGAGGTAGCCATATAATGCATATTTGGCACTTATGTTTCGAGAATGGAACCAGATAGCCTTCGTGGCCAGTTAGTGCATATTTGGCCCTTAAGCCCTAAAAAGGGAACTCGGATGACCTTCGTGGGGAAATTAGTGCATAAGTGGTATATATGTATGGTACTCGTGCAAAATGGCACTCATGATTATCCGTGTGAAACACATTTTAAAGTGTTATGATCTCCTGTGTGGAAAATGATGATTACGATGACGTAGGCGGTGTATAAGGGTCCAACTAGCACTTCCCGTCCAGGTTTTGGTTATTGTATGTGAAACAACGATTATGCATGATATTGTAGTATGATTTCAGTTTATGCTACGTTATCACTAAGCTATATGCTTATTGATGTGCTATTTCATCCTGCTTTTAATATTTATAAAACTTAGATAACTTAGGATAGACACATTCTAACCGGCAGAGTACCCGATCAGATGTAGTGAAGCCTTAGGTAAATCCGAGTATCGTCCTAAGAGAGCTGTGACCTTGAAAGCACTAAGAAGATTAGAGATGATATTGATAATATATTGGTATGCCAGAATATAATCCAATGATATGCTATTATTCTACTCACACCGACACCATAAATTTAGGGAAAAAAGATTGATAAACGAAGCTTAACAAAGAATACAAATATGATATGATTCTCGATATGAAGATTCAATATAGTGGTTAATTATCACCAGACTCCTTTGGTCGATTCGTCATGGCCTATGGTTCTTAGATTCCTCACCAAGATGAGCAGGTCACCCGGGATCATTCGGCAACCTAATAGCAGTCATTAAGCACCAAATCTACTAGATCTAGACGGTGGGTGTCACACCCCCAAATTACCTGTTTTGCAGCGGAATGGAATACCTGGGGGATGACTGTCATAGCATCAAAGTTACAGTTATATCGAACGACATAAAGTGTCGTTTTGAAAATATCGTTTGATTAAGTAAAATAATCAGAGTTTACAAAAGATAGGTCCCAAAAAGTAGTCAACATTTGCGGAAATAAGTTTGATACAAGCTAAACGATGTTTAAAGTGCATAAAAATCCATGTGAGAAGCGTCGTCACCGCGACTCTATGATAAGTCCATATGCATGCCATGAAGTGTATGCCTTAGATATCTGAGATAAAACATGCTAAAAGTGTCAACACAAAGGTTGAGTGAGTTCATAGAGTTTGTGTTGTCATGAAAAACCTTGAAAGAATGTTTATGCAGCAAAGGAATTGCAAATCCACTCAGTTCCAAGTTCCGCCCATACAAAATTTGCAACTTGTGTGTTTACAACCCATTGCCAAAATATGTATAGTTTATGTTCAAGCGCATGATGTCAAATGAATTCACATAATAGTACATTACTTACTGTATCAATATTCAATTGATATAACACATATGAGTGTTGTTTCAAATAGTTCCACGACCATTAGTTCATGATTGTACCAAGTCCGCTAGTACATGATTATACCAAGACCGCTAGTTCAATGATTATACCAAGTCAGTCAACTCAATGATTTATGATATAGAAACTCTAATCATGGCAATACTGTTACTTCGTATGACTAAACATTCAGTTCAGATAAACATATAGTTTGCAAATAGTCATGAATGTCATAAAAGTTGTTGAACATGTATCTCCCCCAAAGAGTTTAATAAAAGCATTAAAACAATTGAAAATGGGGCTATGGAACTCACCTGATGCAATGATTATGATGAAAAAAGTAGATACACTGAAATGAGGTGCAATCTCTAACTGCAACTTGAATGATTTAAGAGTTTTTGAGCTAGAAACTTAATTAATCTATAGGTTTTTATTTCAAAACCTTAACATAGATCACTAATAGAACTTGATAAACACTAGATCTTAAAAAATTTATGGTTTCCTCTTGGTGTTCATGAGTTGGCCGGCCATAAGGAAGAAGAAGGAGAGAATTTCTTTCTTGTTTCACCTTTGTAAAGTGTTAACTATGTGTTTGTAGTTTTAGATAATAATTGATTTAAGCAAATATCTAGCCTATACATGTATATGTGTCCATTAGAAGTAAAACACAATTTTGCAACTATGATGACTAGGGGGGGGGGGGGGGGCTAAGGTGGCCGGCCATAGGGTGGTTTTGGAGAGGGTTGGGTAGTTTTTGATAATTAAGTGTATTATTTGTTATGTATAATGTGTAGTTTGTAGGTATAAATAGGTATTTAGTGTAGCGTTAACTAAAAATAGATTTTAACGGAAGAAATAAATATATATTGAAGTTGTAAAATTATAAAAATACATTTCTTACAAGAATTGAGTGAAATAATAATTATCGAGTTGCATTTACGAAAACCGTCGTAAATATTTATACATAACAATTTATATGCAAAATAAATTGAAAACATCGGGTAAACTAATAATATAATTTTTATAGTCTTACAATGAGTATAAAAATATATCAAGATAATTTTTGAAAGTGTCGGATCAAATATTCAAAATAAATGATTACGCGATAGCGTTTATTTAATAAGAAAATAAACGTTTAATGAAATATGCAAATCCATGCATGAACTAATATGATGATGATGTTACTAATGATATGTAGACTAAATCTAGTCTATATGAAATGTCCTCAATGATTTTTCATGAATTCGCAGCTAAACCATTACGGTTACGCGAATTTGATACTTGTAAACCTAGTTTACGATAAATGATGAATAGTGATTTTTCTCCGGGAATGAATAGTGTTTCATGAATAGTAAATTTTTAAAATACGTTCTCAGAATATCAAATCGACTTCAAAAACAATGAATAGTAAAATGATGAATAATAAATTCCTGAGATGAATAGTGAAATTTTCAAAGTTTGTAAAATGACCTAAAATTACAAGTTGTCACAGTGGGAACCCGACCGTTAGGAACTTAGATTCCACCTAACCTCTTAAATACCTCCATTTGATAAGTGATCATTTGGTCAGTTCGCACACGAAGAGTGTTCGTACTGTGGCCAATTCCTTCCATACTTCGCTATCTATCAGACTGGGGTCAGTTGGTCATATCTCCCAGCCCTTTAGATACTACCAAGCTTATAACACTACCGAGGCTAGCGATCTATGAAAAGACTAGCAAATATCTATAAAGAATTATAGAGAATAATAATAACATGAATGCAAACTTTAATTAAAGATATGAATTCATAATATAAATTCTAGAAAAATATAAAAAGAATCCAAACTCGAATACAAAGGAAATCGTAGACGAGGACTTCGTTATTCAGTGCTCCTAAACCATGCTTCTTCTTCTGTGTTTTGATCTCCCCAAACCCTAGAAGGTTTGGGAAAGGAGAGATATCTAAAACTGATGAAACCATCGACTATTTATAGGCTTCAAACTAGTTACGGCGTAACCTTATTAGGTAGTTACGTCGTAACTTCTTCAATCTTTTGTGCTTATCCATGGTTACGGCGTAACCTTAGCTGGGGTTACGCCGTAGCTTATGTAATCCATTGTATTATTTCATTACGGCGTAGCCTAAGATGAGGGCTACGCCGTAGTCTTTGTCCATTTGGTGCTTATCAGATGTTACGGCGCAACCTGAGCTGAGGGTTACGCCGTAGCCTTCGTAATCTTTAGTTGCGTCGTAACTTCATCACTTGGTTACGCCGTAGTTAAGAGACAATCGTATGAACAGGGCTTGAAAACGTCCAATAGCAGCTTCCTTACTTCGAATGGGTCCTGAAATGAAATAATAAGGAATAAGGATGTTTTCACTAGTATTTAACTCAAAAAGTGATGATATAGAGGGAAATTAACGCTTAGAAACTCAGGACTATTTGATGTTATCACTTATGTTGCTTCGTTTCATGTTTTGTTGTAGGTGAGCCAACAAGACTAAGTTTAAGGGCAAGGACTTAGCAGGTTAGCTATCGGTGGTGTTTGGATGGTAGAGCAACTCTATAACCCTTCTCTAGATACTACTTAACATCCTTAAAAATTTTAGGGTCGTTTTGTGCAAAAACGCAGAAATTTGTTTGTCAAATATAAGTACATATGTGTGTATGTTTTGATGAAAGGGTGTTTGGCATTATGCCATTTACACCCGTTTTGACCAATTTTGATTTTATATGGGTTCAAATATGTTGTACATATCAAGTTAAGTTTGTTGTGTTATGAAAATGCTTTGGTACTAAGTTTGTTAAGTTTATAGTTTGCAATAAGTTGTTTTGTGCAAAAACTGCAGAGAGTGTTCGGCACTTGTCGATACGACGTATCCCAAAAAGGGGATACGGCGTATCAAGTATCAACCCAATTATAAAGATTTTTTTTAGTATGACCGTTTTAGTATAAACCTTTACAACTTCATAAAATGTCTTACATAACACATGCATTAATGTTTTGAAATTATGAAGAGGTTAGAAAATTAGGACATTTTCATGTCACCTTGACATGAAATAAAACTCCACTCTACTTGAAATAAAACATAAACATATTCATGACTTTTAGACCTTTTGATAAACCATTATAGTGGATAGTTTTAGATTGGTGAAACATTTAATGTAGATTATTAAAATGTTAATGCATTAATCAAAATTATAATGGTTTATTATTATCACTACTATTTTCATGCAGACTTACTTTAGAAAATATAACAAACTGTGTTTCACTATTTGAGTTTAGCTAATGCCAAAGTATAATACTATAAATTATTTTGGATGAAAGTCAATAACATTGGGAAAACTTGAAAGTTGTCTCTGAAAAGAATGTCAGTACAAAAATTGATTACACAAAATATTGCATTTACTTATTTCTTTCAATCGACAACACCCTTTCATAGTCTTTAATTTGCATGTAACATTAAAAAGCACATAAATTGAAAAGTTAACCATGTGCAATGTGTCATATAAAGACATATGTTGTCCCAAGGCCAAAATAGTTTAGTGGAAACTTTCAATGCATCATGTCATGCATATAACGACACCTAAGTAGTGTTCAACAAAAAAAAAAAAAAAAAAAAAAAAAATAGCAATTATCATAAAACTAACAAGATGTTAAGGAAACTAGATTATACGATATAAGAGTGGGCGTTACAAGCGATAGAAAACCACTCAACCCTTACAAAAGAAATTTCATATTTCTATTAGACATCCAGTTAAATGATAGCAGTTTTACATCATTTAAAATACACTCCTTCTTTTGTCTTTTAAGCTTGAAAACAGTTTCATTCGTAAAAAGTCATAGAATCCAAAGCGTTGACTGAAGGGCACACCATCAAATAGCTGAAATAAATAGGAAGGCAGATTAAAAAGGTCCGCGAGGGAGGTCACTTCGGTGAGACTTAAGAGATTTAAGTATTCAGGGTGCCAGTATATGAGGGCTTGAAGCCATGTATCAATTCCACAAACGAGCAATTAAAAAATAGATGCCTTCCAATTCTATGTCATCATCACATACAGGACATCAAATCGAATTTACGTCAATCCCTTGTTTGTCTAGATTTAAATGCGTTAGGAGTCTTTCATTCAAAATCCGCCAAGAGTTTATGTTAACCTTTATGGGAACCAAATTGTTCCATCTTGTACGGTTATAATTTTATATGTGCTCGGTCAATTTTAAATTCATTTCGTCAACCTCTTAATTAAGGATACAACTATCATACGCAGTGGCGGAGCCAGAAAATATGACCACAGGGGGCATCAAGCGAGGGCTAAATAACACATCTATGTCAGATTTTAGTGTATTTTGAAGGGAAAATAACTTACAAAAACATCATACTTGTCCAAAAATTCACTTCTGTATTTTGAGGTACTAAACTTTCAATTTCGGACCTTTTTGGGTACTTTTGTGACATTTTTGCTCTTGGATTCTTAATAATTTTAGGGGCAAAAATGTCACAAAATACCTCTAAGAGTCCGAAATTGAAAGTTCAGTACTCATATAAGCAAAAAAAATTTGTTCAATGCCCAAAAATGTATTTTTAGATAAGTATGATGTTATTTTAAGTTATTATCCTTATTTTGAAATAAATCGGGTCGGGTTTTATATAAAAGAAACAAATAATTTTAAGTGTACGTGTCAATACAATAAAATTCAGTTGGTGATTTCACCTACATTAAAGAAACTCATTTAGGCTTATACTCATGGATCAAATAAAAAGATTTAAAGAAAAAATTAACATACTAGATACGTAAAAAGAAGCTCACGTTTAATGGATAAGTTAACTAAAAGAAATATGATTATCATATTAAGGCTTCCAAGTCTCTGACTAACAGTACGTGAAGTTGATCACAAAACAAAAGATTGTGGATTCAAATTTTGTTAAAAATATTTGTGAAATATGTTAAATAAATAGTTGGGAAAAATATAAAATTTTTAAAGTTTTACAAAAAAGATCAAAACCATAAAAAGAACATTTGAGATCTATGATGCTAGCAAATTAACATGAAAGATCAAATCTTGTATTACTGTATATTCAAAGTAGTGTGCCACATATTTGATAATTCTAAGTTAGTACTAATCAAACAAAAATTAAATACTCAAGTTTTTCAAGTTATATCTGTTACCAAGATACATTTAAAAAAAAAAGAAATAAATTATAATATACTCACCCACTAGCCCACTCCCCAATACCCACCATCTCACACCCAATGTCACTTTTCCTTAATCTCAGTTTCTCCATTTTCTCCGATCAAACAACTACCCACCGGAAAAAAAACAATTATTTTACATTAGAGCACTCTATTATTGTTGGAAAGCTGAGGGCGACGAGGGCACTCAGATTTTATGAGCGAGGGCACTCGACTTTTTCGGCATCAATTTAACATTTTTTTCTATATATTATGTGTATCCGTATGACCTTGGTTGGGGGCATGTCCCCCCACTGCTACTGAGGTGGCTCCGCCCTTGATCATACGGACACGCCATTGATGATTGTAGTTCATATACTTATAGCTAAATATTTATAAGCTACAAATACCAAAATATTCAATCTCTTCCATGTATCGAAAGCTCATAAGAAAAGGTAGAGCACAATACAGAAATTAGAGCATCCAAATTTTTATTTGATTTAAAAGACTTAGGCTGTTTAGTAAAAGTAGTAGCGGTGAGCGGTAGCAGTTTTTTTCTATAAATACGTTTTATAACGTAGTTGTAGGTGTAGTCATAATGTGTAAAACACCTCTTAAATGCTCAACGCTCTTAAATGCTACTTCATGGAGCGTCGTAAAATGAACATTCTAAAAAAATAGATAAAGCTACTTGCTGCTTGCCATACGAGCATTAAAGATTACAACACTCAACGCTCACAAATGCTCCACGCCATACACACCCTTAAACCGGCAGAGAAACCTGCTCCGTACACCTTTTCACGTAAGGACAACTATTCCTAGACAATTAACATATACTATATTTCTAATGAACTTTAATAAAAAATGGAAATTTAACCCATGTTTTAAACGAGAAGTCCATATATATTTGTTTCAATCGATTCTTTTACTAAACCAACAAAATTATGTACACATTACACAAGTAAGCATTAGTTTATTTCCTCACTAGAAGTTAATGGTTCAAATATCACTAGATAAACATTTTGGGGTGACTAAAGAATGGTTAGAAACGATCACCGGATAACTCGGTTAGTCCGCGTATATCTGAGTTGAAAAAACTCATCTTCCTCATATAACCTCAACAAAAAAAAACTCATCCGTTTACCTGTTAACATAAACTTAGCAAAGCAAACATTATCCTTTTTTTATTTTTATTTTTTATTTTTTATTTTCTTTTCTCAAAGATTTATTAAAAATTTAAACACATAATATTATAGATTGTCACACATGCACAAAAAGTGGGATAAAGTATACACTTCAAAGTAATTTTTGAGTCAGTTTCGGTCATTACTGTTTTCAAATATACTAAACACAAGACTTCTATTAAAACCCTCCTTTATTATTATAAACCCTGTGTTCTTTTTACAATTTTTTTTTTATTATATTTGTAGCACAAATATAATTCTCATGTGGGGTATTTCATTATCTTACGTAACTTAAAGAAAAAAAACAAAATTTCATATTTTTCTGGTCACTTTTCTACAAAGATTTGTGGGTTCTAAAGAACAAGAATTTGGTTCTTGTGATTCTAGCTTTTTAGGATTTCTTGCCTTTTCATTATTTTTGTAGAAAAAAATTTGTATTGAATGATGGTGAATGTATTTACAAAGAAGACATTGTTTGGGCTTTTTCTAGGACAGGTTCTTTCACTATTTATAACATCAACTGGATTCTCATCATCTGTGCTTGCTAAAAGAGGTTTGCATTTTATTTTTTATGCTAATTCATTGATATGTGTATAAATTTTACTTAAGTTTTTGTTTAGTTGGGGAAAATCGCGCCGAAAGGCGATGGAATTTTACATCTATTTTCAATGTTATGTAATGAACTAGTTACTTATTTTTAACAATTGATGTAATATAGTAACATGCCTTTATTTTGCTATTACTAGATGTAACTTACCAATTCAGGTAAATGCATATATTTTTCTATTGAATGTAACATGATTTTAGTTTTGTAGCATTCATGCAAAGTACGTTTGTCTTGTTACCGCTTTGTGTTATTGTTAACGAATAGGTGAAATTTGTTACAAATTCGAGAAAATTTTCCTTATATTTGCTATTCCTTAAATCTGGCTTGGTTGTATTGCATGAGTAACAAACCAATGAACTGAATTATATTGACTTGTGTGCATAGAAGGCGATGGATTTAAAAAATGTTATACACAGTATTTTTTAATGTAATGGGATCAATTTTTCTTATTTATGTCATATTTTTAACTCAGGAATCAATGCACCGACATCACAATCTCTAGCGAATTATGTGTTGTTGGCGATTTTTTATGGTATCATTTTGATTAGCAGAAAGAAGGGTATGAAGGTTAGTAATCTTAAATCTATTTTTATTAAAGATCGTTTATATAAGATATGAAGGTTCTTTGTCTCATGGTAGCTTGTTCTCTTCCTTCGAATTATTTGATGTTTCACTTCTCTGAATATTTTTTTCTTATGTGAGCATTTTGCAGGCAAAATGGTACTATTATCTACTTCTTGGGCTTATAGATGTTGAGGCAAATTATCTTGGTAAGTTTGTAATTAGAATGGTTGGGTCGGGTAACGGTCAAAAGGGTCCATTTTTAGTACAGATCAAAATGGGTCGGTCAAGGCCTCATGTTCTTCGAAATTGTAGTATAGTGACGGGTAAAAGTGTAATGGGTCACAACGGTATAAACACAAATGCGGAAGCAAAACCTTCGTTTGACAACACCTACCCAAACCCGTATGAACCTATGAGGAAGTAAACAAATAAGGCACACTAATCACAACTCCTAAACAGCCTCTAACAATATCAAATCAGCCCCAAATCAGCAGGTACAAAAAGTAAACAACCACACAACAAGAACACCAAGCTTTTAGCGTGGAAAACCCCAAAACGGGTAAAAACCACGGGACACCTAGTGCCGCTTAACATCCACTACCACCAATAATAGAGCAATACAATCAGATCTTCTCTAGATACTAGAGGCATACAACAATCATCATACACTTGGAATAAAGCATCAAGATGTATGGAAACAAATTAAAGACAAAAGAGGAACAACATCACCAGGAAATCTGCCCTCTGTTCCAGCCTTCGTATCTCAACTTTCAGACCACTTGAGACAAATTCAACCGTCCAAAATGTTGGCCCAGATGCTGTGAAGCTACTGTCCAAAAATGGGGACGATCCAACGGTTCAATCTCTGGGGATCTTCTGTTTTGTGGGCTGCTACAGGGAAAGACGAACTTTCTCTCTTTTGATCTCTCTCTCTCTCTTTCTATTAT
This sequence comes from Chrysanthemum seticuspe, assembly GCA_019973895.1. Lineage (NCBI taxonomy): Eukaryota > Viridiplantae > Streptophyta > Magnoliopsida > Asterales > Asteraceae > Chrysanthemum > Chrysanthemum seticuspe. The sequence goes on from BPTQ01000008.1 coordinate 13,743,348, forward strand.
TGTTTCATTGACTTCTATCACACACCTTCAAAAAAAAACCGAAGATAAGGCAGTAATACCCAAGATGGGCAAATAGACCCAGGATGGGCCTCAAGGGGATACCCAACATGGGCTTTAATATGTTGGGCTATTAACCCTCATGGGCCAAGAAAATACCCAACAAATCTCCCCCTTTTTCTGCCTATGAGGGTGAGTTCGCCATCCCGGCGATCGAGCAACAAATCTTGAGCTTCTCCCTTGCTAACGTCTTGGTCAACATATCGGAACCATTATCATCGGTATGAACTTTATTAAGTTCAAACATACCATCTTCAATAGCATCTCTAATCCAATGATACCTCACATCAATATGTTTTGTTCGCTTATGAAACATAGAATTCTTCGCAAGGTGAATAGCACTTTGATTGTCACAAAGAACCGCATAACGTTGTTGCTTGAAACCAAGTTCTTGCAAAAACCTTTTCAACTACAATAGTTCTTTGCACGCTTCTGTTGCTGCCACATACTCAGCCTCTGTTGTAGACAATGCCACACACTTTTGCAATCTAGATTGCCATGAAACAGCTCCCCCTGCAAAGGTCATCAAATATCCAGAAGTGGATTTCATGTTGTCCTTATTTCCCGCCATATCTGAGTCTGTGTAACCAACAAGCATGGGTTTTCCATTTCCAAATGTGATACCCAATTTGGAAGTACCTCGCAGATATCTAAATATCCATTTAACAGCTTCCCAATGCTTCTTACCAGGATTTGATAGGAACCGACTGACAACACCAACTGCATGAGCTAAATCCGGCCTTGTACACACCATAGCATACATCAAGCTACCAACCGCTGAGGCATATGGAACTCTATCCATCTTTTCAATACTCTTTTTAGAAGAAGGGCAATCTTTATCAGTTAGCTTAAAGTTGGTAGTAAGAGGGGAACTAACCACTTTAGCTTTATTCATGTTGAACCTGCACAAGACCTTTTCAATGTATTGCTCTCATGCAACTTCCTGGCACCTCTATCACGGAAAATCCGAATGCCAAGGATCTGTTTTGCTGGCCCCAAGTCTTTCATAGCAAAAGACTTGCTCAAATCTCGCTTCAGTTGGGCAATTCTTCCAACGTTCTTGCCAACAATCAGCATATCATCAACATATAGCAACAAGATGATGAAGTCATCATCACCAAACTTCTGAAAGAAAACACAATGATCTGAAGAGGTCTTTCGGTAGCCTTTCTTCCCTATGACCGATTCAAATTTCTTGTACCACTGTCTTGGTGCTTGCTTCAACCCGTACAAACTTTTCTGAAGTCTGCACACGTATTCTTCCTTCCCCTTAACCTGAAAGCCTTCAGGTTGCTCCATGTAGATTTCCTTATCCAGATCACCATGAAGGAAAGCTGTCTTGACATCCATTTGCTCCACCTCAAGATCGAGGCTAGCCGCCAAACCAAGAACAACTCGAATAGATCCCATCTTCACAACCGGAGAGAAAATCTCATCAAAATCAATGCCTCTTTTCTGACTGAAGCATTTAACCACCAATCTGGCCTTGTACCTCGGTCTAGAAGTATGCTCTTCAGTCTTCAATTTGAAAACCCACTTGTTTTTCAAAGCTCTCTTACCCTTAGGCAACTTTACCAAATCAAAAGTAGCGTTCTCATGCAAGGAATTCATCTCATCTTGCATGGCTTCAACCCATTCCCTTTTGTGTTCATCTTCCATAGCTTCTGCATAACACTCGGGCTCTCCCCCATCAGTAAGTAAAACATACTCATGTGCAGAATAACGTGTGGAAGGATGATGATCTCTAGTAGACCGCCTAAGCGGAATGAATGGTGGCATATTAGGTACTGGTAACTCAGGATGAACGTCTTCATCTAAGTTTGGTTGCTCTTGATCATCAACATCATCAGCACCCTGTTCTTCATCATTCTGAATATCATCTCCAAACTGTGGGTCAACATGTTTAGGAGGAACCAGATCCAAGTCAATGAGATCATCATTATGTTGAGGAATTGTTTTCTTCTCAGCATTCTCAACATCTTTCAAAGTTTGATCTTCCTCAAACTCTACATCTCGGCTACGAACAAGTTTCTTTTGAACTGGATCATACAACCTATACCCAAATTCATCTTGACCATACCCGAGGAACACACATGGCTTAGACTTCACATCAAGCTTTGATCTTTCGTCTTTGGGAATATGCACAGAAGCCTTGCATCCAAAAACTCGTAAATGACGGTATGAAACATCTTTGCCGCTCCAAACCCTGTCAGGAACATCAAAATGCAAAGGAACACAAGGGGTTAGATTAATAACATGTACCGCCGTATTCAAAGCCTCGCCCCAAAAAGAAGCAGGCAACCCTGCATGTGAAAGCAAGCATCTGACTCTCTCAACCAAAGTTCTATTCATCCGCTCTGCTAAGCCATTCAACTGCGGTGTCTTCGGTGGAGTCTTTTGATGCTGAATTCCATGCTCTCTACAATAAGCATCAAAGGGGCCAATGTATTCACCTCCATTGTCAGTTCGAATACATTTTAGTTTCTTCCCTGTCTGCCTCTCAACTAAAGCATGAAACTGCTTAAACACATCCAATACTTGATCTTTGGTCTTCAAGGTATATATCCATTTTCTTGAGTGATCATCGATGAAAGTGACAAAATAAGAACACCCACCTAGTGTTTTAGTCTTCATGGGACCACAAACATCGGAATGTACCAGATCAAGTATGTTCTCCATTCTGAAAGAAGGACGACTCTTAAAAGCAAGCCTAGTTTGCTTTCCTGCCAAACAGTGAGAACATTTCTTCAAGTTAATATCATGCACACCAGATAACACATTCTTCTTAGAAACAATAGACATCCCCTTTTCACTCATGTGACCAAGTCTCTTATGCCATAACTCGGTCATATCATCATTGTCTACAGCATTGACAATGCTCTTGGATATCTTCGGATGTGTCATGTATAACTTGGATTCCCTTTTTTCCTCTTGCCACAATTAAGGATCCGAGAGTTACTTTCCACAAACCATTACCAGAACTGTTGTGGTAGCCATCTTCATCAAGAAGACCTGTTGAGATAATATTGAGTCTCATATCTGGGACATGTTTTACATTACGCAAAACCAATTCCATCCCCGTGTCAAACTTCAAGCAAATATCTCCAATACCATCAATTCTTGATAACCCAGTATTACCCATCCTAACAACACCAAAGTCACCTGGTGTGTAAGATGAATAATAATCTTTTCGTGTTGCAACATGACATGTAGCACCACTGTCAAGAATCCAACTCGAATCATCATTAGCAAGGTTAACCATATCATAATCATAACAAACAAAGAACTCATCTGTGGTGGTATTTACTTCAGTATTGTCATCACCATCATCATCTTTCTTATGTTTGTTCTTCTGGTTGTTGTAGTGCTTCTTCTTGTTCTCCTTTTTCAACTGTCTGCAAAACTTCATTGTATGCCCCTTTTTATGGCAATGAAAGCATTCAACATCAGCAAATTTTCCTTTGCTGGAACTACTGCGATGATTACCTCTGTTACTCGGGCCTCTGCTTTGACTTCTCCCCCGCCTTTCTGTGACCAAAACATCTGACTGTGAAGAAGAACCTTGTGACTTTCTTCTCATTTCTTCATTCAGAATACTGCCTTTAGCCAATTACATGGTGATAACACCATCTGGTGCAGAGTTGGACAATGATGTCCTAAAAGTCTCCCAAGTATCCGGTAAGGTACCAAGAAGCCACAAGCCTTGAATCTCATCTTCAAACTTGATACCCATACCTGCAAGCTGATTTATAATACCCTGAAAGACATTTAAGTGATCAGTAATAGGAGACCCATCAGTATACTTTAATCTCATCATTTGCTTGATTAAGAACAACTTGTTGTTTCCAGTTTTTCGAGCATATAACTGTTCAAGTTTGTTCCAAAGAGTACGAGCATGTGTCTCCTCACAAATATGGTTCAAAACATTATCATCAACCCATTGCCTAATATACCCGCAAACCTGTCTATGCAAAATAGTCCATTCTGCATCTGTTTTGTTATCAGGTTTCTCAGTAGAAAATACAGGCAAGTAGTAGTCTTTAACATAAAGGAGATCCTCCATTTTTCCTTTCCAAACATGATAATTCGAACCATTCAAACTAACCATCCTACTTGTATTAGTTTCCATCATTCAAACAGGTTAAGTCCCCAAACCAAGAACCAAGCTCTTGATACCAATTTGACGGGTAAAAGTGTAATGGGTCACAACGGTATAAACACAAATACGGAAGCAAAACCTTCGTTTGACAACACCTACCCAAACCCGTATGAACCTATGAGGAAGTAAACAAATAAGGCACACTAATCACAACTCCTAAACAGACTCTAACAATATCAAATCAGCCCCAAATCAGCAGGTACAAAAAGTAAACAACCACACAACAAGAACACCAAGCTTTTAGCGTGGAAAACTATTGGTGGTTATTCGTCCCAACAGCAGGGTGTAGATAATCAACTTCAGCAGAAAAGATCAACTGTTTCAGCAGAAACAAACAATGGTCAGCAGTAACAGATACCACCAGGTGGTTACCGGATATCACTTGGAATCGTGTGATCACTTTCCAAAGTAAACTATTCGACCCTAATGCCTGGGTATCACGAATATCTACTTGGGATAAGACCAAATGCAGTTAGAGAATTAGGCACAATTCTTTAACCCTTACGCTTATAAGTGTTATGTGTTTTCTGTGTGTCCTTCATGCATGTTCAGATCTCCTATTTATAGGAGGTTACTCTTGACCGTTCCAATGGAATTATGAGTATTAATCGGCCCATTAATAGCCTCATAATCATCCCCATTATAGCCGTTAGTGGTTACATGACCAATTAAACGTGGTCATAATGATGCAGTTGTAACTGTCATTTATCAGTACTTATATCAGTACTTTCATAGTGCTTTCAGTGGTTACACTGCTTCAGTGGAAACGCCACTGCTTCAGTGTAAACACAACTTCAGTGAGATACCACTTCAGTGGAAACACTGATCCTGCTGAAGTACTGCTTCAGTGGAAACACTGATAATCAGTGTTAACCACAACAGTACTTTCACCAAGCACTACCAATACATACCACTATTAGAGTCAGGGTGATCATGGACCTTATGGGTGTACACTCCGTACCTCCTAACCCATTACAAGGTGTGAACCATCCCACAAGTGCACTAAATTTTCCAACAATTCTCCCCAAATTTAGTTCACTCCCTTTGCTTTTAAAATAAACATCAAGCAAAACATGTGCATAAACGAAAATGTCCTGAGGATTGAATTTCCATCTTAGTAATTACACGTTCAAATATTCGAGAATCAGGGTGTTCTAAGAATTGAACCCTTCAACCCATTTGAATACCTGAAGATAACAACACACAAGTTTTCAAACACTTAAAAGCTCCTGACACTATACAAGCCATGTGTCCATATCCAAATTCATAAATGTTGTAAAAGCTAAAAGTCCAAAAGCTTCCTGAAGCGGCAAAACTTAAACATTTACATAGGTGGTTCCTCTTTAGTCATGCTCCTGCCAAGCACTTTTTCAAAGAAAATATAACCATTAAGAAGTAAAGACTTCATCCTCCTTTCAGCAGGTTCTGAGCACAACCTTGGGATGTAAATAAAACATGTGCTCCAGTCTACTGAATGTTCAGCTTTCCACATTGAACTCAGCTCCTAAGTTTCCTCAGGAGGGAGTTGGGTGTCCTAGCATTCAGTGACTAAGTTGGACTTAAACCCATCCCTTTAGCAGACTTTATAACCAAGTCTCTAGCCAGTCCCTTCGTCTAGTGATCAGCTAAGTTCTGTTGAGATCTAACAAACTCTATAGATACCACCCCATTCATGATAAGCTCACGAATCATGCTATGCCTGACACCTAAGTGTCTAGACTTACCATTGTACATCTGGCTATAAGCCCTAGCCAATGTAGCTGCACTATCACACCGGATAGAAATGGGTGCTATAGGTTTAGGCCACAATGGAATCTCAAGAAGCAAGTTTTTCAACCATTCAGCTTCTTTACCAGCAGCTGCCAAAGCCACAAATTCAGATTCCATTGTTGAACTGGTGATGCAAGTTTGCTTCTTGGATGCCCAAGAAATTGCACCTCCACCAAGTAGGAATACCCAGCCACTGGTAGACGAATTGTCTTCAGTGTTACTGATCCAACTTGCATCAGTGTAACCTTCCAACACTGATGGGTAACCAGTATATGAGAGACTATAATCCATAGTTCTCTTCAAATACTTCAGTACCCTCTGAACTGCTTGCCAGTGATGAGCACTAGGATTACTAGTATACCTGCTCAATTTTCCCACTGCAAAACCAATATCAGGTCTTGTACAAGTCATGGCATACATCAGGCAGCCAATTACCCTAGAATACTCAAGTTGAGATACAGCCTTGCCATGATTAGGCATCAGCTTCTCACAAGTATCCATAGGTGTACTCACTGGAGTACAATCAAAGTAATTGAATTTCCTCAGTACCTTCTCAATATAATGAGACTGAGAGATAGAAATTCTATTACTTTCATGTTTAATCCTTATACCAAGGATAACATCAGCCTCCCCCATGTCCTTCATGGAGAACCTTAATGACAAAAATTCCTTTGTCAGGTCAACCTGATTTTGGTCAGTGCCAAAGATCAACATGTCATCAACATATAGACAAATGATGACTCCTTTAACAGATTCATCAAATTTGCTATATACACATTTGTCAGCTTGGTTAAGAACATAACCACTAGACAAAACCACTTCATCAAACTTTTGATGCCATTGCTTAGGTGCCTGTTTAAGTCCATAAAGAGACTTAATCAGTTTACACACCTTGTTTTCATTGCCTGGCATGATGAAGCCCTGAGGTTGGTTCATATAAACCTCCTCTTCCAATTCACCATTCAAGAAAGCTGTTTTCACATCCATCTGATGAATAACCAGATTGTGAATAGATGCCATAGCAATCAGCAGTCTTATGGTACTGATACGAGCCACAGGGGCATAAGTATCAAAATAGTCTATTCCTGACTTTTGTTTAAAGCCCTGAATAACTAATCTAGCCTTGAACTTTTCAATAGTTCCATCTACCTTCATTTTCCTTTTGAAAATCCATTTGCAACCAGGAGGTAGATCAACCAACACCCAAGTGTTGTTGCCCATAATGGAATCCATCTCATCATTGATTGCTTCTTTCCAGAAAGCAATATCCTGGGACTTCATTGCTTCTTCGAATGTTTTGGGGTCATCCTCAACAATGAAGCAATAGGAGTATTGGTCTGAGACCTCATCCCTAGTACCTTCAACTAAGTATAGTTGAAACTCAGGTCCAAATGACTTTGGAGTCCTGACCCTTTTGCTCTTCCTGAGCACAGGTTCAGGTTGCTGAACCACAACCTCATCAGGGACCACTGATGGTTCATCATCAGGGACCTCTGATACACTAGTGTCATGAGTTCCATTAGGAATCCTCTGACTTGGTCTAGAGACTGATGAGAATCTATTCTCATCAAAGTCTGCATCCCTTGATTCAATTATTGAGTTAACTGAAACATGTTCATTAGGTTCAATAACATAGAACCTAAAAGCCTTGGAATGCTCAGCATATCCAACAAAGATGCAGTCAATACCTCTTTCACCCAAAGTCTTTTGCTTTGGATCAGGGAGTCTTACAACAGCCCTACAACCCCAAACCTTGAGATAGTTCAGGTTGGGTTTCCTTTTAGTCCAGAGTTCATAAGGGGTAACCTTGTTCCTTTTGTTTGGAACCCTATTTAATAAATAGCAAGCTGTTAACATAGCTTCACCCCAGAACCCTTGACTCAGTCCTGAATATGACAACATGGAATTAACCATCTCCTTCAGCACCCTGTTTTTCCTTTCAGAAATACCATTTTGCTGAGGAGTATAAGGGGCAGTCGTTTCATGGATTATTCCAATAGACTGAAAGTACTGAGTATCCATGTACTCACCTCCCCTATCAGTCCTTAATCTTTTGATTAAAGACCCAAGTTGTAATTCAACTTCAGTTTTAAACACTTTGAATTTATCTAATGCTTCATCCTTGGTATGTAACAGATAGACATAACAAAATCTAGAAGCATCATCAATAAATGTCACAAAGTACTTCTTATTCCCCAAAGAAGGAGTGGCATGCAAATCACACAGGGCACTGTGAATAAGCTCCAAGATCTTAGTCTCACGACTAACACCCTGAAAGGGTTTCTTGGTTATCTTGGTCAACATGCAAGTTTTACACTTTTCAGTGTCCATGTCAAAAGCAGGGATTAAACCATCCCTAGACATATCTTGCATTCTTTTATAATGTACATGGCCAAGTCTTGCATGCCATAGGCTAGAATCAGTGTCAGTTGTGGTCACAAAAGCTGAATTAACATTGTCAGTAGAAATATTAAGCCTAAACATTTGATTACATAAATAACCAAAACCAATAAAAACACCACATTTAGAAAGAACAAATTTATCAGATTCAATAACTTGTTTATATCCATGATTATTCAAAACACTACTTGAAACCAAGTTTTTCCTTATATCAGGAACATGAATAACATTAAACAAAGTTACAATCTTTCCAGAACTAAACCTAAGATCTACACAACCACGACCATGCACCAAGGTTGTTGACTCATTTCCCATGTGAATAATAGAACCATCATTCAGTGACTCATAAGTCTTGAACCAGCTTCTATCTTTACACACATGAACTGTTGCACCAGAGTCAACCCACCACGCAACATCATCATCCTGCACATAAAAAGATTCAGATACATATGTAACATAATAAATCTGAAAAGACTTATTAAACATATTCTGACCTTTCAGTGAGTTGGCTGAACCACCACTCCCTGAACCATTAGTGCCTGATCCATTGGCTTTACCACCAACTTTAACACCCTTGCAGTCCCTTTTAATGTGACCAGTGTTGCCACATTTCCAACAAGTAGGTGTTGCCTTCTTGTTAGGATTTGCTCTTGTGTTATCATGAAATTTGCGTTTTCCTTTGTTGTCCATGTACCTGGTGGAGTTGTTATGCTCCACCATATTGACAACAGATGGTCCAGCAGCATTGCCACTCTTTGGCTTGTCATTATCCTGCACCTTGAGAGATTCCTCAATGTGCAGATGACTGCCCAACTCAACAAGAGTTAACTCCTCCTTCATATGTTTCAAGGTATGCTTGAAATCTTTCCATGAAGGAGGGAGTTTGTCAATGACACAAGAGACTTTGATAGCCTCATCCATGTTCATTTGGTGTTGTGTAAACCTTCCAAGTATTCCAAGAAGTTCATTGTATTGTTCCATGACTGGTCTTGAATCAGTCATTTTGTAATTTGTGAAATTACTAACAAGGAACTTCTTACTTGATGCATCCTCAGTCATATATTTGGCATCCAAGGAATCCCACAGTTCTTTGGAAGATTCAAAGTTCTGATAAATATCAAACAAAGAATCAGACATACCATTCAGAATAAGACCTCTGCATATGTAGTCATCATTCTCCCACTTGCTCCTCCTCTTGATCTGCTCCACAGTAGCATCATCACCATCATCAGAAATTGGAGTAGTCAGCACATAGACCACACTCATGCTTGACAGCAAGAAGTGCATCTTCTTCTGCCACCTCCTAAAGTCCACCCCTTCAAACTTGTCCAGCTTAGCAAAGTTTGAAGCCATGTGTTTCATTGCAGTAGTTGCCATTGATTATCACAAAATAGTTTACTTTGATTGTTGGTGGTTATTCGTCCCAACAGCAGGGTGTAGATAATCAACTTCAGCAGAAACGATCAACTGTTTCAGCAGAAACAAACAATGGTCAGCAGTAACACCAGATACCACCAGGTGGTTACCGGATATCACTTGGAATCGTGTGATCACTTTCCAAAGTAAACTATTCGACCCTAATGCCTGGGTATCACGAATATCTACTTGGGATAAGACCAAATGCAGTTAGAGAATTAGACACAATTCTTTAACCCTTGCGCTTATAAGTGTTATGTGTTTTCTGTGTGTCCTTCATGCATGTTCAGATCTCCTATTTATAGGAGGTTACTCTTGACCGTTCCAATGGAATTATGAGTATTAATCGGCCCATTAATAGCCTCATAATCATCCCCATTATAGCCGTTAGTGGTTACATGACCAATTAAACGGGGTCATAATGATGCAGTTGTAACTGTCATTTATCAGTACTTATATCAGTACTTTCATAGTGCTTTCAGTGGTTACACTGCTTCAGTGTAAACACAACTTCAGTGAGATACCACTTCAGTGGAAACACTGATCCTGCTGAAGTACTGCTTCAGTGGAAACACTGATAATCAGTGTTAACCACAACAGTACTTTCACCAAGCACTACCAATACATACCACTATTAGAGTCAGGGTGTTCATGGACCTTATGGGTGTACACTCCGTACCTCCTAACCCATTACAAGGTGTGAACCATCCCACAAGTGCACTAAATTTTCCAACAAAAACCCCAAAACGGGTAAAAACCACGGGACACCTAGTGCCGCTTAAAATCCACTACCACCAATAATAGAGCAATACAATCAGATCTTCTCTAGATACTAGAGGCATCAAGATGTATGGAAACAAATTAAAGACAAAAGAGGAACAACATCACCAGGAAATCTGCCCTCTGTTCCAGCCTTCGTATCTCAACTTTCAGACCACTTGAGACAAATTCAACCGTCCAAAATGTTGGCCCAGATGCTGTGAAGCTACTGTCCAAAAATGGGGACGATCCAACGGTTCAATCTCTGGGGATCTTCTGTTTTGTGGGCTGCTACAGGGAAAGACGAACTTTCTCTCTTTTGATCTCTCTCTCTCTCTTTCTATTATTGTTTCATTGACTTCTATCACACACCTTCAAAAAAAAACTGAAGATAAGGCAGTAATACCCAAGATGGGCAAATAGACCCAGGATGGGCCTCAAGGGGATACCCAACATGGGCTTTAATATGTTGGGCTATTAACCCTCATGGGCCAAGAAAATACCCAACATATAGTTAGTAGTCTAGTATGATTCAAAAAGGGCAAAATTTATTTTAGACATCTGATTGTTGGAAAGAAAGTTAATTTGGGAGCATCATTCACTACATGATGAACTGTTTATTGCTACATACAATCCACAGATACATTAAAAATGTATTTTTCCTATAAAATTTGCATGTGCTTTGTTTTGCAGTGGTGAAGGCATATCAGTACACATCATTAACAAGCGTTATGCTGCTGGATTGCTGGTCTATTCCATCTGTCATAATCCTTACATGGCTTTTCTTGAAGACAAAATATAGATTCAAGAAAATTGCGGGTGTTGTCATTTGTGTTGTTGGTCTTGTGCTCGTTATTTTTTCCGATGTACATGCATCAGATCGTTCACGTGAGCATATATATTTTTGTTCCAATTTGTTTTATATGAAAATTTGACTCAGGATATTTATTACGGATGTATGTGTATATGCTCAGAAAGTGGGAGTAATCCTATTAAAGGTGATTTGCTGGTCATTGCCGGGGCTACACTTTATGCTGTCTGCAACGTTAGTGAGGTGAGCAAAACAGGCTAATTTATTACGTTGTTTAAAATGTGTTCAAGTCAAAACGGGTATGTTTTGTACATGTCAAAGCGGGTCGCTTTGGGTAGTCTCCTGAATATTTTGTTGTCCGTTTCTTTGAAATTTTTTAAAAGTAATTAAGGCTTTCACTGAATTCTATAGCAGAAAACAATAAACGTTTAATTCTCGGTGGTGATCCTTGTGCAGGAATTTTTTGTGAAAAAAGCAGACCAAGTTGAACTGTTGGCGATGTTGGGACTCTTTGGTGCCATTGTCAGTGGTATTCAAATGTATCCTTTTATATAGTTTATCGTTTATGTGCCAGCCATCATTATACTTATAAAAAAGCTTGAAGCGGTGAAATTATAGTAGAGTCTACGAGTCACTAAAATTCTCCCTTATTCGGATTTACTCATTCAGTTTCATTGAATACCATTTGTATACCACCAGCATTGTTTAATAGTGCATCTCATAATTATCTCAAATGTTAACTTTGTGGTCTTTAACTATGTTTATAGAGGCGTGCTTGAACGAGAGGAACTCAAAGCTATCCATTGGTCCTCAGGAGCGGTACTCTTTCTCTGTCTCCCTCTCCAAAGTCCAAACATGCACACACACACATACACAGACGGACACACCTCGTTTCTCTGTGTGTGGTGCTAAAGATGCCAAAGTGGGTGGGTTAGGAAACAGATCAAAAAAGCAGCAGCACAAATACTAAAAAAACTCTGGATAGTTTGGTGAAATATGTGAAACTTGATTACATAGAATGCAAGTTACTAGGATTTCCGATTGCAGGCGACAAATTCTGACCAGGCTGATAATCGTAAAAATGAAAAATACACATTATGTATAGGTAGCGAAATTGAGAAATTTACTTGGTAATTATTCGACTCAGGTCATGTTCATGGGTAGAAAAATATACGTAAGAACCTCATGAATATTTTGTCTAAAGGTGTTTCGTCATGCCAAAAGGTACCCGTTTGACCTATTTCCGAACTTTTTCAGACTCACCCGTTTGACCCGTTGGATACCAATAAAGTATTGTGAAAAGATACTCACCGAGCAGAAACAGTCTATTGAATCTAGTCATGTCTTTATATACTTAAACCACGACTATACGAACAAAACCCGGCTATATCTGGCCAAGACCCGAATATTCCGGCCAAGACCCGGCTATATCCTGCCAAGACCTATCTATTCCGGCCATGACCCTTTTCATGTTTACTTATTTTTTTATTTTATTTTTTATTTTTTTTATTTTGACCCATTTTAGATACTGTATAACTCAAGTTAACCCATTTCTAAGTAATGGGCCGAAACTGCAACTTTTATTCTGAGGATATCTTTTAACAAAGATAATATACCATGGAAATAATAAATTTGTTTGTCATAGGTGCTTCCATATGCCGGATTTGCAGCTGCAATGTTTCTGTTTTACTCAGGTGTGCCGATCTTGCTAAAGGTGCGAGCTTGCAAAATTTTTCTTTATACATCACCATAAAACTAAGCACTTTGTGTACTTTCCTGTTATGCAAGTTACTGAGAACTTAATTTTAGAAGTTTGTTCATGCCCATATTAAATGCAGATTAGCGGCTCTACTATGCTAAATCTATCTTTGCTGACATCAGACATGTGGTCTGTATTGATACGTATATTTGTATACCACGAGAAGGTTTGTACCAATATCGAGCTTAAGTTATAATTTTGCAAGAAGCTAACATTGGCATATAATATCAGGTTGATTGGATGTACTTTGTAGCGTTTGCTGCTGTTGCTGTCGGGCTCGTTGTTTATTCAGCGTATGTTTATTATTTCATTCACCTATGCTACTCATCTTTTGTGTAACAGATTGAAACGGGTCAGGTAATAAAAAGATTTACCGGATTTATGTATTTTGAATACACTATGGTTGACTTTCGCCTAGCTTGACTTGTTCTCAGTTTAGCTATATTTTTAAAAAGTGTACACATTAAGCTGTTAGAGTCAAAGTATAACTCAAATAATCCATAGATGGGTCTAATTTAGCACCTCTTAGAAACAAAAATGTAACAATAATTTTTACAAAAAAACCAAACAGAAAAATATAAGTAGAAAAAAAGTACAGCTTTGCTTTGTTGGTCCCATTATGGCGGGACCCATAAATGAAGTATGCTTATCCCAGGGATCCTAAAGTATTTAAGGCTATTATCAGGTTTGATAAAGAAGTCAAAGAACCCTGTGATGATGCTGCCGATGAGTCGGAACAAAATAAACACATTGATGAGGAAGCTGGAACGACAGGTTCTGCCAAGATAAGCACACTACAAAGCATTGACGAGGAAGCTGGTGTGGCGGATCCAGTTAAGTTAAAAACACAGTCTCGGTCCTCAAATGATAGTGGCAGGTTCCAAGATCCAATTGAGTAGTTGATCGATCAGATAGTTTAATATCACAATGTGCCGATAAAGTTTAGTATGTTGATTCGATTTCACAGGTTGCTTTCCAAGCCAATTGCATTCAAGAAATCGTTTTGTGTGAACCATGGTTTGTGTGTGATGTTTTGTATTTCAATGTAACAGTAATGAAAAATGTAAATGATAAAATTATAAAAGATACTTCTTATTAATCTAATGAATTCGATACATATTTATACATGATGAATCGACATGACTTGTGTCAAAGGTTGTGTCGTTTCATCATTAACTGTCATACCTAAATAACCGTTTAACTAAAAGGTACGGGCTGTTTGGGTTAAGAGTTTCAAGCCCATAAGCAGACCTAATACGACCCATTACAAACTAATACATAATACAGTAAATATTGTCTTAATGAAAGAAGTAATAAAGCATTATAATTAAGTCTTCATAGTATCATTTGTCTTAACATAGAAACGTTCTGAGTTTTTTTTCTTCGTACGGACACTGTAATGCAGATATGGTTTCAAGTTTCAACTTGAATTCCTTGTACTTCGTATTTTTTATTCATCAATACATTGACAAATATGGTAGTAGATTCTTTTCTTTTTAATAGGTATATAATACTCAATTAGCCGGAGGTTTTTCAAGTAATATTGCTACTGAATTTTTCGACTTTAAGATTCAAGTGGTTAGTGCTCTATAAGTATTACCGATAACACCTACCATTCTAATTCACTATACATTGCTTCATTACTACAGTAATACTCAATACATAAGTTAATATGAAGCCCACTGGTTAAGCTGCTTTCTAGTTACCCTTTAGATCAGGGTTCAAAGTTCAAACCCCTCTAAATTTTATAGATTACAAATTTTATAAAGGTTGATGAAAAAACAATTACGTAAATTAGTGAACATTACAGTAAATCAAATCACAAACACTCAGCAACAATATAGATGTGAAGCAACACAATTTATTTTTGTATGAACAAAGTAAATGAGTAAAATAACATAAAAATCACATTCAAAAAATGACCGGCTGCAATGCGCGAATATTTCGAAATCCTTGTCAGTAACATTACAAGCAAATAGATAACGGAGTGATTCGATATATACATATTCAATGGTCCGAATATATTCTAATAGAACTAATAAAATAACACTCAGTCACAAACTATGTAGTTACAAACAACTTCTTGGTATGAGTAATCCAGAAGAAGTACCACTGGCAAAAGAGCAAGACGAAATCGCTGGTTTACCCGAGTATACAAGGTTAACATCCTTTAATCTTATTCCACGACACGGGCTTCCTTTGCTACAATCAAATTTCACGGCCACTTGTGTTGCTGATGTTCCGTGTACATCCTCATATACCACGTTACTGATCTTCACTCCAGCAGCTTCTTTGGGACAGTTAGTATTGTGGGGGCAATATTTTCCATCTATAATGATTGGGTATTTTACGTTCACCATTGTTGCATGTATGAAAAATATATTCCTCACGAACCCATTGCTACGACGAGCCCATGTCTTTATCCTCACACCATTTTGAGTACCTATAAATGTTGAGCTTTTTACAGTTATGTTTTGGACACCGGCTTCTTGCAAATCCCATCCTAGACTCCCAATGCTGAAAATACAAATGCAATGTATTTACATTTCGTTAGTTGTTACGAATTACAAAATATCAAAGTGTTGTATTTTGAATAACTTGTTCCCGATTCACGTCAAAAGATCATTGACTTGTGGGTGTTATGAGTGCTTATGTAAGTGTTCTATTTGTTTAACATATATGACTCGTACATACGAATACGCAAATAAGTTGAATCTAAACACGTTTATATTTTAAATATACCTTATGCCGTGACCAGGGCCACACGTGATCTTCTCTATCCAGACATTGGAATTTCCGGGGCCTATCGAGACACAATCATCTCCAGTCGAGATCGTAGACCCCAAGATGGTAATACCAGTAGAAAGTGATAAATGTATACCATCTGTGTTCGGGCTGGTCCCGGATGCTAAGATGCTCACACCTTGTAGCTTGGCATTGTTGCATGCATATAGGAGGATATGAAACATCTGGCTGTTTAACGACTTTAAGTTGCTGATCACTACATTTTGAGAATGATAGATTCCGAGCGTCTGTAATACATAATCACAAATATATCTTAATTAGAGTACTATGTTATACGGAATTCAAAAGAAAAAAAATATGTTAAATGTCCATTGCATTTTTCTGGATAACCCTGATGATCCATATTTTAGCCGATCACTTGATGTTGGTTCATAGCTATATATGGTTCCCACCATTGACAAGAGAGATAGGGTAACAATTGTGAAAAATGTATCTTTATTTTACAGGTATTTGCAAAACATTTTAAGCATTATGAACTTCATGACTATTTATGTTGCTTGCAATGTTGGGCCCAAATGAGTTATGCAAAAATTTAATCAAACATAACAGCTCTTATTAACAAATAACCATTAGAAAAACAAACTACAATACCTGTTTTTAACTTTTGATATATCTAAGGGCAAAGTTAACACTCTATGCATATTGAAGAGACGACTATGAATGCATAAATTTGTAGATGATTCAATATCGTAGGTGTGTGCTTCTAAATATGATATTTATATCCACGTTTTTAAATATGAACTACTTAATAAAAAAATTGGATAACTAAATTTAAGTTGTATATATGAAGAAGGAGAAATTGCAATTTGTCTATAAATTGTAGTGTATAATTGTACGTACCGTAGCTCCTTTAGGACAAGTCTTTCCCGATAATTTGCAAGCCCACAAAGAACCACCTTGTGCATCAAGCGTTCCGCCAGATATCGTAACATGATTAACCCTATGGAACTTAATCCATACATCATCTTTTCCGATAGCATTATAGGTAGAAGGTGCCAGCAAAGTGCCATCTATGGTAAAACTTATACCTTTGTTCTTGCATGATTGGCCGGAGAACGTAACCGCTGATGCTATCAAGTACCTACCACACGGAACATAGATAGTGGCCGGAGTAGTAGAAGCACAAGCCATATTCCATGCTCTCAAGAACGCGTTCTTTGTGTCAAGACGACCGTCGGCTTTAGCTCCTAACGCAGCAACATTGTATGTTACTTTAGCCGACGAGTGTTGAACGATAAGAAAGATAAGAAAGTAGACGATGAAAAAATACTTTATCACCATGGTAAAAGATCGATTGTTGAAGTATATAGTCAGGTAGTTGTTCGTACAATATGCATGTGTTGCTCTTGATATATATAGGCTTATAGTAATTCATATAAAAGTACAATACTGTTTATATACGTGTATAATTGCAATACAATAAGGATATGTGTGATAGATAAAAACATAATATTATAAATTGTCACACATGCACAAAAAGTGGGATAAAGTATATATTTGAGTCAATTTCGGTCATTACCGTTTTCAAATTCCAAACACATGAGTCCTATTAAACCCTCCACAAAACCTTGCGTTCTTTTAATAAAAAATATTTTTCTTTTGTTAAGTTTGTAGCAAGACTAAAGAAAACTAAAATTTCTATTTTCCTGTCACTTTTCTGTACAGATTTGTGGGTTCTAAAGAACGATTTAGGTTCTTGTGATTTAAGCAGGGGCGGTACAACAATGGGGGCAGTGTGGGTAGTTGCCCCCACAAAGTTCTTAGTAGATATTAAGAATTCTATCAATGTCGATTTTCTTTGGATGATCATGATGCATAATTTTTATTGTGCCGCCATAAGAGAATAAATAGTATAATGGTAAAACATTAACCAATAGCTACATCTTAGTCTATGGTTAAGGACATTCTTTACTTTCGAATATATGATCTAATGTTCGATTTGTGTGCTATTTAAAATTTTTTTTATCTAAATTTCTATATTCGCTATCTCTATTCATATTAATATCGATCAGAAAAAGTAAGTACGTCCTAAATATTGTCGATATAATAACAACTAGTTTAGGTTCTAGCTAAACAGGTTCACTTTCATTCAAAGTAAAGTCGTCGTCATTACATCAACAAAGATCGAGTTAGTGACATGACCCGATTAGACATTTACTCTCAACTTTTGCCCCCTCTTAAAAAAATTTCTGGTACCACCCCTGGATTTAAGCATATTCGGATTCGGGTTATAAGGTTATTCTGATTCTTAGTTATCATTGTTAAAAAAAGGTTGTGTTGAAAGATGGCGAATTTGTTTACAAAGAAGACATTGTTTGGGCTTTATCTAGGACAGCTTCTTTCACTATTGTGCTTGCTAAAAGAGGTTTGCGTTTTCATTGTTTCTGCTTCATTTTTGTTAAGAAAAAGCGCGCCAAAATTAAATGTAATGAACTTTTCCGCGTTTCTAGCTTTTGTTAAGGAAGTCGAGCCAAACTGCAATGAACATTTACATGTTTTTCCTTTGTTGTGTAATGCACTACACTTAATCTTAACGTTTGATTTTTTTTAACGTCAATTGCATTAAGTATCCTATAAGGTTAAATGTATATATTTTACCATTTGATGTCATGCGAGTGACTTTTAAGCATTTATGTAGCAAATTAAACCTTTGTTTTCTTACCAGTTTATGTCTTTTGCTAAGATATAAGAATTAACCCCGCATACAATGGCAAAAAATAGAACTATGTTACATGAAATGGTATAAGAAAGATGGTTACATACAACAACAATAAGGTGAAAGTCCATTACATATTCGCACAGCTTTTCCTTATTGATAAAAACAGATCAACGACTTGTTATTCGTTAACTTTTGCTTGTTTGGATGGAGACCACAATGAACTAGAAGTATCTTGACATGTGTGCATAGAAGGCGATGGTAGAAAATGTAATACTGAGCAATTGGATCAATGTTTTAATTTATGTCATATTTGTCGGAATCAATGAACTAGCATCGCAATCTTTAGCGAATAATGTGTTGTTGGTGATTGTTTATGGTATAATATTGATTAGCAGGAAGAAGGGTATGATGGTAGTATTTACGTGATTTGATACCCAAAAATACATTAACCAATACACTAAATACTTAAAATCTTGTTGTTACGCACGGGTAACCGCCTAGTACCATATGTATAACAATTTGTACTACTTATTTGTTTTATTGTTTGCTTAAAAGTGTTGTAACCGACGCTTAATTTGTAGTATTTACGACAAAAGTATGTACGCATTATATAGGAGTAAGATAAAACAAAATTCAATGGACCTAAGACCACAAACGAGCTTGAGCCATCTAGCATAATCTCAGTTAATACATTCAAATACTATTATTTTGTAAAAAAACGTAACCTTA
The DNA here is from genome assembly GCA_019973895.1 of Chrysanthemum seticuspe. NCBI lineage: Eukaryota > Viridiplantae > Streptophyta > Magnoliopsida > Asterales > Asteraceae > Chrysanthemum > Chrysanthemum seticuspe. Next base: position 13,762,672 of record BPTQ01000008.1, read on the forward strand.
TTTATAACATTCAAATACTATTTTGAGAGAAACATAACTTTAAATAGATCAATCCATCAAAAACATCCCACTCTGCAATTTTTCCACCAACGTCTTCTCTAGTGACGTGTGGAAACTTGCGAATTTTGATTATAATTGCATTTTGCAATTGACCACAATTTTTGGGATCATATTTTTAAGAGTCAATTAAGATTTGGATCTAATCTTTCTTCTCTATGTAGGATCGGTTTATAACTTAGAAACCGAGTGTTTTGTCTATAATTAAATAGGGATTATAGGCTTAGTTTGCGGTACTCTTCTTTGTAAACTCAATGTTCAAAGTAAGGGAAATAAAGGAAACGTTTGAGGGTATACTATTTGGTGTGTTATCTTGTTCTAGTCGACATTCTTTGTGTATCGTGTCTCTTTTGTTCATTTAATTGCTGCTTGTGCTCGATGCACCTACATGATCTATTTTTTGTCGTGACTGTCCATCCGATCTTTGGTTGCTCAAATTACAAGTTTGAAAACTACAAATTTATAAATTATGTTTAATAAAATTCGAATTAGAAGAGTTTTTTTTTTTTTTTTTTTTTTTTTTTTTTTTTAAGAGGTTAATCTTATTAAATATCCCATAATTTTACATTCTCATGAAACATTCATATAATTCGTGTTTGATTTATATAATAATTTGCAGATTTTATACTATTACAACACATACTTAAAAATGACATTATAGTGAGTTTTTTGGGTGACCATTGTAGTTCCAAAATATATTTCAAACTATGCAGATGTAAAAACGTTTAACGTATTAATTCTATATTTTTTTTGTCTCTTCCACAATATCAGTATGAAAACCATGAATATAGCAACAGTATGGATCCGATGGAGTTATCTTAGCAGGTCACCATCCTCAACTCCCTCTTTGTCCCCGACTCTCTTATAGGTTATGGTGACGATTTTTGAACCAAAAATTCGGGATTAGTTACACAGTGTATCAATGTCCATAAATACTAAAGTTCAATATCGGTTTGATTGCTTCCCTTACAGTTTAACGGATCACTTTCGTATGAACTAGGCTAGAATTATAGTTTAGATTTTGTTCTTTGGTCTAGGATCATGGTATCATCTCATTGTACCTTTAAATCCTTGATAACGAACCTATGATACTCAAACTAGTTCACATATTGCTAGATATGGTTAACTGAATCTTTTAAATGTCAACTAATAAGTTTACTTCATTGATTCCATAAGAATTGTGCCAAATTTAGAACAAGCAAGAGAAGAAATGTCAATATCAGATCACAAGTTGGTAAAACACAACGACTACAACTCAAGATTGATGAAAAAATTTGAATTATGATCTACATCTTCCCTTTTTCCTCTGTGATGACGATAAATTTAATGGTAGTCCTGGTGTCTACACTGATCTGAAAAGGGGCTTCAAAAGATTAAATGGAGACACAAAACTGTCTTGTGATAAACCGTAAAACCCCTTGCGACTTTCTCTCTGGCGATTTTGTAAACCTTCAATCCCTAACCGACTTTCATACAATTCGACCATAGCTTTGGATCCCTAGCATCTACCTGTTATTAATTAACATCTTTGTTAATTGATTCTTGGTAGGACTTGCTGTGTTTCTTCTTGGTTTGGTTCTGATTTGGTGATTCGCTTTTTTTTTAGGGTTTACAAAATTGTTTGTTTAACTTAATTCGGCTTGTGTGTGTGCTTTGATTTGGATCGAATTGGTTATTACTCCTTCATTGGTCTTGGTTTTCATTGTTTTTATGTGATTAAACCATGGGAGCAGGTTAGACGCTATATGTTTGTGTTTAAACCCTAACGATTGAGTTAGGGTTTGGGTTGTTTCTGTACCAAATTGAGTAAGCTGCTGCTGGTTTTTGGGGGTTTAGAGAGATGGAGAAAGGATTCTTTAACAAGGATCCGTCGTTGAAAGTTGCTAAAACTGCTACTAACTTGGCCGATCAAGTTGGTACGAATACGGACACTGAATCTGATGGGAACGTTGATACTGCTGGCAAACCTAATCCGTATGAATCGCTGAAGGCTAGGCTTAAAAGTCTTAGAGGTGAGTATGGGATTGATTCGGCTGCTGGTACTCGTGATTGTCTTTTGACTTCTGATTCGGGTAACGTGAATGCTTCTACTTCTGGTCCTAACGTGATTGGTAGTGAAAATAATGAAGTGAGGTCATTTGCTAATGTTTTAAACCCGGAGCGTGTCTCTAGGAAAGTTAATTTTCGTGCCTTGGTGAATGAGACGCGCATCGATAATCATGATACGGTGCTTCCGAAGGCTGCTATGGAGGGTGTATTCAACCGGTATGACAATACACTTGTTGGCTTTTTTGTTGGCAAGAATGTTGCTTTTCATTTGGTTAAGAACTACGTCTCTAACACGTGGGGTAAGCTTGGTTTTCAGAAACTAATGAAGAATGATGATGGTGTTTTCCTCTTTAAATTTGATTCTAAAGAGGGTGTTGAGAATGTTCTTCAACGGGGCCCTTGGATTATTCGCAATTCTCCTCTTATTCTCACTAAATGGACTCCTGATGTCCTATTGTCTAAAAGTGAGGTAACTCGAGTTCCCGTTTGGATTAAACTACATAATGTTCCATTACTTGCTTATTCAGAAGATGGGTTGAGCTTAATTGCTACTCAAGTGGGTAAGCCGATTATGTTAGATGCTTTTACAAGTTCCATGTGTGTTGATTCGTAGGGTCGTATTAGTTTTGCACGTGCTCTTGTGGAATTATCATCTGATTTTGACCTTAAACATGTGGTGACTATGGCGATCCCTAATAAGGATGATAGTGGTTTTACTACGGCAAGTATAAAGGTGGAATATGAATGGAAGCCGCCACACTGTACGGAATGTAAAGTGTTTGGGCATGATACTGCTTGTTGTCCTAAGAGTATTAAGGAGAATTTTGATGTTCCCCCCACCGCTAATGTGGATGAACCTGATGAGGGTTTTAAGGTGGTGCAGAATCGGAAATCCAAACCTAAAGGTACGAAGATGACTGGTGGTATTAATATGGGTAAGGGTCCTAGATTTGCACCTAGGAAGCAGGTATATGTTGCAAAGACGAAGACACCGGCAACTGCTAGTGGTATTGCTAATGATACACCAATTACTACGTCTAACTCTTTTGGGACTCTTGAGGTGGAAGATGACTCGGGCATCCCATGTACTGGTATTGATTCTTCTACTGGTACTACTAAGGAAGCAGGTATTGATGGCTCTCGGGGGACGGACCTTGGTGAGGAGCCTAAGTCTCCGGAGAATGGGACTTCTTCTGCGGCCAAGCTTGTGAGTGATTCAATGGGATCAATGGATGTTGGTTCTACTCCCATAGCTGAGAAAATTGGTAAGCTTGAAAAGCTAATTATTGATGGGAAAGCTACTCTTGTGGATGATGATGGTCAACCTATTCCGGCTACCTCTTCTACTAAGAGAGCCAACCCTTTTTCTAAAGTGGGAGAGATTGTGGTGTCTGATTCTGAAGATGAGGTTGTTGCTAACCCATTTGATGAATCTGTTAATATTTTTGGTGGTGGACACGAGTTTGAAGATGAGTATGATGACTATGACTTCGACGACTATGCGAAACAGGTTCGTGATCTTCCGGGGAATTTGGATACCTTTAATGCCATGTATGGCACAAAGTTTCAAGGTCCTAGGAAGTAATTTTATTTTGTTATGTCATATGTTAGCATTTGAGTAGTGGTTTGTTTTCTTTTTTAGAGAATTGGAAGTGTCTTGTTATGTAAGCTTTATGCCTATGTAACGGGCTGAGATATGGGACTTCACTCATATCCATTGTACTTAAACGTTTATTTGGTTAATATATTTACCAGGGTGCAGGATTACTCCCCTTTACCCAAAACTGTCTTGTGATAGGTGAAGGGTCTGTAATCGACGAATTGAAGATGGCATCGATGAGGGCGTGCTTGTCAATCGTTGCAGGATCTAGGAGGAGGATGGTTGCAAAGGGTTTGTTCACAGTACCTATTTCATTCACGACATTGATTTGTTTCAATTTGCAAAAGAAGAAAAAATAAGAAATAAATTTATATTATATTTTAAATATGTTTAAGAGTACGTACTTCGCTAAATATGGTTTATAAATACTACGGTCAGGTTAAAAACGACGTTATAGTAGGATCTTAAGATCCTGATTCGATATTATGATCTCGATCTTGCAAAAATAAAAACAATGATTGGTAGTATCACGATCATGAAAACCTTTATCGGAAAGATATAACGTTGTGTGTTTATTTCATGTTTCCCTGGAGGGGCAATGGTGTTGTTGAAGGTGATGTTAGGATTTTATAATCTAGTTAACCAAGTAATGCAAACGAGTACGCAGCGGACTTGGATCTACTTAATGCAATTAGGTAAACATATAATTAATAAACAATAATAAATAAAAGGTAAATGGAAAAACTAACCCTCGATGTCAACTGCACGCTATAACACGAACAAGAAACCAAGTATCTAAAGTAGATACCTCTACGAGTATCACACACAAATACTTAAACCAAGTACGTTCGAATAAACGCAAGTCGAGAATGTTTAACCCAATCAACACTTTGAATACTTGAATACCACGAACAAGAAAACCCCAAGAACATTTTCTTCCTTTTCTGCCCGAGAACCAAGCTGCTCAAGATGTAGTTTTCTTTTTACCCGATATCAGACAAGCTTGTCCGATATCCTTCCCTTTGCTGTCCGAGATTTACCAAGACAGAAAACCAATCAAAACCTTACTGCTGCGATTCAAACTTGGAACAAGCAGGAGACAAAACTTCTAATCGCTTCTTGGATCAAAGATGCAACCTTAGAATTCAAAACCAAAACCAAAACCCTAATCGGATCTTGAGTGAAATCCGATCAGGTAAAACACCTTGAAGATAGGATCGATTTGGCATGGTATTTAGGATAGTCTAATCGTGAGTTATTAGGTTTTAGGGATATCAGTTAATCGTTACTTTTAATGCATGATGTGTTTGTTTTTATAAGCTCATGAACCGAACTTAAAACTTGGGCTCAATACTTGTGCACCAAGATACAAAACCAAACACCCCCGATCAGTTAAGTGATCTAGGCCCAAGGCTCACCAACCGACCCAAGATGAAAGCCAAAACAACCCATGGATAGAGTATTATGATCGGGGTTGCATACATGCATAAAACGGGGTCAAATGTATTCAAATAATAAACGTTCGTCACGTACTCTCATGTTTAACGTGTGTGCCCCTATAGGCTCACACACTTCTAGTCGTTTACACGTGTTTTAACTCCCACAAACCAACAGCTCCCACTTGGGAGTTGGAGTGTCGAATGACACACAAAACTAACGACGAAAATGCCTAGCAACGCTCTCACTCGCTTTTAACTAAAAGTGTCTGAGATATAGTTTCATAAAATCTTCTAAGTAGCATGGTTATTAATGTCTTGCTTTTAATCATCATTTGTTATAGATACCGTTAAACCATGGATATGGATCCCAACTCATTCCATATAGTTTAACCATTTAGAAGCTCGTTATAGAATTTAATTAGATATACCAAATGTAATCAAGTATCATCTTGCATTACCCTTTGGGTTCGACCGAACAATTATCTGATTAATTCTGGAGAGGGCCCATGGTATCTTTCTGCACATATCAAGTGGAATAACAAATCCTTTGTTGACTACAAGTGTTGTGGATGCTGCTTCACATCACTCCGAAATATAGATTTTAAAACTACCTTATTCAGATAGCGTTTTGCTTATACTTACAAAAGTGATATCCACACATAACAGAAATTGCTTGCATCTCAAGTCTAAGGACGACTTTAACAAACCATTTTCAATATTTTACTTATGACAAGGATCCAAAAGTAAATGTATGAAAGTTGAGGTATCTAATATGCATCCCTTGTGAATACACATGAGTTTGGTGGGAACAATCCACATTCTCGTTAGAATATAACCAACACTCACATTTGCCTTACATAACAATATTCCCATATTGTTAACCGATAATGGACATATTTAGAACAATAAACTCATTCAAGGATTAAACATGCAAATATAGGATAACAATTATTATATGAATGAATAACAAATACCAAGTATCTTTATTCATCATAAAGTAAAAATTGTCTTTCAATCCTAATTATCCAAATACTAAAACAGATATGCACGAAACTAATTAGTAAGTTGAAGTCTAATGTTTCTAAAATTCTCAACCTTTCTTTACAAGAAAAACTAAATAATCATCTGAGTAAACTTTTCGAATACTTGTTTCAAATTTCACATATAGTGAGGGATTTAAAATATAAGATGAGTGTCTTATCTCATATACTATTGCAAGAGTTATAGTATGGGGATGTCGCCCTACCTTGCATGAGGTATTAGAAATCAACGACATACTGACAGTCATCTTTACAGTTTCTAAAAGTATAAGGTATTCTCATTCCTTAATATGTAATGCAACAATACTCTATGCTGAGCATAACTAGTTAGTAGATTTATCATAAAAGATAAAATCCTACTTCAACTAGTATAAATAATCCTCTAGCATCAATGACTTATACAACACTTATGCTTTATAATTTGTAAACATATGTAATACCAATAACCTAAATACTCTCAATTAGATATTGTTGTTGTCAGCTCATCTTGCTCTTGTGTAGAATCAACAACTAGTCCTATACACAATATAATATATACAGGATAGATCCTTAGTTAAAACATAAGGTTTCCATCCATGTAATAAATTACTTCAAGTGAAATATACCATTTAAGACTTGCTTGAATGATATATTACATTTGTGTTGGACTTAATTTTTCGCATTTGTTTATCCCAGATAAACATTTATTCCAAGGTTGTTTGTTTTATTCCCTAAATTTCAAGTGAAGTTTCATTCCAAGATTAAGGATTAATATCTAGCTTAAATGGAATGATATATTCAACATATAAATTTTAAGGATAAACACAATGCTCTCACTTAATGTCAGATGTACTCAAGAGTTATCTTAATTTAATCAAAATCATATTGTAATTAAATTCAAGATCTCAGCTCCTAGATGCATGATCCAATCCAACCTTGGATTGCTTAAATTTTGTACACTACATAAAGATAATATAGATTTATAACCCTTTTGATTACACACCATCCTCGCAAAAGATAATCATAAAGAAAGAGTTATAAAATATAATTGCCATATTCCACATACAAAGAACATGTATGACAATTAAATGTCTTTATATAATTAATGCGTGTGTATATAAGAAAATCTAATCACAGTCAATTGCTCAAGTAGATTAAAAACTTCTTATAAAACGCCATGCATGAATATGTATATAATTTTGTCCTTGTGAGCCTTTCTTCAAAAGAAACTCATTCCAACCTCATAGGTTAACTGTTAGGCGAAATAACAATCAAACTCAAAACTTGATTTGCCTTTTAAGGACTGAATCTTATCATTCATAGTTCTAAAACATTTATCAGATTCAAGACATGATAATATATTTTAGTAGTTAGCTCATTTACAATAATCTTCTAACTTATATCCCTCAGCATTGATACTAAAATATCACTCAAGTGATGAGGCATCCTTTCGGATTTATGAATGAGAGTAATCGTTATACTTCGGCCGACATTTTCATGTTTAACCTTAGTATGAAATTAATAAGTGGATTTTAGAAGGTCAAGTATTTTGTTCTCAATTATCTTCGAGATGTGTATATGATCGCACTTACTTTTGTAAGTAGAGACAATTCTCTAAATACTAAGTATTTAAGCAACAATAAATTGCTCTTTATTGGGAGCCACAAAATACATTTTAAGTTCTCATATCTAGATCTGTTAATAAAATGCTTCATAAGATTTTAACAAATTCAGAACTTAAATCAAGACATAATGGAATTTATTTTAACAACTCTAATTAGGTATCACTCTTTAACCAAAAGTTCTATCAACAGTTTTGTGTTTCGTCGAGCTAGGAAGAATACCAAAACTACAATCTTCAAGCTAGGAAGTGTAGATAAATAAAATATCCAAAAGGGTTTATGACTCGATTGGTTTGAGTGGAAAAATCTAAAATCCCTAAGGGGTTAGGGGTTTTGGTTATGAGTAGTCTTGAACACCTTCTAGGTTTGAACTATATTGGGTGTATCCACGACATACACAATTTTCTAACCTTGATATGTTTTGGAGGTAGAGCAATTAAAGCTATCATGAACCAAACAATATGAATAAGGTTTGTTTCATCACATTAGATATACCATAATGAAGTGATATTCTATGAGTATTAGAATTGTGAAACTATAGCAGAATTTCAGAGATAACTTAATTTTCTTTGGACCAAATACTTGTCAATTGGGTCGAGCCAAATTGCATATTAAGTATTTACGAACCAAGTACATGCTATAATGTATATTCTTTGAATAATACAGGAACCTTATGTTCACGTGTTCACAAAAAGACAGAACTGTTCAAGAATTATATGTTCATGTGTTTACAAGAAAGCAGAACATGTCAATAATACGTTATAAGTCTTTAAATAATTCAAATGCCTTATGTTTATGTGTTAACTAGAAGACATAACAATTTTACTATATATACTTTATGTTTTAAGTCATTGGTTAATCCAAGGACTTTATAATTATGTCTTAACATGCATAATTATACTAACAAAAGTAATCATGAAAGCAAACTCTTGAGTTCTACAGTAATTTCAAGTTAATTTTATACTTCATAATTATGATCATTATCATGTAACCATAATTATGATGACTAAAACATGTAGTCAAATGTTAAATTATCTTTACACTATATCATGACATTTGAATGTAGTAGGGCAACAAACATCTTGCATGTTCAAGTCCTAGTAGAATCATTATTAGAATGTAGTAGGGCAACAAACATCTCGCATGTTTAAATCCTAGTAGAATTATTAGTTTTCTTTACCTTGCGGTCAAGAGATACCAATAATATTGTTGTTCCTTGCACACACTTTGAGATTTCTCCCACTTGTGTAAGGCACAACATCATATTATGAAAACAAACAATCATGTGATTGATTTGTGTAAACAATATGATAATGTCATAGATATTACAAGTAGTTTTAGAACCATAACCTTTAATAAGGAAATGTGGATTATTATTCTATAGATAACGCTTCAGAGAGCAACAGCAGAAAGGCAACGTGTTATCTAATAAAATAAATTGCAATTTTCCTTTAACCAATGGTCCTTCATATTCGGAAAGTAATGAATTATTTCAAATCAAGTTTGAAATGATATGGGTGACTAACAAGGAAATAAATTCCGTAGCTCCCACTGAAAATGACAACATTACAAGAATGTTATTTCAGTTAATAAAATACAATGCTCCCACTGGATTTGTCAACATTGTAAGTGTTACATAGCCAGTAGAAAGCATATAGCAATTTTATACACTTTTCTATTTTCTTCGAATGCCTACGAGTAGCAATGTACTTAGGTATTGAACAAAGTATATGAAGTCCTACTTATGTAGATGATGGACTAGCCATTCATACTTTCAATTAACTTGAATCTTTAGCATGCAATTCCTTCTTTATCGTCTACATGCCAAGGGTATTTAGCACTTTAGGAATAATAAAAGTCCAAGAAAATTACCTAGCTAATATTCTAGTAATTTCTTTACTCTTTGCGGTTTAAACTCATACATCGTGACAAGTGCAAGATGTCATTTATTTTGGTAGCTATAAACAAAATGTTTTCTAGTTACACAAAATATTTTATCTTTCAATTATTTCTAGACCTTAAAAGGGTATTGAAAGATCATAAGTGAGTTTAAATGTTTGTAATCCTATCTTAGTTTGTCAACTAAGGAGAAAAGATAGAAATAAGTCTCACTCTTCTTAACAGGAAAAGAGACTAAGTTTGTCTTTTAAAGGAAAAAACAACTTTGTTTACGAATTATGTTGCAATCAACACAATTTATTCATAACATAGAAAGTTCAATTATAGTATTTTCGATAATTACATTCTTAAAAGAATTAAATACCCATTAATCTATACTCTATACTACTTATAATAGAGGAATGAATCTCTCTCCTCATGATCTTAAAATTAAGACTTACAAAATACAAAGCCTATTGTATAATACATAATGCACTATTAATTATCTTTCTCATCAATCTTAATTTTAAGACTTAGAAGTCCTTAAAGTTTAATGTACAAAATACAAAGCACTATTAATGTGGTCAAGATATTTAATGTAGTTAATTAATTAACTGGTCAATAAATACAATTAATGCAGTTATTAAAACACCCCTTACACAAGAAATACAAATTATCAAGCATGTTGTACAACCAACTTAAACATAATTCCTGCATTAAAATGTCACTAATACAAATAATAAAGAACATTATACAATTGAAGCTCGAACGGGGAACGGTCCAAATGGGCCCAAGCTCGAACGGGTACAGACCAAATGGGCTCGAGCCCGAACGGGCACGAACTAAACGAAATTCTTAAAATCTGTAAATTTATTATCAAAAAGAAAATAATAAACTAAAATACATGATTCACCAGAAAATTATATTTCAGGGTATCCATCGCCGCAACGCGCGGGAACCCTGCATTAAATGTCAGTATTACAAATAATAAAGCACATCATACAGATATTCAAGCCCGAACGGTTAACGGACAAAATGGGCTTAAGCCGAACTGGTGGGGGCCAAACGGGCTCGAGCCCGAACGGGCATGGGCCAAATAGGCACGGGCCAACGGGCTCGAGCCCGAACGGGCACGGGCTAAACGAAATTCTTAATATCCGTAAATTTATTGTCAGAAAGAACATAATCTATAGTACATTATAAAGCATTTGGGACTTTCTATAAAAGGAAGTCTAAAAATTTTAAGACAAAAAACATTACTATAAAAGGAAAATTAGAAAATTAGTGTAAAATTTGAAAATTTAAGTCTCATTTAAACCATATAGCAACCCCCTCTAATAATGATATATTTTAATAAAATTTTTTACAAAAAAAAGTTCATGAAACTTATAACCACAAATTTAATGCTAAAATTAAAAAAATAAAAGTGCTAACTATTTACACTATTAATAAGTTAGACGTTCTACTTTTGAAAAACATATATTAACTACGTTATAAAGTATTTGGGACATGCTAAATAAGGAAGGTTCAAAATGAAAAGCATTTGCTCGCCATAAAAATAGTCACCGGGTACCCGCCGCCGCATTGCGCGGGTACCCTTCTAGTAAACTAAAATATATGATTCACCGGAAAATTTTATTTCAGGGTACCCGCCGCCGCAACGCCCGAGTACCCTGCTAGTTACTAATTATGACTAAGGAGGTGTTTGGTAGGGCCTAATTTCCATAAAGGTATGACTTTGGAAATCATATATTATGTTTGTTTTGTATTTATTGGTTTGAGAATACCCATAAACGGAGGTTTGCTCATATCTCACTAATATGAGTGGTATTAGAATACCCATTCTAGATTCTATCGAAATTAAAAATTGGGGCCCTCTATATTATTATATTATATTTGATCTTTCTCTTGTGGTACTTCTTTCATAAACAGTCACATCCAACTGTTTATATTGGGGTCCATTTATATTATTATATTATATTTGATAGCAATTTCTATTTCTCTTATATTGGACCAAACAACAATTTTAGAGTAATTAAATGCATTTCTATTCCAACTTATACCTATACCTATAGTCATTGTGATTCATGACAACAAACCAAACGCCTTCTAAGATCCATCTTGCACTCCTACTTATTTACCAGAGGTCTGACCAGTGAGTAACTAAGTAGGACAAGAGGTAAGCGACGAGCGTTAATTGCATAATTCAACTCTTAGATTTATGAGACTGATCAAGACATTAGTAGAAAAGTAATAATGTCATGAGCATGTTTAGTTCTTATCTTATGCCTCGGGTCCAAGGTCTGACCAAGCAAACTCGAAATAAGTCGACCAAGTAAGAACTTGCAAAAATAACCAAAAGTCTGACCTAAGAGAAATAATCACCATGGGTTGGAATGGCCCTAAGGTCTGACCCAAGAAGTCAAGCCAAATGCACGTGTTCATAGCTGGTGGCATAGACTTAAAATTTTACACATAGGGTATTCACATAAATAAATGTGGTAAAGGTCGTGTACAAAGAAGCATGCAAAACAACTTTGTAACACTTATTTTAAAAACTTTTTGTCATGATACTGTAGTGATCATCATGGTTCACGGTAGCTCCAATCGAACTCACAGGGAGGTGGAGGGCCAGGCCAGCGCTAGGCAATAACCAGAAATCCTTTAGGTGTGATTGCGCACACCTCCTTAAACCCCCTTTATAGTTTGTTCTAGTGGGTGAGCCGTACATCCCAAGTGTTCATAGCGTCTAGTTTTTAAATTCATGAAAAGCTTGTTTCAATAGTTTAGGTCACTTTATTTAACAAAAACTATTTTTCACGAAACAATTAGCAGGTCACAATGAGCATGGTATTTAGGCGTGTAAATAAAGACCAATATTAATGTTATGATTACGATATGTATTATTACATATTGCATACAATTAAGTGTAAAAAACAAGTAACAATAATGCACGTAAGGAATCACAAACATATAAACATAAAACATTAATATATGAACACATATTGTTCTGAGTACTCTCGCGGGTCTTCTCCAAAAGGAGAACCATAAGACCATCACTAGGTACGAAACCTAGATCGCCTCATACATCACATAAAGCAATTGAGTTGGTCTTATAGCCGGAAAAACATATAAAAAGCATGGCAAACTAATTAACAATTAATTACACTATTTTATGTATTTAATAAACAATATGTAATTCTAATTATCAATATAATTCTAATTAACAATTAATTCTAATTAACCTTTAATTCTAATTAACAAACTTAATTCCAATTAACAAATTAATTCTAATTAACAATTTAATTTAATTTGTGTGTATCTTGTTATTTTTTATTAATAATTGATAAGTATTGCATATAGTTATCAAAACAAAAATAAAACGAATAACTAATTAGATTTCATGCATCCTTTTAAACATGTTTATTAAAGCGTGTAACCCATAATCGCAAAAACGAGATGGCTCGTGATGCCACTGTTGGGATTTTATAATCTAGTTAGCCAAGTAATGCAAACGAGTACGCAGCGGAATTGGATATAGTTAATGCAATTAGGTAAACACGTAATTAATTAAACAATAATAAATAAAAGGTAAATAGAAAAACTAACCCTCGATGTCAATTGCACGCTATAACACGAACAAGAAACCAAGTATCTAAAGTAGATACCTCTACGAGTATCACACACAAACACTTAAACCAAGTACGTTTGAATAAACGCTAGTCGAGAATGTTTAACCCAATCAACACTTTGAATACTTGAATACCACGAATAACAAAACCCCAAGAAACTTTTCTTCCTTTTCTACTCGAGAACCAAACAGCCCAAGATGCAGTTTTCTTTTTACCCGATATCGGACAAGCTTGTCCAATATCCTTCCCTTTGCTGTCCGAGATTTACCAAGACAGAAAACCAATCAAAACCTTACTGCTGCGATTCAAACTTGGAACAAGCAGAAGACAAAACCTCTAATCGCTTCTTGGATCAAAGATGCAAGCTTAGAATTCAAAACCAAAACCAAAACCCTAATCGGATCTTGAGTGAAATCCGATCAGGTAAAACACCTTGAAGATAGGATCGATTTGGCATGGTATTTAGGATAGTCTAATCGTGAGTTCTGAGGTTTTAGGGATATCAATTAATCGTTACTTTTAATGCATGATGTGTTTGTTTTTATAAGCTCATGAACCGAACTTAAAACTTGGGCTCAATACTTGTGCACCAAGCTACAAAACCAAACACCCCCGATCAGTTAAGTGATCTAGGCCCAAGGTTCACCAACCGACCCAAGATGAAAGCCAAAACAGCCCATGGGTCGAGTATTATGATCGGGTTGCATACATGCATAAAACTGGTCAAATGTATTCAAATAATAAACGTTCGTCACGTACTCTCGTGTTTAACGTGTGTGCCTCTATAAGCTCACACACTTCTAGTTGTTTACGTGTGTTTTAACTCCCACAAACCAACAGGTGACTTATGATGGCACTTGTGGTAGTGGATGTGGTGGTGTAGGTCGGTGGTCTTTACATATAAATTGAGCTAAAGGATAAGTGTTACTAATATTAGTAATCCGATAGACATTAGTTAGGTGAAATGGTTTGTGTCAACTGACATTTTAGGAATGTCATTTTCGGTAGACAACAAAGCTCCACATCTTGATGTCATAAACAGGGTAACTCTATTCCGAGCCATATTTCATACACTCAAGCATTGACTTGTTAATTTGATCCATTGTCCCTCCTAGAAGAACATAGGCACCGGTTAGAATTAAATTATTAATTTACCACATGGTTGAAAAAAATTGGATAAAAAACATATATAGTGGAAGGAAACAATGCCAACATCCTAATTCCTAACACCATCTAACGACACACCGATCTTCACCCGATACTCTGGTTGGAGTTACTTACTACAAGTGTTTTATCGAGCATTTGTTGTTCACAAAATTTGAAAATGTGGCATTTTTTTGTCCCAAAGGCACATTAGCAGTTAAATCAGTCGTTCAACTTATAATATGAAGTTTTATTTAACCGGTTCGGTATAAATCCGTTCATTGAATCATTCGAACAATTAGTGAGCATAAAATTACGCTCAAATCCAACCTGTGAACGTTTGGTGGAGCATACACGATTTGAAGTCCCAAATTCCATGTCCAAAAACAGTCAAGTCTTTGCCATTTTTCCTAAGTGGATGTTAATTCTTCTTCCACTTTGTAATACTTTATGGTAAAAAAGAAATCAATGTACACCCATTTATAGGAATACTAACAAGATGTATATAACGTGATGTAAACGCCAATCTAGAAATATATAGTGTTAGGAAATGATATTTGGGTTGATCAAAGAACCCAACAACCATTAGCACAACCATTTGCATGACTTTACTACAAGGTTGGAGACTTTGAATTTTGAATATCGAGTATTCAATAATGTATTAGCAAAACTGTAGTTAGTGAAATGGATTTCCAATTGCATTTTAAGAAAATTATGATAACAAAGTTCCACATTCTAATGTCACAAACAGGGTAGCTCTCTTCTGAGACTCGTGATGAAATTCATCTATTATTTAGAAGCATATAATATTCAGTGAGTTTGAGTTGGTTTAAGGTGTCTTATAAGAATCTCATTTACTGCTAAGCAACAATTACCAACACACTTATTTCATGTTTATTACTCACTAATCAGTGTAAAAAAATAAGAGCATTTTCACATCATCGAGCATATTTATCATAGATCAAATCACTTAGACACTCAGCAACAATATAGATGTGAAGCAACAAAATTTATTTTTGTATGAACAAAGTAAATGAGTAAAACAAGTTTAAATTTATAGCATAAAAATCACATTCAATTAATGACAGGCTGCAATGAGTGAATATTTCGAAATCCTTGTCTGTAACATTACAAGCTAATATATATTATTTGTTCTTATAAAACTAAGAAGATAACGCTCAAAGTCACAAACTATATAGTTACAAACAACTTCTTGGTATGAGTAATCCAGAAGCAGTGCCAGCAGCGAAAGAGCAAGACGAAATCGCAGGTTTACCAGAGTATACAAGGTTAACATCTTTTAATCTTATTCCACGACACGGGCTTCCTTTGCTACAATCAAATTTCACAGCCACTTGTGTTGCTGACGTTCCGTGTACATCCTCATATACCACGTTACTGATCTTTACTCCGGCAGCTTCTTTGGGACAGTTTGTATTGTGGGGGCAATATTTTCCATCTATTATGATTGGGTATTTTACGTTCACCATTGTTGCATGTATGAAAAATATGTTCCTCACGAACCCATTGCTACGACGAGCCCATGTCTTTATCCTCACACCATTTTGAGTACCTATAAATGTTGAGCTTTTTACGGTTATGTTTTGGACACCGGCTTCTTGCAAATCCCATCCTAGACTCCCAATGCTGAAAAAACAAATGCAATGTACATTTAGTTAGTTACTTAGTTATACGGATTAAAGAATTTCAAAGTGTTGTATTCTGAATAATTTGCTTATGCAAGTGTTTTATTGGTTTAACATATATGACTCATACATACGAATATGCATGTAGATAAGTTGAATCTAAGCAGATTTATATTATAAATATACCTTATGCCGTGACCAGGGCCACATGTGACCTTCTCTATCCAGACATTGGAATTTCCGGGGCCTATCGAGACACAATCATCTCCCGTCGAGATCGTAGAGCCCAAGATGGTAATACCAGTAGAAAGTGATAAATGTATACCATCCGTGTTCGGGCTGGTTCCGGATGCTAAGATGCTCACACCTTGTAGCTTGGCATTGTTGCATCCATATAGGAGGATATGAAACATTTGGCTGTTTAATGACTTTAAGTTGTTGATCACTATATTTTGGGAATGATAGATGCCAAGCGTCTGTAACACATAATCATAAATATATGTTAATTAGAGTACTATTATAAGGAATTCAAAAGAAACAAATATTTAAATGTCCACTGCTTTTTTCTGGATAATCCTGGTGTCCCATGTTTTAGCCGATCACTTGATGTTGGTTCATAGCTATGGTTCCAACCATTGACATATAAGTATGTTAACTGGCTCATTGACAAGAGAGATAAGGGCAACGATTGAAAAATGTATATTTATTTTACAGGTATATGCACAAAAAAAAAATTGCATTATGAACTTCTATTTATGTTGCTTGCAATGTTGTACAGACCACTGTGAATGCATATTTTTTGTTGAAATTCTATAATTAAAGAATGTCATACATTTGTAGATAATTCAATATCGTAGGTGTGTTCTAAATATGATATTTCTATCCACATTTTTAAATATGAACTACTTAATAAAAAAATTTGATAACTAAATTTAAGTTGTATATGAAGAAGAAGAAAGTGCAATTTGTGTATAAATTGTAGTGTATAATTGTACGTACCGTAGCTCCTTTAGGACAAGTCTTTCCCGATAATTTGCAAGCCCACAAAGAACCACCTTGTGCATCAAGCATTCCGCCAGATATCGTAACATGATTGACCCTATGGAACTTAATCCATACATCATCTTTTCCGATAGCATTATAGCTAGAAGGTGCCACCAAAGTGCCATCTATGGTAAAACTTATACCTTTGTTCTTGCATGATTGGCCGGAGAACGTAACCGCTGATGCTATCAAGTACCTACCACGCGGCACATAGATGGTGGCTGGAGCAGTAGAAGCACAAGCCATATTCCATGCTCTCAAGAACGCGTTCTTTGTGTCAAGACGACCCTCGGCTTTAGCTCCTAACGCAGCAACATTGTATGTTACTTTAGCCGACGAGTGTTGAACGATAAGAAAGATAAGAAAGAAGACGATGAAAATATGCTTTATCATGGTAAAAGATCGATTGCTGAAGTACATAGTCAGGTAGTTGTTCGTAAAATATGCATGCGTTCCTCTTGATATATATAGGCTTATAGTAATTCATATAAAAGTACAATACTGTTTATATACGTATATAATTGCAATACAATAAGGATATGTGTGATAGATAAATACATAATATATTGCCACACATGCACAAAAATACGATAAAGTATATATACTTCAAGGAGATTTTTGAGTCAATTTCGGTCATTAAACCCTCCTTCACAAAACCGTGCGTTCTTTTTCTAAAATATTGTTTTCTTTTATTAAGTTTGTAGCAAGACTAAAGAAAAACTAAATTTTCTATTTTCCGGGTCATTTTTATGTATAGATTTGTGGGTTCTAAAGAACGATTTAGGTTCTTGTGATTTAAGCATATTGGGGTTATAAGGTTATTTTGATTCTTAGTTATCATTTAAAAAAAAAAAAAGGTTGTGTTGAAAGATGGCAAATTTGCTTACAAAGAAGGCATTGTTTGGGCTTTATCTAGAACAGTTTCTTTCACTATTGTGCTTGCTAAAAGAAGTTTGCGTTTTCATTGTTGCTGCTTCATTTTTGTTAAGAAAAATCGCGCCAAAATTAAATGTAATGAACTTTTCCGCGTTTCTAGTTTTTGTTAAGGAAGTCGAGCCAAACTGCAATGAACATTATTTACATGTTTTTCCTTTGTTGTGTAACGCACTACTTAATCTTAACGTTTGATGTTTTTTTAACGGCAATTGCATTAAGTATCCCATAAGGTTAAATGTATATACTTTACCATTTGATGTCATGCGAGTGACTTTTAAGCATTTACATAGCAAATTAAACCTTTGTTTTCTTTACCAGTTCATGTCTTTTGCTAAGATATAAGAATTAACCCTGCATACAATGGCAAAAAATAGAACTATGTTACATGAAATGGTATAAGAAAGTTGGTTACATACAATAACAATAAGGTGAAAGTCCATTACATATTCGCACAGCTTTTCCTTATTGATAAAAACAAATCAACGACTTGTTATTCGTTAACTCTTGCTTGTTTGGATGGAGATCACAATGAACTAGAATTATCTTGACCTGTGTGCATAGAAGGCGATGGATTTAGAAAATGTAATACGGAGCAATTGGATCAATGTTTTAATTTATGTCATATTTGTCGGAATCAATGCACTGACATCACAATCTTTAGCGAATAATGTGTTAATGGCGATTGTTTATGGTATAATATTGATTAGCCGGAAGAAGGATATGATGGTAGTATCTACGTGATTTGATACCCAAAAATACATCAACCAATACACTGAATACTCAAAATCTTGTTGCTATGCATGGGTAATGTTCAAATATATCATCATAATCTCTGCTCAAACATATCAATCTATCAATTGCTAATTGTGCTTCTAGATGTGTCTTATTGCAACTTTTATATCAAGGGCCATTCATGGACAAATCATAGTTATCTTCTATAAGAGAAAGTGTGTTGCTGGTTTTATTCATATCAGAAGAGTTGAGGGGGCTTAGTGTATTTTATTCTCCTACTTAAACAACCCTTTATTCTAGGGCTAGAAACACAATTGTGTGTGCAGTCACTATCTCACACTCACTCTCTTTTGATCATTGTACTGGTCTGTTTCTCCTTTGTAACTGTCTAGTTATTGTCTTAACCTGACCTTGTAAACATTGTGTATTGTTGGTTGGTTCAATCTATGCCAATTATTGAGGTTCTGGTTTGAATAAAGGTGTTGTTGTGATTATATTGTTGTTGATACTTTCTCACATGGTATCAGAGCCTCAGGCTCATAATCACGGTTGATTTAATTTCTAGGGTTTCTTTCTAGAAACTTGGGGATCTTTCTTCCTGATCCCTCCGGCAACAATTAAAAGTATTTATGGGTTTCCTAAGGTGGTCAATCTCGATTACCTTGCTGTATTGGGTATTAATTGAAAAATTAGAGCTTTCTCCTGGCATAATTGCTGGTTGCTTCATGCTCACCATTAGCCCTAGACTAAGTGAATCTAGGGTAATTGTGATTTGTTCCTTCCGCTGCATATTGCTCTATAAGTCTACTTTCATTCTTAAATAACAGTACTTAAGTCTTTGTGGGTGCAAACGGGTAGACTAACATCTTGATCTGCCACCTCTGAGTGGTACGAATACCTGCTCTGGTTTACCCCAATCCACTGGCTTGGTACTTGTTATTTCTTAGTTTCAAGTTTTTTTTTATCTTTCTGTCTCTTATCTCTATTTTAGATTTTGTTGGTTACTATTCTGGTTGTGTTTTGTGCTTATCTGTGAGAAGTTCAAAACAACCCCGCATCACTGAGTCTTCCTCAGTAAGCAAATCCAAAACCTGTGGTAGCACACTTCACTCAACCATTGACCATGAATCAATTGGTAAGTTCAAACAGACCATGAGACCCAAGCCCACTAGTAAGCGGGTCAGCAAGAGAAACTAATTCAGGTTACTATTTTTGCAGAGACACGCCAGGGAGCCTATTTGGCATCTAGATAGTGGATGTTCAAGAAGCATGACTGGTGTAAAGGAGTATTTGTACAAGTATGTAAAGGAGCCAGGACCCAAGGTAGTATTTGGTGATAACTCATCATGTCCCACTGAAGGTTATGGTTCAGTAAACTGTAATGGAATAGTTTTCTTCAGAATAGCTTATGTCAATGGTCTAAAGTACAATCTCATCAGTGTCAGTCAGTTGTGTGATGCAAAATACATAGTGCAGTTCAATGATAAACAAGGCACAATTTTCAATGCTAACAAAGAAGTTGTTTTAATAGCTCCCAGGAGGGATGATGTATATGTCCTTGACATGTCAACTCTCTCTCAGAATGGGACATGTCTCTTTGCCAAAACCACTGAAACTATCAACTGGCTGTGGCACAAGAGACTCTCTCACTTAAACTTCAAAAATATAAACAACTTGGCAAAACAAAACAAAGTCCTTGGTTTACCATCACTGGTTTTGGAAAAAGATAAACCATGCTCAGCCTGTGAAAAAGGCAAACATCACAGAGCATCATTCAAAACCAAACAAAATTTCTCCATCAAAAGCTGCCTTCACCTCCTGCATATGGATCTCTTTGGACCTATCAGTCCAAGATCAATCCAGCAGGAGAAGTATACACTTGTCATTGTTGATGAGTTCTCAAGATACACTTGGGTATACTTTCTTTCCAAAAAGAGTTAGGCAACTGATACCATAATGTCATTCATCAGGAAGATTGAAAACCAGAATGACATTACAGTTAAACAAATCAGAACTGACAATGGTACTGAGTTCAGAAATCAAGAGCTTGAGAGTTTCTGTGATGAAAAGGGAATTTCCCAAAAATTTTCATCTCCATATACCCCTGAACAAAATGGGGTTGCTGATAGGAAAAACAAAACTCTCATTGAGGCTGCTAGAACTATGTTAAATGGCTCAGCACTTTCAAAGCACTTCTGGACTGAAGCTGTCAAAACTGCCTGTTACACTCAAAACAGGTCAATCATTTTCAAAAGGCATAACAAGACCCCATATGAGATCTTCAAAGGAAGACTTCCTGATATCAGCTACTTTCATGTGTTTGGGTGTCCTGTGTTCATTCACAATCACAAGGATCACTTAGGAAAATTTGATGCAAAAGCTGATGATGGATATTTCTTAGGCTACTCACTGATATCCAAAGCCTTCAGGGTGTTTAACACTAGAAGACAACAAGTTGAGGAAACCTTCCATGTCACCCTTGATGAAAGTTCAGAAAGCATCAGGTTTACCAATACCTCAGTGGAGGAAATAGAAATTGATGACTCATCAAGATACCCTCCTGATGAGTTCAACACTAAAATCAATTCCTCATATCAAGTTGATGTTGATATCTCATACTATCTCTTACCCCACAACCTTCCTCAACCAACAATCAGTGAATTCATTGATAATCAATCAGTCCCCACTGGGATAGGTAATACTTAACCAAATGTTCAGGAACCTGTAATTCATGAACTCTAACCTGAACAAAGCATCTCAACAAATGATCTAAATGATTCTGTGGCTCCTGCACCTGAACCCATTCCTGAGTTTCCAGTGACCTCATCAAGCTCAGATCCTAGACTACAAAGTAAGTGGACAAGATCTCAAGACATTGTGCTTGTGAACATCATTGGTGAACCCACTGAAGGCATGCTCACAAGAAGCATGGCTGCTACGTTAATATCAGCTTCAGCCAATGAATGTCTATATGTTGATTTTCTATCAGAAATAGAACCCAAAAGTGTCACTGAAGCTCTAAAACATCCAAGCTGGGTTTAGGCTATGCAAGATGAACTTCAACAGTTTGATAAAAACAAGGTCATGACCTTGATCAAATGTCCTCAGGATGTCATTGTCACAGGAATGAAGTGGGTTTACAGAAACAAAACTGATGAAAACGGCACTGTCATTAAAAATAAAGCCAGACTTGTAGCCAAAGGTTACAGTCAATAAGAAGGCATTGACTATGATGAGACATTTTCTCCTATTGCAAGAATGGAAGCCATCAGGATCTTCCTTGCATTTGCAACCTACATGAACTTCAAAGTTTACCAAATGGATATAAAAAGTGCATTCCTGAATGGTGAACTCAAAGAAGATGTTTATGCTCAGCAACCCCCTGGCTTTGAGAGTAGTGAACATCCTGACTATGTCTGCAAGCTTGACATAGCGCTATATGGACTAAAACAAGCTCCCAAAGCATGGTATGAAACTCTCTCAGCCTTCCTGATCCAAAACAAGTTTGTCAGAGGAAAGATAGACAACACGTTGTTTATGTATAGGACAAAACAAGATATGATACTAGTTCAAGTGTATGTTGATGACATCATCTTTGGCTCAACAAATTATACTCTTTGCAAACAGTTTGAAAAACTGATGACAAAGAAATTTGAAATGAGCATGATGTGTGAACTCACTTACTTCCTTGGACTACAAATCAGGAAAACTGATAAAGGAATCACCATCAGTCAAGAGAAATATACCAGAAATCTCTTGAAGAAATATGAGATCTCTGACTGTGCTTCAGTGAAGACTCCAATGGTCCCTCCAAATAACCTTGGACCTGATCTCACTGGCAAATCAGTCAATCAAACTCATTTAAGGGGAATTGTAGGATCACTAATGTATCTAACTACTTCCAGACCAGACATACAATTCTCAGTATGTCTAATAGCAAGATATCAGTCCAATCCCAAAGAATCTCATCTCACTACAGCAAAAAGAATCCTCAAATACCTAATGAGAACTCCAAGCCTTGGACTTTACTATCCAAAATTTCAGGGTTTGACCTCAAAGGATATTCTGACTCTGACTATGCAGGTTGCAACATGGACATAAAAAGTACCTCGGGGTCCTTTCAATTTCTTGGAGGAAAGCTGGTTTGTTGGAGTGCTAAAAAGCAACAATCAGTGGCTATGTCTTCAGCTGAAGCTGAATATGTAGCAGCCGTAGGATGTTGTGCCAATGTGCTATGGATGAAAAGTCAACTCAGTGACTATGACATCCATTACAAGATGGTACCCATCTTTTGTAATAACACCAGTGCTATAGCAATCTCCAACAACCTTGTCCTTCACCAAAGAACCACACACATTGATATCAGATATCATTTTATCAGGGACCACATCATGAAAGGAGACATAGAACTCCATTTCATCCTTACTGAATATCAGCTTGCTGATATCTTCACCAAACCTTTGGATGAACCTACCTTCAGAAGACTGAAAGCTGAATTAGGAATGCCTGACATTGAAAGTCAGCAACCTGATAACCAAGCCTTGGACTTTACTATCCAAAATGTTCAGGGTTCGACCTCAAAGCATATTCTCTCTGAAATGGTCCCTGATCCCAGAACAAAACCCTAAAAATTATCTTCTCACTGAATGGGTAAGACTCATTCAGGGTCCCTGACATTGGACAAAGAGCATTGAATGAGTAACTAAATGCTCTAAGTATTTCAGTTACTTAAGCCCAAGGTTGGTAAACTCACCAATTTAATATAGGAATATATGTCTCTTAACCCTTCTGTCATCCATGTCATGGGTCCCTCAAAACTTACCTCATCCCACTTGGCATTTAATGCCCATCCTCACAACAAATATCCTCAGGATATTTCAACTCTACAAATGCACTTTTACTGTGCACTGCAACTGTTCCCTTGAAAACCATGAGAAAACTGCGGGTAGTGAAGTGGTCGCATTAAATGAAGCGAATAAAACGTTTTCAATAAAAACTTTACAAATCCTCACATGTGCAAAATCTACCCTTTTACCACTCTGTAAATACCCCTATCAAAACACAAAAAACACACACAATTTTTTTTCTGCATCCAAACTCTGTCAAAATATTTTCTCAACCTAGAAACAATTGTGTGTTCTTCGATCTAAAACCAGTTTTAAGCAAAATCTTCTCTGCAAACAACTTACAAAAGTTTTATCACAAACTTTAAAAGAATCTTACTTCTTTGATTGTTCTTGTCATCACGTTATCAAAAAACTTAAAACCTTTGAATGGAAATGGCAAGAACACAAAGTCTTCAGTTTGCACCTGAGTGGGTAGGCAGTCTTGAAAATGTTGAGTTTAAAACAAACAATATTACAGGCAATTTTGAATACCCACATGATGTCCCAGCCTATAAGGAAATTATGAAGTTTTTGCTAAATTGCCCACTTAAAAAGGCCTTTGTTCAGTCCTCTTCAATACTGTACCAAAACCTCCTCAGGGAGTTTTGGGCAACTGTAGTGGCCTATGACCCGACACCCACTACTGATGAGACAGACCTCACACCACTCATGGAGTTTCTCATCGAATTCTTAATTTTAAATGGGGAGCAATCAGTCACCCTGGACTATAAAACCTTTTGTACATCTACAGGGCTTGAATATAATCCAGGAAAATATGTTGCTCACCCTGACCCAGCCACTGTTAAGGCTGAGTTGGGTAAAATTGTTTTGGATCCAAAATTTTTGGACAAAACCCCAGTAACCAAGAACTCCTTTCCCGTGGCGTGGAAGATCTTGTTCACTTTCGTGATTCAGGTTCTCGGCGGGAACCATTCATCCACTGAACAGATTAATGCTATTCAGTTGATGATGGCATACAGCTTGATGACTGGGACTGATGTCGACATTGGGGAGATCATTTACAGTGATTTCATAACCAAGCTACAGAGCAAAACTAGGGCGAAATATGTTTCGTACCCTAGGTTTGTCTCATGTGCTTTAGAAGTGTTACTGGGTTGCAATTATCCTCAGGAATATAAATATGGTTCTTTACGTGCCACCTTGAGCCCCTCAAATTTTCAAAAGGACCCATCCCTTGTCACTGAAATAGAATTGACGGCCCATATGGTTGCTGTAAACAACCAGAGGGGCTCAGTGTCTCCAAACCCTGCTCCCAAAAAGAGAAAGAGGAAGTCTCAGACTGGGACTAAAACCAAACCCAAGTCTCAGGGCCCTGATGCTTCTGGAGCACAGCCTA
Organism: Chrysanthemum seticuspe; assembly: GCA_019973895.1. Lineage (NCBI taxonomy): Eukaryota > Viridiplantae > Streptophyta > Magnoliopsida > Asterales > Asteraceae > Chrysanthemum > Chrysanthemum seticuspe. Next base: position 13,787,712 of record BPTQ01000008.1, read on the forward strand.
AAAGGCACAAAAGGCCCCAGACTGATAAGAAACCTAAGTGCGACCAAGCAACAACCACCCTGGTGACAACGAAGGACATTGATCAATCACAGTCAGTGCCCTTGGTCCCAAAGACTACTCCCCAAGATTCAGAGGGAAACACACAACCCGCTGGTAGGGGAGCGCCTTCCACTCAGCGTGATGAGGACATTCGTAAATCAAAGCTTTTGTCCGAGGGCACAACTATTGATCCCAAAGACTCAGGGGGAAACGAAAAACCCACTAATAGGGATACAACAACCACTGCTTCTAAGGATGGCAATGGGAAACACCCACCAGTGCTTGAAGGAGCATCGAGGGACAAAGACTCGGAGAGAAAGAAATAACCCACCGATACGGAACTCACAACCAATCCTGACTCCGAAGAAGACACTGGGAAAAACCCATCAGTGTCTGAGGGGTCACTGGGGGACCAAGACTCAGAGGGACAAAAACCACCCAATGATACGGAACCCATCAACCCCACTGGTCGTCTTACCGTTGCTGAGGTCAATGACATACTATTTTCTGATGAAGAGCAAGCTGCAGATAGTGAGGAAGAAATTTTTTCAGCTGGTGAAGAAATGGACGCTGATGTTCAACAACAAGAACAAGAGCCTTAGCTTGATCTAAAAGAGACTGAAGAGTCACCCTTTCAGCCTGATGATGACATTTCTGACTCTTCCTTTTCCTCCTGCCCTGAGGATCTGAAAAAAAATATGACAACATTCAGCCTCTTACTGAAAGGCAGCTTGTGATGTGGTTAAAGAGGGCTACCAGGAAGCTTTACTCTGGTGTTACTGATACTCTCTAGGATCAGCATGTTGAAGCAGCTGCTAGTTATGCCGATCTGAAAGCTGAAGTGGTTGCTAACCATGCAAATAATAATGAGCACAGGGATTTCATGTATGATCATCTTGAAAGGCTGGATGACAACCAGAAGAAGTTTCTCAGATTCTTTCAGGATACTCACAACAAGCTAGCTAGATGAAATCAGGGAAGCTGTCAAAGAAGACCCTGCACTCAACTCTAAAGTGCTTGAGGCTACGAAAACCTACATGAAGAACTCGTCCAGTCTCACTGAACTCATCACATTGCTAAACACTGCAAACGTTCAGGGTCATCCCTCCTCAGTGCAGGCTCTTCAGTCCACCCTGGGATCCCTGGTAACAAAGGTTGCTGATCTGGCTAAATCATCCTCTTCTATGGCCTGGAATCTCGGGCCTAGAATGACAACACTGGAAACTTCTCAGGCCAATCTTGATGAAAAGGTCTCAAGTCTTCAACAAGATACATCAGACATCCAGTCCATGGTCTCGGAGATCTATCAAGCCTTCAAAGGTCAAGCTGCTCCTTCTCCCTCAGTGTCACAACCAACTCTTGCTCTCACTGACGCTGCAGCAACAGTTGAGGGGGAGAGAGCTGCTGAAGAGACTCTCTCTCACACTGAGGGGGATCCATCTCAACCTGTATCTGCAAGAACCATATCATCTAACCCACCATCAGGAACACCAATCACAACAACAGTCTCAGCGAGAACAACAACAACACCACCAATTGTCACAACTACACCCCCACTGGTATTTACGACTTCTTCATCAGTCCAGGATAAAGACAAAGCCATCATGACCACAACTGAGCCTGTCAAAATACTCTATGAAATACATGGCAAAAAGTACATGCTCAATCCAGAACAGATAACTGCATATCTTGAGAAAGAAGAAAGACTCAAGAAACAGGATGAGGAAGAGCAAAGAAGCCTTGGTTAAAGTGGTTCATGAGGAAGCTGAGAAGATAGGGATCGATCCAAAGACACTGGAAAAGGGAGAAGCTGGTCTTAAGTTTAAAGAAGCTCAGGTTGTTGAGATGACTGCCCTAAGGAAAAGACTAGATGAAAAGAACAAGAGGGCTACTGCAATAAGGCAAGAAAGGATCGATCACTACAACTGGACCATGACAAGTAGAAGGGCCCTTGAGAAAATCACTGATGTGAAAATCATCCCCAGATCCAAACCACTAGCAATGAATGTCTACAAGGGGGATGACAAGAGATATTTTGAAGTTCATGATCCGTTTAAATTCACTGACTTTGGGATCACTAAACTCGATGAACTTGGTCCCATCATTGAAAAGAAGCAAAATGTGGTGGTCAAAGAGTTGATGAAATCCCTCAGCAAATGTTATGAAAGACTAAAGGATGCGTGATAACGCTACACGCGTCGTTCGGGGTCAAAGGAACTTTCTTTTCGTCGAGCAAGTTTTTCAACATCCTAGGCAGTGAACCTAATCGTTGTAGTGTAGTATTAGGGTAAGCCACGGGAATTGATATCGTTCTTTAGGGGAATAGGAATGCTAGTGAGGAGTTACTACGCTAAGGTTGGGGTTGAGGAAGATTATTTTTTTATCTTTTTATGTTTTTTTAGGAAATGGAAAGGTACGAATCTCGGGGTTTGGATTTGGGAGGTTGGTATTTCTACCGATTACACTATTATCTAATTATCTAATTAACTAAGGTGAGGGTAGTCTATGTCTAATTATTGTGTGCTCGTATGATATTTTAAAGATGTGTTTACTTAGGTTTTATTACTCCTTAATTATCTCCTATTGATGGTTGAATTGTCACGTCCTTATTCTTAATTGCGTTGTGTGTCTAAGGTCGTAGGGTATGCGTTTATCCCTAACTCTTTGAAACTACCAAAGGGTCTCGTCTACAAAATCTATAGGATTTATAAACTCTAACTCTAAGGTACTCTTTGGATGGTTTAGCCTACAACTACTCTAGGTGTTATAGTCTAAGGTTCACAAAGATTAATCAAGCATTAACTACACAACGAATGACCTATCGCATTACTAGATCATTAACAATTAAGATAAGAGACAACCAATCAATATTCAATAGTTAAGTTTCATATTTCCTAAGCAAACACACAAGTAAATTAGCCGAACATGGAGAACATGCAAGCATACACACAAATAATTGAAGACATAATTGAATTAATGAAGTAAAATACTTATCTTGGTGTAAGATAGGGTTTGGAACCCTAGAATACTGTACAAGACAGCCTTTGTTCGGTTTAGGTTTTTACTCCAAAAGACTACACCCTTAAAACTGAAAAATTCGGATTCTATATATAAGATTACATTCGCGACGGCGCACCTTATGATTTGTGACGCCGTCGGGTCGCCGTCATTAGGGTTTCGTCTTGGCCACGTTAGTCTTGCGACGGCGTCACCTTATGCTTGTGACATCGTCCTCTTCAGTCTCTGACGCCGTCTGGATCAAATGTAGGCCGTCTGAGTTGCGACGACCTACTCTTTTAAAGCCTGACACCGACACTTGTAAATAAGTAATTTGGCTACTGAGCCGTCACAAAAGTGCTCCGACGGCGTCGCAGATAACACCTGACGCCGTCCCCTTGTATTTCAGCAACTTGAGTGTCTCGATTCTTGACTTTGGCCATTTTCTTTGTATATCCGCGCCTTTTCGTCCAAATAAGTGCCATTCCAGCAATTTGCCTTCAAGAGACCTAAAAAGTGAAAAGGAACGATATTAAGTAATAACGGATACAAAAGTGATCAAATAAGGGCTTAAACGACCCCCTCAAAAAGGTATATTTTAAAACCTTATCAATGCGCCAGCTCAGCTTGGGATACAGTCCGCTCTTCCTGAGGCTCAAGGATCTCAACCTCAATCATCCCAAGGAAAAAGAAAAAGGGTTGAATCTGAGCCTGAAGCCAAGGTGCCAGGTTTTGACTGTAATAGGCAGCTACCTAAAGGGGTAAAATTTGTGAACTGCTTAGTCATTGAAGAGCCTGAAAGAGGACTCTTCTTCATTGATGTATATGGAAACCCAACATTTCAAAGGGGGAGTGATATCGATCAGGCAGGTGTAGCTACAATACTAAGTTACATAACAATGGCCTCTCAAATTCAGTCTCCTGCAAACATCAGGTTCTGTGCTGACCTCAATGCCAAAGTAAGAGAGGATATAGTTAAAAACCATACACGTATAAATAGCCATAAGAGATGGAGTGAAAGATTTTAAGCTTGTGCACTAACTGTGAATTACACACACAAGCAATCTTTCACTCCTCCAAATACAACTATGTCCCTGAGATAGCTCAGCGGTTCCTGTGTAGTTGTGCTTAGACATAGCCTAAGCTTCGTGAAGAGTTATAACAAACTTGTCATTTCAATCCCAAGTACTATTCCGCAAGTACTTGGGTAATTATTCTTTTTGAATCGTTTTAATAAAGAATATAAACGTTGAAAATTACCCAGTGTGTTTATCTTATTAAAACTTATTGTTTTAAGCTAACTGTGAAACGGGAACAACAAGTTTTATCATTTATGTGTCAGCCATCATTATACTTTATGCACTCTATTGTGAAAAAAGAAAAAAAAAAAAAGCTTGAGCCGGTTAAACTATAGTAGAGAGTCTACAAGTTACTAAAATTCTTCATTATTCGAATCTTACTCATTCAGTTTCATTGAACTCCATATCCTCGTCTGTTAGTTACTAAATATGTATAGTAAGGCATCTCATAATTATCTCAACTGTTCTTTGTGGTCTTTAACTATGGGAGTTGATTTGTACACTCTTGCAATTGATTGGGACACTCTAAATTATAATGTTTGGACATATATACCCTTACAGAGTGAAAATATGTGAAGGTGATATGAGGGTATAATCGTCCAAACACTCTAATTTTGAGTGTCTCAATCAATTGAAAGAGTGTACAAATCAATTCCCTTTAACTATGTTTATAGAGGCGTGCTTGAGCGAGAGGCACTCAAAGCTATCCGTTGGTCCTCAGGAGCGATACTCTCTCTCTCTCTCTCTCCCTCTCCTAAGAACCCCATGAATATTTTGTCTGAAGGTGTTTTGTCATGCCAAAAAGTACATGTTTGACCCATTTCCTAACATTTCAGACTCACCCGTTTGACTCGTTGGTCACCTCTAAAGTATTGTGAAAAAATACTCACCGAGCAGAAAAAGTCAATTGAATCTAGTCATGTCTTCATATATGTAAATCACGACTATACGAACAAAACCCGGCTATATCCGGCTAAGACCCGGCCAAGACTCGGCTATTCCGGCCACGACCTGGCTATATCCTGCTAAGACCCGGTTAGAACCGGCTTGGCCGGCTATAGCTGGGTGTTGGCCCGATATAGCCCGGTCTTGGCCGGAATAGCCTTTTTTTTTTTCCTCGTATAGTTGTGGTTTACGTATATGAAGCATTACTAAATTCAATAAACTGTTTCTGGTCAGTATGGGCGAGTCTGAAAAGTTAGGAAATGGGTATTCTAAACAACCTGATTTCACCTGCCACTGCAAATAATTAATATATTGGAATTGTGATAAACAACTTTGAATACATTTGGCATGACTTTTGACCCTTTTTATGTTTACTTAAGTTTTTGTATTTTTAAGTAATGGCCGAAGCTGAAACTTTTTATTCAGAGGATATTTTTTTTAACAAAGATAATACCATGGAAATAATAAATTTGTTTGTCATAGGTGCTTCCATATGCCGGATTTGCAGCAGCAATGTTTCTGTTTTACTCAGGTGTGCCGATCTTGCTAAAGGTGCGAGCTTGCAAAAATTTTCTTTATACATCACCATAAAACTAAGCACTTTGTGTACGGTTTTCCTGTTATGCAAGTTACTGAGAACTTAATTTTAGAAGTTTGTTCATGCCCATATCAAATGCAGATTAGCGGCTCTACTATGCTAAATCTATCTTTGCTGACATCAGACATGTGGTCTGTATTGATACGTATATTTGTATACCACGAGAAGGTTTGTACCAATATCGAGCTTAAGTTATAATTTTGCAAGAAGCTAACATTGGCATATAATATCAGGTTGATTGGATGTACTTTGTAGCGTTTGTTGCTGTTGCTGTCGGGCTCGTTGTTTATTCAGCGTATGTTTATTATTTCATTCACCTATGCTACTCATCTTTTGTGTAACAGATTGAAACGGGTCAGGTAATAAAAAGATTTACCGGATTTATGTATTTTGAATACACTATGGTTGACTTTCGCCTAGCTTGACTTGTTCTCAGTTTAGCTATATTTTTAAAAAGTGTACACATTAAGCTGTTAGAGTCAAAGTATAACTCAAATAATCCATAGATGGGTCTAATTTAGCACCTCTTAGAAACAAAAATGTAACAATAATTTTTACAAAAAAACCAAACAGAAAAATATAAGTAGAAAAAAAGTACAGCTTTGCTTTGTTGGTCCCATTATGGCGGGACCCATAAATGAAGTATGCTTATCCCAGGGATCCTAAAGTATTTAAGGCTATTATCAGGTTTGATAAAGAAGTCAAAGAACCCTGTGATGATGCTGCCGATGAGTCGGAACAAAATAAACACATTGATGAGGAAGCTGGAACGACAGGTTCTGCCAAGATAAGCACACTACAAAGCATTGACGAGGAAGCTGGTGTGGCGGATCCAGTTAAGTTAAAAACACAGTCTCGGTCCTCAAATGATAGTGGCAGGTTCCAAGATCCAATTGAGTAGTTGATTAATCAGATAGTTTAATATCACAATGTGCCGATAAAGTTTAGTATCATTTGTCTTAACATAGAAACGTTTTGAGTTTTTTTTCTTCGTACGGACACTGTAATGCAGATATGGTTTCAAGTTTCAACTTGAATTCCTTGTACTTCGTATTTTTTATTCATCAATACATTGACAAATATGGTAGTAAAGTCTTTTCTTTTTAATAGGTATATAATACTCAATTAGCCGGAGGTTTTTCAAGTAATATTGCTACTGAATTTTTCGACTTTAAGATTCAAGTGGTTAGTGCTCTATAAGTATTACCGATAACACCAACCATTCTAATTCACTATACATTGCTTCATTACTACAGTAATACTCAATACATAAGTTAATATGAAGCCCACTGGTTAAGCTGCTTTCTAGTTACCCTTTAGATCAGGGTTCAAAGTTCAAACCCCTCTAAATTTTATAGATTACAAATTTTATAAAGGTTGATGAGAAAACAATTACGTAAATTAGTGAACATTACAGTAAATCAAATCACATACACTCAGCAACAATATAGATGTGAAGCAACACAATTTATTTTTGTATGAACAAAGTAAATGAGTAAAATAACATAAAAATCACATTCAAAAAATGACCGGCTGCAATGCGCGAATATTTCGAAATCCTTGTCAGTAACATTACAAGCAAATAGATAACGGAGTGATTCGATATATACATATTCGATGGTCCGAATATATTCTAATAGAACTAATAAAATAACACTCAGTCACAAACTATGTAGTTACAAACAACTTCTTGGTATGAGTAATCCAGAAGAAGTACCACTGGCAAAAGAGCAAGACGAAATCGCTGGTTTACCCGAGTATACAAGGTTAACATCCTTTAATCTTATTCCACGACACGGGCTTCCTTTGCTACAATCATATTTCACAGCCACTTGTGTTGCTGATGTTCCGTGTACATCCTCATATACCACGTTACTGATCTTCACTCCAGCAGCTTCTTTGGGACAATTAGTATTGTGGGGGCAATATTTTCCGTCTATTATGATTGGGTATTTTACTTTCACCATTGTTGCATGTATGAAAAATATATTCCTCACGAACCCATTGCTACGACGAGCCCATGTCTTTATCCTCACACCATTTTGAGTACCTATAAACGTTGAGCTTTTTACAGTTATGTTTTGGACACCGGCTTCTTGCAAATCCCATCCTAGACTCCCAATGCTGAAAAAACAAATGCAATGTATTTACATCTAGTTAGTTATTACGGATTACATAATATCAAAGTGTTGTATTCTGAATAAGTTGTTCCCAATTCACGTCAAAAGGTCATTGATTTGAGGGTGTTATGAGTGATTATGCAAGTGTTTTATTTGCTTAACATATATGACTCGTACATACGAATATGCACATAAGTTGAATCTAAACATATTTATTTTATAAAGGGGAATGCTAGATCTACATAAATAATTCACAAAAATAATCCACATGCTAATGTGGCAAGGCCTGATTGGTCTAATCATAAAGAAGAGAGAGAAAGTGTACCAAAATAAACCAATAACCTCGTGCCACATCAGCGTGTGGATTCTTTTTGTGGATTGTTTATGTGGTTCTAGCATTCCCCTTTTATAAATATACCTTATGCCGTGACCAGGGCCACACGTGACCTTCTCTATCCAGACGTTGGAATTTCCCGGGCCTATAGAGACACAATCATCTCCCGTCGAGATCGTAGAGCCCAATATGGTAATACCAGTAGAAAGTGATAAATGTATACCATCTGTGTTCGGGCTGGTCCCGGATGCTAAGATGCTCACACCTTGTAGCTTGGCATTGTTGCATGCATATAGGAGGATATGAAACATCTGGCTGTTTAACGACTTTAAGTTGCTGATCACTACATTTTGAGAATGATAGATTCCGAGCGTCTGAAACACATAATCACATATATCTTAATTAGAGTACTATGTTATAAGGAATTCAAAAGAAAAAAAATATGTTAAATGTCCATTGCTTTTTTCTGGATAACCCTGATGATCCATATTTTAGCCGACTGGATGTTGGTTCATAGCTATATATGGTTCCTACCATTGACATATACACTCTGTTCCCGAGTATAAAATAGAAAGAAGAGAGATGGAGAGGAAAAAAAGATAGAAGTAAAGAGGAGAGGAATAAAAAATTATTTTTTTATCTTGTGTTCCCGAGTTGGAAAGAAAATAGAAGGATGTAACAAAAAAAAGCTTTAAAATCAACTTCACTCCATTTCATCCCAATTTGGGAAGTAGATTAGGAGAGTAATTTTGATTTAATTTACTACCCTTTACTTTCCTCTCCACTCCTAAAAAATCTCAGGAACACAATTCTTTTTTATTACCATCCCAAACCTTTCCCTTTCACTCCAAAAAATAAACTCAGGAACAGAGTAATAAGTATGTTAAGTGACTCATTGACAAGAGAGATAGGGTAACAATTGTGAAAAATGTATCTTTATTTTAAAAAGGTATTTGCAAAATTTTTTAAGCATTATGAACTTCATGACTATTTATGTTGCTTGCAATGTTGGGCCCAAATGAGTTATGCAAAAATTTAATCAAACACAACTGCTCTTATAAACAAATGGCCATTAGAAAAACAAACAACAATACCATTTTTTAACTTTTTGATACATCTAAGTGCAAAGTTAACACTCTATGCATATTGAAGAGACCACTGTGAATGCATAAATTTAGTTGAAATTCTATGATTAAAGAATGTCATACATTTGTAAATAATTCAATATTGTAGGTGTGTGCTTCTAAATATGATATTTCTATCCAGGTTTTTAAATATGAACTACTTAATAAAAAAATTGGATAACTAAATTTAAGTTGTATATATGAAGAAGGAGAAATTGCAATTTGTCTATAAATTGTAGTGTATAATTGTACGTACCGTAGCTCCTTTAGGACAAGTCTTTCCCGATAATTTGCAAGCCCACAAAGAACCACCTTGTGCATCAAGCGTTCCGCCAGATATCGTAACATGATTAACCCTATGGAACTTAATCCATACATCATCTTTTCCAATAGCATTATAACTAGAAGGTGCTACCAAAGTGCCATCTATGTTAATACTTATACCTTTACTCTTACATGCTTGGCCGGAGAATGTAATTGCCGATGCTATCAAGTACCTACCACGTGGCACATAGATGGTGGCTGGAGCAGTAGAAGCACAAGCCATATTCCATGCTTTCAAGAACGCGTTCTTTGTGTCAAGACGACCGTCGGCTTTAGCTCCTAACGCAGCAACATTGTATGTTACTTTAGCCGACGAGTGTTGAACGATAAGAAAGATAAGAAAGAAGACGATGAAAATATGCTTTATCATGGTAAAAGATCGATTGCTGAAGTATATAGTCAGGTAGTTGTTCGTACAATATGCATGTGGTTCCTCTTGATATATATAGGCTTATAGTAATTCATATAAAAGTACAATACTGTTTATATACGTGTATAATTGCAATACAATAAGGATATGTGTGATAGATAAAAACATAATATTATAAATTGTCACACATGCACAAAAAGTGGGATAAAGTATATATTTGAGTCAATTTCGGTCATTACCGTTTTCAAATTCCACAAAACCTTGCGTTCTTTTAATAAAAAATATTTTTCTTTTATTAAGTTTGTAGCAAGACTAAAGAAAAACTAAAATTTCTATTTTCCTGTCACTTTTCTGTACAGATTTGTGGGTTCTAAAGAACGATTTAGGTTCTTGTGATTTAAGCATATTCGGATTCGGGTTATAAGGTTATTCTGATTCTTAGTTATCATTGTTAAAAAAAAGGTTGTGTTGAAAGATGGCAAATTTGTTTACAAAGAAGACATTGTTTGGGCTTTATCTAGGACAGCTTCTTTCACTATTGTGCTTGCTAAAAGAGGTTTGCGTTTTCATTGTTTCTGCTTCATTTTTGTTAAGAAAAAGCGCGCCAAAATTAAATGTAATGAACTTTTCCGCGTTTCTAGCTTTTGTTAAGGAAGTCGAGCCAAACTGCAATGAACATTTACATGTTTTTCCTTTCTTGTGTAATGCACTACACTTAATCTTAACGTTTGATTTTTTTAACGGCAACTGCATTAAGTATCCTATAAGGGTAAATGTATATATTTTACCATTTGATGTCATGCGAGTGACTTTTAAGCATTTATGTAGCAAATTAAACCTTTGTTTTCTTACCAGTTTATGTCTTTTGCTAAGATATAAGAATTAACCCTGCATACAATGGCAAAAAATAGAACTATGTTACATGAAATGGTATAAGAAAGATGGTTACATACAACAACAATAAGGTGAAAGTCCATTACATATTCGCACAGCTTTTCCTTATTGATAAAAACAGATCAACGACTTGTTATTCGTTAACTTTTGCTTGTTTGGATGGAGACCACAATGAACTAGAAGTATCTTGACATGTGTGCATAGAAGGCGATGGTAGAAAATGTAATACTGAGCAATTGGATCAATGTTTTAATTTATGTCATATTTGTCGGAATCAATGAACTAGCATCGCAATCTTTAGCGAATAATGTGTTGTTGGTGATTGTTTATGGTATAATATTGATTAGCAGGAAGAAGGGTATGATGGTAGTATTTACGTGATTTGATACCCAAAAATACATTAACCAATACACTAAATACTTAAAATCTTGTTGTTACGCACGGGTAACCGCCTAGTACCATATGTATAACAATTTGTACTACTTATTTGTTTTATTGTTTGCTTAAAAGTGTTGTAACCGACGCTTAATTTGTAGTATTTACGACAAAAGTATGTACGCATTATATAGGAGTAAGATAAAACAAAATTCAATGGACCTAAGACCACAAACGAGCTTGAGCCATCTAGCATAATCTCAGTTAATACATTCAAATACTATTATTTTGTAAAAAAACGTAACCTTATTTATAACATTCAAATACTATTTTGAGAGAAACATAACTTTAAATAGATCAATCCATCAAAAACATCCCACTCTGCAATTTTTCCACCAACGTCTTCTCTAGTGACGTGTGGAAACTTGCGAATTTTGATTATAATTGCATTTTGCAATTGACCACAATTTTTGGGATCATATTTTTAAGAGTCAATTAAGATTTGGATCTAATCTTTCTTCTCTATGTAGGATCGGTTTATAACTTAGAAACCGAGTGTTTTGTCTATAATTAAATAGGGATTATAGGCTTAGTTTGCGGTACTCTTCTTTGTAAACTCAATGTTCAAAGTAAGGGAAATAAAGGAAACGTTTGAGGGTATACTATTTGGTGTGTTATCTTGTTCTAGTCGACATTCTTTGTGTATCGTGTCTCTTTTGTTCATTTAATTGCTGCTTGTGCTCGATGCACCTACATGATCTATTTTTTGTCGTGACTGTCCATCCGATCTTTGGTTGCTCAAATTACAAGTTTGAAAACTACAAATTTATAAATTATGTTTAATAAAATTCGAATTAGAAGAGTTTTCTTTTTTTTTTTTTTTTTTTTTTTTTTTTTTTTTTAAGAGGTTAATCTTATTAAATATCCCATAATTTTACATTCTCATGAAACATTCATATAATTCGTGTTTGATTTATATAATAATTTGCAGATTTTATACTATTACAACACATACTTAAAAATGACATTATAGTGAGTTTTTTGGGTGACCATTGTAGTTCCAAAATATATTTCAAACTATGCAGATGTAAAAACGTTTAACGTATTAATTCTATATTTTTTTTGTCTCTTCCACAATATCAGTATGAAAACCATGAATATAGCAACAGTATGGATCCGATGGAGTTATCTTAGCAGGTCACCATCCTCAACTCCCTCTTTGTCCCCGACTCTCTTATAGGTTATGGTGACGATTTTTGAACCAAAAATTCGGGATTAGTTACACAGTGTATCAATGTCCATAAATACTAAAGTTCAATATCGGTTTGATTGCTTCCCTTACAGTTTAACGGATCACTTTCGTATGAACTAGGCTAGAATTATAGTTTAGATTTTGTTCTTTGGTCTAGGATCATGGTATCATCTCATTGTACCTTTAAATCCTTGATAACGAACCTATGATACTCAAACTAGTTCACATATTGCTAGATATGGTTAACTGAATCTTTTAAATGTCAACTAATAAGTTTACTTCATTGATTCCATAAGAATTGTGCCAAATTTAAAACAAGCAAGAGAAGAGATGTCAATATCAGATCACAAGTTGGTAAAACACAACGACTACAGCTCAAGATTGATGAAAAAAATTGAATTATGATCTGAATCTTCCCTTGTTCCTCCTTGATTAAAATTAATGGTAGTCCTGGTGTCTACACTGATCTGAAAAAGGGCTTCAAAAGATTAAATGGAGACACAAAACTGTTTTGTGATAGGTGAAGGGTCTGTAATTGACGAATTGAAGATGGCATCGATGAGGGCGTGCATGTCAATCGTTGCAGGAGCTAGGAGGAGGACGGTTGCAAAGGGTTTGTTCACAGTAGCCATTTTGATTCACAACATTGATTTGTTTCAATTTGCAAAAGAAGAAAAAATAAGAAATAAATTTATATTATATTTTAAATATGTTTAAGAGTACGTACTTCGCTTAATATGGTTTATAAATACTACGGTCAGCTAAAAAATGACATTATAGTATGATCTTAAGATCCTGATTCGATATTATGATCTTGATCTTACAATCTTGATCTTGCAAAAATAAAAACAATGATTGATAGTCTCACGATCTTGAAAACCTTTATCGGAAAGGTATAACGTTGTGTGTTTATTTCATGTTTCCCTGAAGGGGCAATGGTGTTTTTGAAGGTGACTTATGATGGCACTTGTGGTAGTGGTTTGTGTCAACTGACATTTTAGGAATGTAATTTTCAGTAGACAACAAAGTTCCACATCTTTATGTCATAAACAGGGTAACTCTATACCGAACCATATTTCATACACTCAAGCATTGACTTGTTAATTTGATCCATTGTCCCTCCTAGAAGAACATAGGCACCCGTTAGAATTAAATTATTAATTTACCACATGGTTGAAAAAAATGGATAAAAATATATATAGTGGAAGGAAACAATGCCAACATCCTAATTCCTAACACCATCTAGCGACACACCGAACTTCACCCGATACTTAGGTTGGAGTTACTTACTACAAGTGTTTTATCGAGCATTTGTTGTTCACAAAATTTGAAAATGTGGCATTTTTTTGTCCGAAAGGCACATTAGCAGTTAAATCACTCGTTCAACTTATAATATGAAGTTTTATTTAATCTGTTTGGTATAAATCCATTCATTGAATCATTCAAACAATTAATCAAAAAATTAGTGAGCATAAAATTACACTCAAATCCAACCTGTGAAAATTTGGTGGAGCATACACGATTTTATGTCAAAATCCCATGTCCAAAAACAGTCAAGTCTTTGCCATTTTTCCTAAGTGGGTGTTAATTTTTCTTCCACTTTGTAATACTAAAAGGTCAAAAAAGAAATCAATGTACACCCATGTATAGGAATACTAACAAGATATATATGACGTGATGTAAACGCCAATCTAGAAATATATAGTGTTAGGAAATGATATTTGGATTGATCAAAGACCCAACATATATTAAGTTTAAATGTCAAAATTACTAAAGTCATTTACATGCCATTAGCACAACCATTTGCATGACTTTATTACAAGGTTGGAGACTTTGAATTTGGAATATTGACCATTCAATAGTGTATTAGCAAATTGTAGTTAGTGAAATGGATTTCCAATTGCATTTTAAGCAAGTTATGATAACAAAGTTCCACATTCTGATGTCACAAACAGTGTAGCTCTGTTCAGTGAATTTGAGTTGGTTTAAGATGTCTTACAAGAATCTCATTTACTGTTAATTAGCAACAATAACATACTTATTTCATGTTCATTACTAATCAGTGTAATAAAATAAGAGCATTATCACAACGTCGAGCATATTAATCATAGATCAAATCACATAGACAGTCAGCAACAATATAGATGTCAAGCAAAAAATATTATTTTTGTATGAACAAAGTAAATGAGTAAAACAAGTTTAAATTTATAGCATAAACATCACATCCAAAAATGGCTGACTGCAATGCCGAACATTTCGAAATCCTTCTCTGTAACATTACAAGCAAATGTGTCCTTATATGTTCTTATAAAACTAAGAAAGTAACACTCAAAGTCACAATAACTATATAGTTACAAACAACTTCTTGGTATCAGTAATCCAGAAGCAGTACCATCAGCAAAAGAGCAAGACGAAATCGCTGGTTTGCCAGAGTATACAAGGTTAACATCTTTTAATCGTATTCCACGACACGGGCTTCCTTTGCTACAATCAAATTTCACAGCCACTTGTGTTGCTGACGTTCCGTGTACATCCTCATATACCACGTTACTGATCTTTACTCCAGCAGCTTCTTTGGGACAGTTTGTATTGTGGGGGCAATATTTTCCATCTATTATGATTGGGTATTTTACGTTCACCATTGTTGCATGTATGAAAAATATGTTCCTCACAAACCCATTGCTACGACGAGCCCATGTCTTTATCCTCACACCATTTTGAGTACCTATAAATGTTGAGCTTTTTACGGTTATGTTTTGGACACCGGCTTCTTGCAAATCCCATCCTAGACTCCCAATGCTGAAAAAACAAATGGAATGTATTTACATTTAGTTAGTTATACGGATTAAAGAATTTCAAAGTGTTGTATTCTGAATAATTTGTTCCAAATCATGTCAAAAGGTCATTGACTTGAGGGTGTTATGAGTACTTATCTAAGTGTTTTATTGGTTTAACATATATGACTCATACATATGAATATTCATGTAGATAAGTTGAATCTAAGCAGATTTATATTATAAATATACCTTATGCCGTGACCAGGGCCACACGTGACCTTCTCTATCCATACATTGGAATTTCCGGGGCCTATCGAGACACAATCATCTCCCGTCGAGATCTTAGAGCCCAAGATGGTAATACCAGTAGAAAGTGATAAATGTATACCATCTGTGTTCGGGCTGGTCCCGGATGCTAAGACGCTCACACCTTGCAGCTTGGCATTGTTGCATGCATATAAGAGGATATGGAACATTTGGCTATTTAATGACTTTAAGTTGTTGATCACTATATTTTGGGAATGATAGATGCCAAGCGTCTGTAACACATAATCATAAATATATGTTAATTGGGGTACTATTATAAGGAAATCAAAAGAAAAAAGTCATTAAAATGTTCATAGCTATGGTTCCAGCCATTGACATGTAAGTATATCAACTGACTCATTGACAAGAAAGATAAGGGTAACGATTGTGAAAACTATGTCTTTATTTTACAGGAATATGCGAATTTTTTCATGCATTATAGACTATTTACGTTCGGTTGTGCTTCTAAAGATAATATTTCTATCCATGTTTTTAAATATCTACTTGAAAGAAAATTGGATAACTAAATTTAAGTTGTATATGAAGAAGAAAGTGCAATTTATGTATAAATTGTAGTGTATAGTCATACCGTAGCTCCTTTAGGACATGTCTTTCCAGATAATTTGCAAGCCCACAAAGAACCACCTTGTGCATCAAGGGTTCCACCAGATATCGTAACATGATTAGCCCTATGGAACTTAATCCATACATCATCTTTTCCGATAGCATTATAACTAGAAGGTGCCACCAAAGTGCCATCTATGGTAATACTTATGCCTTTGCTCTTACATGTTTGGCCGGAGAACGTAACCGCCGATGCTATCAAGTACCTACCACGCGGCACGTAGATGGTGGCCGGAGTAGTAGAAGCACAAGCCATATTCCATGCTCTCAAAAATGCATTTTTTGTGTCAAGACGACCGTCGGCTTTAGCTCCTAACGCGGCAGCATTGTATGTTACTTTAGCCGACGAGTGTTTAACGATAAGAAAGATAAGAAAGGAGACGATGAAAAAATGCTTTATCACCATGGTAAAAGATCGATTGCTGAAGTATATAGTAGGTAGTTGTTCGTACAATATGCATGTGCTCCTCTTGATATATATAGGCTTATAGTAATTCATATAAAAGTACAATACTGTTTATATACGTGTATAATTGCAATACAATAAGGATATGCGTGATAGATAAAAGAATAATATTATAAATTGTCATACATGCACAAAAAGTGGGATAAAGTATATATACTTCAAAGAGATTTTTGAGTCAGTTTCGGTCATTACCGTTTTCAAATTCCAAACACGAGTCCTATTAAACCCTCCTTCACAAAACCCTGCGTTCTTTTTATAAAAATTAATTTTCTTTTATTAAGTTTGTAGCAAGACTAGAGAAAAACTAAAATTTCTATTTCCTGGCCACTTTTCTGTAATGATTTGTGGGTTCTAAAGAAGAAGAATTAGGTTATTCTGATTTAAGCATATTGGGGTTGTAAGCTATTGCATCTCTTTCCCTTTCTTCAGGTTTCTCTCAAGGCTGGACTAGGAGGTTAACCTCGAGCAATACTTTATCGGTTCACTGCGTCTTTCATGGCTTTTTAATAACATGTTGCTTGGTATAAATTATCTTAGGAAGAAGTATGAATGAGCACTTTTGGATTAAACAAGATCATCAGGAAGTAGACACACGGACTCAAAATTTTCGAGAGAGTTTTGCACAATTGCTATTTGGGTTAACTACAGTTGTATCATAAAAAAAAATGATAGTAGCAAAAAAGATTATTGAACGTTGCACATAACAAAAATCGACAGTTTTTAAACTTTTTTTGCAAATCGTGACCTAAAATCGGATGTAGCCCGTGCCACACTCGGCATTAATGTAGGTCCTTCCCTAAGTCGACATATAGTTGGTAGAATTTAGTTTCCCTCAAAACCTCTCATTGTGTGAAATTGTATCCTCATCTTGCATTGGTTATCATCCCGAGTATTTTCTCCCACTATTTCTAGTAGCTCGCATCGTTGTGGTATGATCAATAAGAGTATGATGAAATCACCTTGTTCATGACTAGTCGTGGTTACCATATACAAAGCCAAACTTATTTTGATGCTTGTTGAGGCTTAGGTGTTGTGGTTGTTCTTGTTTCCATCGATTTTTATCAACACACCAATTCAAAGATCTCGCTATCAAGACTTCTAAGGACAGCAAAATGTGGTCGCTATAAATTGGCTCATAGCGACTACAAGTAGTCGCTATAATT
The DNA here is from genome assembly GCA_019973895.1 of Chrysanthemum seticuspe. NCBI lineage: Eukaryota > Viridiplantae > Streptophyta > Magnoliopsida > Asterales > Asteraceae > Chrysanthemum > Chrysanthemum seticuspe. The sequence goes on from BPTQ01000008.1 coordinate 13,805,499, forward strand.
GTGGTGACGGAATTTTCAACTTTCTTGCCTCGATCTTTGAACAAAACTTTTAAGGACTACATGGTAACTTATAGCGACCACATGTGGTCACTTTAAGTCCTCTACACGACAAAAATAAAGTTATAAAGACTACATCGCTAAATGTTTGGCGACAAAACCAAATAAGTCAAGGAAAAACCGCACTTCTAGCTACTACATGTAGTCGCTAAAAGTAAGGCGATTGCAAAAAAAATTTGTTTATTAATTTTTTTTTTATTATTTTTTTTTTACATTTACATTGGCGGGAAGGTTTGGTGAGAAAAAATTAGCGACTACGTCTAGTCCCTAAAGGCTACATGTAGTCGCTAAAGGTGACCGGAAATTTTAAATCATTTTTTAATTTTTTAAAAAATGATTAAAAATTATTTATGAATGATTTAACTATAAAAAAATGTAAGTAAATCGAACATGCTTTAACCACGAGAACATTCGTTATAAAAATGTTAGCGCTTCATTCTGTTAGCGCTTTTCGGATGAGTCGAGATGAAAGAATAACTAAATTGGTCGGTGTTAAACGACAACAAATAACTAAAAATATACGAGTTACATTCAATGTCACTATAAGAAAAAAGAGAAAAGGGGACGAAGAATTGGTGAGGACATGGATGTCCTCACCAAAGACCCACTAGATGACAAAAAAAATCGAGTTCAAACTTTGACTGTGGGCTAGTTTGCATTGAATTTTTACGTGTGACCTATGGCGAGGACATGTCCTCATCCTCGCCATAGGTGAAGGTAAAATTTTGACTTTTTTTCCTTTCATTTGGCTCGAAACTTTCTTGCCAGAAAAATTGGTGAGGATGTGTCCTTGCTCATGGTCTCACCATATTATTGACCATAATTAGACCTATAATTACTGAGTTGTTAACACTGGTTACGATATGTCATACCAGATTTTAAGTCAAAGTTTGACTTTTTCTGTTTTTCATTGTCGCTAATTGTTTTGGCTCCAAAATTTTTCGCTAAGTATTTGGCTCCAAACTGTTCCACTAAACTTTTCCGCTCTCATCTTTTACTATGAAAGAAGGCTCACAAACTCTTATCCTCAACCTCACCACGTATTATCCTCACACCAACCTCACAAACTTAGATGGAGTGAAATGATCCTTTTAAGCGTCCATATAGAACACGAAATATAAAACTAAGTGAATCACATCAGAAGCATAGCTATGATAGACTTTACTATGCATGTCCGTGTTCAAAGGTAAACAATTATAATTTTTTTATATTTACATAAGTATATAAATAATTTGGTTGTTAAACAGAAATTTCTTATGTTTTCCTCACTGTGTAACAACCAACAAAACAATAATATGTGTTGCACCCTCAAATTATCACAGTAGAAAGATAGTCGGGTATGACCTCATAACAAGGGACACAAGGTATGCAATAATAGAGAAGTACTAAATGCATACCACACAAAATACTTCAAGGTCACAATGATCCCACAAGTCAGGATAAGTACATGCCACAGTACATAAGTCCCCAAAATAATGAAGTCATGAAGAAAACACTAAAATGCATAACTCCACGGGATCATAACCCTGGAGGGTCTTATCTAGAGTCTTGCTAAGTCAGGCCAGTACTCAAACTCATAAGCAACTTCATTCTTACTTTCTTAGTACTTGAAATTGGATAATTGAAAATGTCAACATAAAGTTGGTGAGCTCGTAGGTTTAAGCGTTAAACCACGATGCTGTGAAGAATATAGCGTAGGACAATAGTTAGCAAGATATACAACGTCAACACTTAATAAAACCACAATGCATGCGACAACTGAACCTACTAAATGTCACACAATACCAAAATATATTCATTGACACACAGTGTCACCAAAATATTCATCGAGACACACAGTGTCGGGTCTAGGGGAACACCCCAATAGTACTATCAAATGCTTAGGCTAAAAAATGGAGTTAAACAGGTACACACATATAATGAAACCACACAACAAGACACATATTGAAATCAAACGTACATATTGTCCAAAATCATGAAAACAATGTGTCACAACATAAAAACAGTCAAAATATCATTTGAGTACAATTTTTACCCAATAAAACATAATGAAAAAAAGGCTACGAATACTCACCTCAAGCAACTATTATAACCGGAAAATAGGAATGTCTAATGTGTAACGAAACCTTAACCGCAACCTATTTAATTAACAAGGTCCTTTAGGTCATATAATAAAGTGAATATCATCGATCATGTGGCCTAGTGGTAAATGCTTAGGTTGTTAAGCGAGCCACTAGTGAGAGTAGTACCGGGTGGGTGACCTACCGGGAAGTCCTCACTTGTGGTCCACATGCTCTGTTGATATTTGCAATGAGGATTTGTGCCCCTTAGACTAAGCCGCTGGGGGTTCAAATCTGAGCAAGGTCGGGGTTTTAATCCGGCCGTTACTCCAGCAAGGTAACTTGTGTGGAGGCGGTACGGTTTCCTCGCGGCACTGAAGCCACATATCGTACCTGCGTGGACCCGGTTAAGACAACATAGACTGGTCGATGCGGGGTTAGGGCCCTCTTACGGGAGGGTAGTGAAACCTAAGTTGGAAAGTCACCTGTCAAAAAAAATATATATATATATAATAAAGTGAATAATATGTATACACATTTTATAAGTCCTATATCACCCACACATGTTTGCACTTTAGTTTAATAAGTAAAATATACGTTTACGTCAAAGTTGTGTTATATAAATACCGACACTTGAAACTTTCATTTTATCCAAACTTCAAAGTCAAGTGACTTACCGGAAATAATCTCGTCTATTTCGTTCATGTCCAATTAATATTCTTGTCGTAGTTTAAAAAAGTCTAGGTGTCGTTCGACTTGTCTCGCAACTTATAACACTTATTATAGAAAATAAGCTTATATAAATTTATATATAGATTTCAAGTGATCGTCTTTATTAAACCCCATTTCGTTAGCTTTTTAACATTTTGAAATTCTTCCGAATCGTATATATAATATATATAATGCTCTACAATATTTCTTTAGTGCGTTTTATCTCGTTTGGACTTTTAGACGCTCGAAAACTACTTTAAAATTTTCGGACAGCATATATTCTAAGGTTAATTTCTTGAAAATATATCATATTTGTTCTTGTGTGTACTGAACTATTTTTTTTTCTTATTGTGTATATTGAACTTTCAAATTTTGATTGTTGTGTGTATTTTGTGATCATTTTACTCTTACTTTTTTCAAATTTGAAGGATAAAATTATCATTTTACATGGCTGAATAGTCACAAAATACACACAATAATCGAAATTTAAAAGTTCACACACAATAAGAATAAAAAATAGTTCAGTACACACAATAGCAAAAAGTGTCAAATTTACTATATTTTCAGGTAATTACGAAAAAGCTAAAATTTTCTAATAGAGTAGTTTTTAAGTGAAAACTTTAACTTGACATACCTTGTTCGTTTTAAGTCTGTTTTGAACGAGTAATATATCCATGAAAATGCGTTTTTATATAGTTTCATGTTTTTAAACCTTCGGTGACCCAAACCAAACTTAATAGCCTGGTTTGCCTTGGTAACCATGCAAATCAGCGTGTAGTATGCTGTTTTTCTGAAAAATGACATAGTTTTAGTCAAAACTTTAAAACCTCGTAACTTCTTTGTTATAAATCTATTTTTGAGAATAATATGTCCACGAAAAGTATTTAAGTATAGCTTCCTATTTTTAATCTTTCGGGAACTCAACGTGACTCTAAAAACTCATTTTCCTCATTAAGTGTTCAAATCAGCAAGTATATTTTCCAAACATACTAATTTAATTTTCAAAAACTTCCAACAACACTTTCAACTCCATCCTAATCATAGTCCCTTTCACCAATTTCTACAACAACATAATTAAATTAAAAGACATAATTAAATAAGTAATAACTCAAGATCTATATAATCTACACAAGTATACATATTTTGTAACACTGACTTAATCACGTATATTAACATAACTTATTAATACTTATCCAACCAATTTTATAAAGTATCAACAATATCATGTTTTTGACAAATACATACTAGTTCTCAATTATAAACAAGGTTTTGGTGCAAAAATGGCATGATGATACTTTTACATATGTTTTGATATTTAAATCATTTGTAAACACAGATATTATTGAATTAAATTGTAGAAAAGTAGGAAATGGTTTTTATACCTACTTGGTTATGTGTTGGTGACTATGAGATCAAAGAACACTAATTGTAGCCTAATTAACCCAATTGACCTTCAAAGCTTAACCCGTAAACACAATACAAGCTATGTAACCCTTAAGATTTCCAAAGTTCCTTCTTGTTCTTCCTCCCTTATGTGTGCCGAAAGTTTGGAGTGCAAAGAGAGTGTTTATGTGTTTTTCTAGTTGCCAAATGAAGGAAGAAGCAAAAACCCGAATCATGTTCTATTTATACAAAAACCCTAATGCACTTTTGGTGTTGGTTGTATAAAAGATAATAAAGTGGTATGTTGTGGGGGGGGGGGGGGGGGGGGGGTTTCGGACGATCAAAGGGGACAATGGGACAAAGCCAAACTTGGGCTCTAAGGGTCTTAGATTAGGGGGTTAATGGTGAGTTTATGTTAGCTTAAGTGTGTTTATGTGTGCTTAATAACAAGTCAAAGTGGTTTGACAAATTTGGGAACCAAGAAATTCAATTAGTTTTTTTTTTTTTTTTTTTTTTTTTTTTTTTTTTTTTTTTTTTTTAATGTATTAGTGTAGTGTAAATATGTAGGTGGAACACTACAACATTCGTCGCTCGCAGGCGAAATTTCAGGGCTTTCGCCGTGGACATGTCCCCTGCAATACCCTTCCCCGGGGACATGTCCCCGCCGAAAGTCCCCCGGCAATACCCTCTCGGGGATACTTTTCCCGGGGACTATTTACAACCTTAACCGGGGACAAGTGGGTCCCGCAGCAAATTGTCACCGGTCAAATATGTCCGACGTGGCACTTTGTTTTGCCGTGGCCTGTCCCCGGGGAAAAGGGTAACTAAAGTTTATCTTTAACTCCTTCGCCGGGACATGTCCTCGGGGAAAATGAAAAACTAATATTATCTATAACACTTTCGCCGGGGACATGTCCCCGGTAAAAGCCTTTGACCCATTTTGCAGAAAATTGCTGCAAAATGGGTAATTTCCAGATTTTTTTCCGGAATTTTTCCGGAAAAAATGTACAATGTAACAACCTGTTTTCAACCTATTTTATGCTACAACAACATAAAATCGCTAAACATAATATCATATATAACCAAATGGTCCAAATTCGCTACAACACAATCGATAACATAAAATTTGTTTCCAAAATCGCCAATGGTCCAAAACTATACATAAGCTACCTATACGCAAATGGTCCAAAACTATACGTATAATCCATTTAGCGGGAATCCTAACCATGTTAGTCTCTACAAACATATCCTAACACATAAGGCTCGAACTCGTGTTCGCCAGGTGGTTTTGTCAGTTGACTTCTGATATCTTCTGCTTCTTCGGGTTTGTCCAAAGCTTAACATGCGTATTTTAAATAGTTTAGGGTTTTAGGTAATGAGAACTATCCAAGCATCAGGCATCAAAAAGACCCTTTAAACCATTAGGGTTGAATTAGTCATTTTAACAATTAGGGAAGGAGGGTAGGATGGTGGATTTTGGACCTAAACCAAGATCTTGGCAGGGTGTTGGGGGTCCACCCCCTTTCATGTGTAATAGCACTTTAACTAGGTTAATGAGATCATGTTGTGTATTTTGCTTGTGATACAAAAGATTTGATCATGTTTGCTTACGACTTTTTGAACAATGTGTCTAGGGTTGAGGGTTGGTGAAAACATGAGAATGGTGTTAGTGTGTCTAGTTAAAGTGCTATTACACCGTTTCCCGACAACATTTCATTCTGTTTTTTACAATGATCTTCCAAAAAACTCACCAAATTCTCTCTTATATTATCAAACAACAAAAATGAACTTAGCGGCGGTGACACGTGGCTTCTCTGATGGTTTACGGCGAGGAGGTACACGGTTTCTTGGTCCAGTAGATCCAGGAAAGTGTACAGCCCATTTCCTGTTACGGTTTGTAAAAGTTACCTGATGATGAGAGTTGAATCTTTAAGGGTAGAAAGGTGGTGCAAAATGGTTTAGCCCTGCTTTGAGAGTTCAGAACTGTGTGTGTGTTTTTAGTGTGTAGTTTTTGGTAAGAAACTCCATGTGTCACCGCCGCTAACTTCATTTTTGTTGTTTGATAATATAAGAGAGAATTTGGTGAGTTTTTTGGAAGATCATTGTAGGAAACAGAATTAAATGTTGTCGGGAAATAGTGTAATAGCACTTTAACTAGACACACTAACACCATTCTCATGTTTTCACCAACCCTCAACCCTAGACACATTGTTCAAAAAGTCTTAAGCAAACATGATCAAATCTTTTGTATCACAAGCAGATGAAACAACATGATCTCATTAACATAGTTAAAGTGCTATTGCACATGAAAGGGGGTCCCCCAACACCTTGCCAAGATCTTAGTTTAGGTCCCAAAATCCGCCATCCTACTCTCCTACCCTAATTCAACCCTAATGGTTTAAAGGGTCTTTTTGATACCCGATGCTTGGATAGTTCTCATTACCTAAAACCCTAAACTATTTAAAATACGCAACGACATATATTACCTTTTGGTCTCGGCTGTGGTCACGGTTTGCACTCCAGACTGACAGTAGACACTATATTCCTACAAGTATAAAAGCAAAGCACATATTAAAACTATATTCTTGAACGTTTTATGTTTCATTGATGCTTCACTTTTTTTAATCATTTTAGGATATATATAGTTATACAACGAGGGTTAATCTTCAACGAGGGTTATCTATTTCTAATTTCTCGAAAAGTTATTACAAAGTAATATAGTTAATGATATACATCTTCTAACAATAAACAACCGGATTATTAACATCAAATAACACAAGTATAATTATTATACATTTATTTATTTTTAATTATATTAACCTTGTCATACTAATATTCTCATATGGTATGAAAAAAACCAAATAGAGAGACATTCGGGTCAGGAGGTTAGTGACTATAATACATATGAATTCCCACTTTAAATGATCCAGTAACAAGTCGAGAAACAGGTTGTGTAGACAGCATATGACACTTGCATCAAAACAGGAAACTGAAACAGGGGCATCAAAACAGTAACAAGTCAAACCTGATAGACATACATAATCACACACGAAACATCATTTTACATGCCACTTTGTGAATCATCCTGGTACAATACCATCGAAAAAAAAAAAAAAAAGTCACGACCACATACAAGTATTCTCCCAAATGTACTGTCAAAGCTAAAGATTAAAACAAGAGGAGACCAAAGAAAGAAAATAATGCCCTTAAAAGCTTTTTTTGAATGATTGGTCTAGATTACTTCTTATCCTTTTTATTATAAGTATTCTTCTCATTTGATCCTAACTCTCTCTCTCTCTCTATCTCTCTCTCTCTCTCTCTCTCTCTCTCTATATATATATATATATATATATATATATATATATATATATATATATATATATATATATATATAGAGTTAGGATCAAATAAGAAGAAAAATTAAAATAAGAATAATAAGAAGAAACCACAACCACTCATTTCAGATGCATCTACAAAAATAGATGCATCTCCCCTTAAAATTCTCCCTCCCATTTGAAATGTGTGGTTAGAAATCCTTCTTATTCTTCTCATTTTAGTTTTTCTTCTTACCGGATCCCTTCCCTATATATATATATATATATATATATATATATATATGAGACTACATTGACACGTCACTATTGCTTAGTAGGCACTTTAATGATGACATGGAGCATCATATGATGACATGGAAATAGTGACTAGGCACAATATTCGGTTACACAATTAAAAAAATTGTGACTGTAGCAAGGTTCGAACATGGGTCTCGAGAATGAAAGACAAGCGCCTCAACCACTGAGGCAACACATATTTTGTTGTATAAACGTTTATTTCCAAATAGGTATTCCTTATTTAACTTGTATTTCCAAAAAGGTATTAACTATCTAACAATATCATGTTTGACCCAATTTCAAAATAGCAAAAATTTAGGGGTTTTCATGTAACAAATATGGTATATTTTACAGGGATTTTTATTATGCTCTATCAATCACAGCTAAAAAAAACTTCCATCCTCAATCAAAAATCTATGGTAAAACACACAACACATATGATTTTCTCTCAAAACGTTCCAAAAATTCCCAGAAGCGTGAATGGTGCTCTAAATCATTCACATAAAACACAAAAATAACCTACGGAGATCCAAAAACAAACCTACTACGATCTATCACAGGTTTGTTTTGTTTATCGGCTAATGAATTCAATGTTTATTATTTCCTTATTGGTAATAAAATTGCGCGTTTGTGTTTTTGTGCTTGATTTATTGATTGGGTTAACCGATCTGTAAAATGATAGTATTTGTTGATGAATTAAGAATAACATGAACCGGAGTATGCGGTGCCAATAATTTTTTCAAGGAATGAGTTTTTTCTGTCAATAATAGGTCGGGTCACATTGAGATACATTGGGCCAAAAAATTTTTATTAAAATAAGCTGGTGTATCACACATTTGGCCATTTTATATCAAACCATTTGTTTAGTTTGGATCATTTGATATATAACACAACCAAATCGACCCATTCATGTCTCCACTTTTTTTATTCATCTCCCACAAAATCTGATTTTTTGTTTAATGAAATGTTTTACAGTTTCTTGAAGCAACAAATTAAATGCTGATGAGGCTCCTGACAGGAATTCTGCTTTCGTTCACGTAATGAAGGTACCTAAAAAAGGACATTACATTGTCTATGTATTCAATCAATGTGCAGTATTTCTTATATTTGTTGTATCTATTTTCTTTTTCATTAAAAATGTGGTGCCAAGCAGATGGACTAGGGAATTGTCTTCACTTTAGAATTGTACTGGGATACCGTGACATGTGACATTTCTGATTTCATAACCGCGATTGAAAATTCCCATTTGGCTAAATTATATGATGTCACTCATGTAAATGGTCTCTTGAAATTACAGGGGTTAAAAAAACAAACGAACCTGCTGATATTTGACTCTCATGTGTACACGTACGCAAAATTCATGGGTCCAACACCACCTTTGATGCTTCCATCACGCGCACCGCAGAATCCAGAAACGCAGACCTCCCAAGGTCACATACCATTAAATGCATGACTGGAAATCAATACCGAAACTCATGAGGTAAGGCCGATAATTATGCACGCAAATATCCACACCTATGTGTGCTAACTGCCTGCATATGCCTGTATCAGCAACAACAGTTTACCGCAGAATTCGTCATCACAAAATTTGATGAGTCCAAACGTTGGTATCTAACTATGTCGTACCTATGACACAAAGATAAGTCACGAATTCCCACACTACCATTGCCAACAGGTTGATATCCAAGCCACACCGAACTACAGGTACAACTACTAATTTCGCGTTTGTTGATACCGATATTGCTAGGATTATAGGAATTTTTCTTTTTACAGATGAGTCATTTAATGTGTGTATAAACCAAGTATGTATATTATGCATTACAACTGAAGGTTAAGAATGTGGTATTAAAGTTTTGATTTTTATGAACCTTTTGTTTCCTATTCCAAACATCCAAAGACGAAAATGGTATGTATCATCCTTTAAGTTAGTACCATAAATATATAATGTCTTATTTAAGGGGTGTTTCAATTAGATTATTTGTTTGGGTTTACAAGGTTATTTGAAATTGAAAATCTCATACTCTTCTTTTAACATTATAAATTTATAAGTTCGACTCGCTAAGCTGATAAGCCACAAAAGTAGGCGTACAAGCTTTTTCGAATCCGAACAAGCTTTTTCGAATCCGAACAAGCCCATATGTCTGCAAATATATTGAATGATACACAACCTTTTATTTGGTTTTCGACAAGCAACTAATTACTTGAGTTTTTTTTATCTAGCCATGACAGAAAACTTCTTCAAAAGCATGGGCACGGGGTTGTCGCGAGATAGATATAGAAACGGCAAGCTTCATAGAAAAGCTTATGGTGCCACACTACTTATCAACATGGTAACTTTCATTAGTCTAACATTTTAATTTTTTTAAATGAGTTTGATTTATGACTGTAAATTAGGTGTGCTGCAACATATGTAAAAAAATAAGAATTTAATATACAAGTAAACCGGTAGCGCAAGCTTGGTAGCTGTTTGGGAATGCGTTATTAAACTACTTATGGGGTTTCTTACGATACGGCAATTTTTGTACGTGAGGCACTTGAGGTCCTTGGAATTTCTTTATTTGACATAAGTAACAGTATCACAGGTTTCTTATTTTGATTACATCAACGGCATATTTTCACATGTTTGCAAGCTACATTGTTAGAGCAACTTTCATTGTTCTCTCTTATTTCGTTTGTCTATTGTGAAACAGAACCAGTTTCGTTCCACCATGGAAGCCAAAGAAGACCATGGGTCGTTCAGTATGGGTTACACTGGTATTCAACTGTGAGGCCCCTGATATTGGGAATATGGAGGTAAGAAAATTAAAACTTTAGTTCCCATAACGTTTTTTATTACCCCCTCCCCCCAGGCTCAATAACTGGTAATGGTACTCTAAATATTTACTTGCTTCCCGTTTTGTTTTGATAGCTTATGAAGGGGCAGAAAAAACAAAAGTTGAACCGCGTGTCCAACTGTCCGAAGAGGGCTGTTCAAAGACACAGAAGAAAAACCATCTGGTCCCGATGCTAAAAAGCCAAAGCACAAATGAAGGTCCACCAGCCACCAAGCAACGCAAAAGTAAACCACTGTATGTAGTATGCAGTATGTGCAGTAAGTAGAAATAAAGTAATGTAACCTGGGATGTAACATTCCCGCCAAATGCCGCATAAACATGCTGCCTTTAATTCAGTTTTCCAATTTAATTCAGTTTTCCCAACGGCACTTATGTACAAGCCTGCAACTTCCGCTATTATGCGACACCTGTAGTACAAAAACCAGTTTGGGTTCAAGTTAAGTCGTGTTGCTTGCAAATGCCAGTTTGACAGTTGCAAACAGGAGCAAAGGCCCCCGCCGCAACGCGGCGGGTTCCTGCACCTTGATGTAAACAACACCCAAGACATCATAGATACTACCCCAAAACTCAAGGAGCTCCCTCCTCATTTAGAGTATGCATTCATTAATAGGGATCATAATTTTCCTGTTGTGATCTCTTCTCTGCTATCTGACGAAGAAAAGGAGTCACTATTGCAGGTTTTAAGCAAGCACAAGGGGGCAATTGCGTGGAAAGTCTCTGACATAAAAGGGATCAACCCTTCATTCTGCTCTCACAAGATACTAATGGAAGATGATTTTAAACTGGTAGTACAACCACAGAGGAGATTAAACCCAAAAGTCCAAGACGTGGTAAAAGAAGAAATCATTAAACTTCTAGATGCAAGTCTAATTTACGCTATTTCCGATAGTCCTTGGGTTAGTCCTATTCATGTTGGGCCAAAGAAAGTAGGAATGACAGTAGTCACTAATGAAGATAACGAGCTGATACCTACTAGGACGGTCACTGGCTGAAGGGTGTGCATCGATTACAGGAAATTAAATGACGCAACATGGAAAGATCACTTCCCCCTTCCATTTATCGATCAGATGCTTGAAAGACTCTCTGGACACGAGTATTATTGCTTTCTTGATGGATTCTCGGGATACTTTCAAATTCCTATCGCCCCTGAGGATCAAGAAAAGACTACTTTCACCTGCCTATACAGAACATTCGCCTACCGAAGGATGCCTTTCAGACTATGCAACGCTTCCGCCACATTCCAACGGTGCATGACTGCAATATTCTTGGATATGTGTCAAGATTTTATGGAAGTCTTCATGGACGACTTCTCAGTTTTCGGTAACTCTTTTTCATCTTGTCTTAATAATTTATCTAAAATTCTTGCCAGATGTGAAGAAACCAACCTTGTCCTTAACTGGGAGAAATGTCATTTCATGGTAAAAGAAGGGACTGTTTTGGGGCATAAGATTTCCCAAACAGGGATCGAAGTTGATAAAGCTAAGGTTGACGTTATTTCTCGACATCCTTATCCAACCAATCTAAAAGGAATTAGGAGTTTTCTTGGGCACGCTGGATTTTATAGAAGATTTATAAAAGACTTTTCCAAAACTGCTAAACCTATGACCCAACTACTCATGAAAGATGCAAAATTTGATTTTATTGTCGACTGCAAAAAAGCTTTTGATATTTTAAAAGAAAAATTGACTACTGCCCCTGTTATTATTGCTCCTGATTGGGGCAACGATTTTGAACTTATGTGCGACGCTAGTGATTATGCTGTGGGTGCTGTTTTAGGACAAAGGGTGGATAAAAAATTTTAACCCATTTATTACGCTAGTAAAACCTTAAATGAGGAATAAGAGCATTATACAACCACCAAAAAGGAACTCCTGGCTGTGTTTTATGCCTTTGATAAATTTAGGTCTTATTTGGTAATGTCAAAAACTGTTGTCTACACTGACAACTCTACTTTGAAGTACTTATTCAATAAACAGGATACCAAACCAAGATTGATAAGATGGGTGCTACTGCTACAAGAATTTAAAATTGAAATCAAGGATAAGAAAGGGGCAGAAAACTTAGCAGCTGATCACCCCTCACGATTAGAAAACCCTGAGCTTGAAAAACTTGATAAGGAAACTATTCGGGACTCCTTCCCCGATGAGCATCTCATGGCAGTAAGAATTAAAGATTCCAGTCCAGAACCATGGTACGCAAACTTCGCTAATTACCTCGCAGCCATAGTATTACCGAGCAACAAGACTTATGATCAAAAGAAAAAGTTCTTCTCAGATCTTAAATATTACTTCTGGGACGATCCTTTCCTTTTTAAATCATGCCCAGATGGTATTATTCGAAGATGCGTATTTGGAAATGAGCAAAAACAGATTCTGGAACATTGTCACAACTGACATACGGGAGGACACTATGGGGCCGATAATACTGCTCGGAAGGTTTATGAGGCCGGATTCTTTTGGCCTAGCATTTTCAAACAAAACATGTAAGGGACTGTGACGCTTGTCAGATGGCAGGAAACATCTCTTCATGAAATCAGATGCTACTCAACAACATTATGGTATGTGAGGTTTTTGATGTTTTGGGGATCGATTTTATGGGACCTTTCACTCCGTCAAAGAATAAAAGTTATATCCTTGTAGCTGTCGATTACGTTTCAAAGTGGATCGAAGTTGAAGCTCTGCAAACATGTGATGCTAGAAGTGTCATTCATTTTTTGAAAAGATTATTCTCCAGGTTTGGGATCCCTAAGACCATCATAAGTGATCGGGGGACGCACTTTTGTAATGCTATTATGGAGAAAGTTCTCAACAGATATGGGGTAATCTACCGAATGTCTACACCTTATCACCCACAAACTAATGGGCAAACTGAAAACACCAATAGGGCTCTCAAGCTAATTTTAGAAAATTTTGTAAGCAGCAACAGAAAAGATTGGCCCGACAAGCTGGACAAAGCATTATGGGCATTCAAAACAGCTTTTAAAACTCCTATTGGAAGCACCCCTTTTAAGATTGTTTACGGAAAAGCATGTCATCTTCCCGTAGAATTGGAACATAAAGCATATTGGGCTCTCAAGAATGCTAATTTAGAGGCTGATGTGATCAAGGAGCACCAATTTTCCCAAATAAATCATTTAGCTGAATTACGAGACGAAGCATACAATTATGCCAAAGCATACAAAGACAGGACCAAAAGATGGCACGATAAGCGAATTAAAGATAAAAAATTTGAAGTAGGACAAGAGGTTCTCGTTTTTAACTCAAGACTCAAATTATTCCCTAGAAAAATGAGATCTTGTTGGGTTGGCCCCTACACATTAAGTAAGGTGTTTCCTTATGGGACTATTGAGGTTCATAACAAGGAAGGAATATATTTCAAGGTAAATGGACACCGTGCAAAAATTTATTATGGGCAAGATGTTAGCAAGCTTTCGAAAGATGAATTCTTTGCCCCTTCCTAGAGCCCCGTGGCTCTGAGTCTAACTTAAAGACTCGTTAATAAAGAAAAGTGCTCTTTCGGGAGACAACCCGAATTATCCCTTTCTTTTGTTTTATTTACATTTCTGTTGGGTTTTGTGTTTTTAACCATTTTGCAGGAAACGAGGAAGAGATTGTTACTGCAGTTTGCTGATATGATCCTAGTTACGGCGTAACTCATCTATGTGATTACGCCGTAACCAACCTTTTTGCAGCAGAATTTTAGGCGCATTACCAATTACGGCGTAATACCATCTCTGTGGTTACGATGTAACCACTCGCTTTGCAGCTTATGTCAGGTTTTGCCAGTTATGACGTAACTCCCTCTAAAAGTTACGACGTAACCTTCCTCTGCTTTAATTCTTTCATCTTAAAACACAATAACCTTGTATTAGTATTTTAAATGAACTTTGTGGGTCTGTTCCCTGTAATCCTCACGAGACTTCACTCGTCCACTTGGGACACCAAGTGGTTTAAAAGGCTTGTTGCATATGCTAAATGAAACCGTGTTTCCTACGAAAGTAAGTTAGGTTTGTTTTTCATTTTTTCTTTTTAGAATTATGCTTGTCGGTAGTGTGATTTCAGGGATTGAAGTTTGTTCATAATGCTTATACGAAGGCACGTCTCTTTTTCGTGGGCCTTCTTTCTTTTTGGAGCAAATTTCAGGGAAGTTCTCGCTCTAATACTACTTTTCTCATCACCTTTATTTAATGCTTAGTACAAAAGGGACTTTGTACAATTCAAGTGGGGGGGACAAGAGTAGAATTATCTCTTGAACATTATTTTGCCCTCGTTTTTCTAGTTTATTTTGAAAAATTATGCCATTTTTAAATTTTGACATGTTTTTCTTAACCTAACTAGATTAGACCTTAGCCGAGCACATACAATCCTTGATATTATTTGGTGAGATTAGCCTTATCCGTTTCCAATATTTTGCCCCAAATCCACCAAATTATGAGTGTGCCGGTAGCTTGTAAGCTTTAGAACTTGGCCTTTGCATCATTTCGAGACCATAGACGAGGTATGTTGAGTTAGCTCGATGTATTTAGACTTTTCAATTTTAGAAGGCAATATTATAGGATTATCACCCAAATAGCCTACCGTCGTGTGTCTATCGATTAGTCACCTCATCTTCTCGACCCCCATGTGAAACCCTTTTATTGCACTCACCTTTAGTGCAAGATACCCCTAGATACACCCATCTGATCCATTCCTTTCATTTTGTTAACCCAATATATTGTTTCGATACACCTTAGCCTACCCTGTAGTCTTTATTTGTGATTGGGAAGTCATCATTTGCCTAAGTTCAAGGTTCAAGTGGAAAGGTTCGGAGATCACACTTTCGTCGACGATATATGTTTGAAGATAATTGAAGACCCCCCAAATTCCCATTGTTCATCTCAAGTGGGGAGATATTATGTTTAGTTATTATTGTTATGTTGAAAAAAAAATAGTTGTTATGTTATTGTAAAGTGCAATGTTATAAGCAGTGTGTTATGAGCTTTATAAATTTAGTATCGAGGAGGCCAACTCGGTCACATTCGAAGATTGGAGTTGGTAATTATGCCAACAGTTAGAGAAAAGGTAGTGTGCCCATCATGACGTCCTCTAATGACACATCTACCTAGTATTTAATGATCCGGTTTCTTGACTTCAAAGCTTGAATTTTGGGCGGATGGTAAGTGGTGATGACTTGGTTATAGATTTAGACTACCTGCTTGTTTTTTATTTTACACCATTTATATATCCCATGTCTTATCCTACCCTTTTAGTCATGAAGCATGTCTAGGTAATGCAACGAGCAATCTTTGGTGTCTTGGCCATGGATTTGGTCATGTATCATTGGTTTTGTCCACTTCGCCGTGACATGTTAGTAATGACGAGTCACCCCTTAACCTTTGTCGTGTCTACCCATATTGCCTTCGAGAATTGTTTAGCCCTTAACTCTAGTGGTGGAGATTTGTGTAACCGCCAAGCTTATGATAGAATACATGCTATGACTGTGCGATTGAGTGATCACCCCAAAATTGACACTTAGAATAGTTGAGAGATTTGAGTGTTTTGTTCCCATTTCGTGAGGTGTTCGGCTTTGTTTTATTCTAGCATAAGGGATTTGTAAACTCATATTTTCCAGGTTTTGGGAGATATCTTTTTAGGAATCTTTCTAATAAGGTCTACTTGAGGGCAAGTAGAGTTCAAGTGGGGGGATATTTGATAACATCAAATAGTCCTGAATATTAAGTGTCAATTTCCCCCAATAATGCTTGTAATTTATATTATTTATATGGATTTATGATTGTTTTCCATTATTTTCCACTTTCAGGTAAATTACGAGCATTGGAGCTAAAGAGACGCAGAATTGGAGAAATATCAAAAGATTTATCATAGTATGCTGACTTTGAAGAAGTTACGGCGTAACTCATCTCACATTACGTCATAACTAAAGCGTGACTCAGAAAACCAACTCATCATAAGGTTACGGCGTAACTCTCCCCAAAGGCTACGACGTAACTATATTAGGTCAAATGAGGTTTCACGCCGCTGATAACTACGCCGTAACTATTCCACCAACTACGGCGTAACCAAGTATTATTGAAGACTACGGCGTAACCACTTATAAGGTTACACCATAACCAGCAGATCTAGTGCAAAATACGATGGAATTGAAGGTTATGACGTAACTCTTATATTAGTTACGCCGTAACCCAGGTCTGGCCTATAAATACCCCACGATTTCTAGCATTTCAAAGCATCCCATTCCACACACAACAACCAAAGAACGTGGGAAGAAGCCAAAGGCATGTCTAGAGGAGCATACGGAGCTGTCTCCAAGGGAGAAATCACTCCCCTACGATAAGCATTAGCATTTTATCTTTTATTTACTTTCGATTCATGTATTTCGTAACTTTGAATATTGAATTGATTTGTATGGTAAATATGAGCGGCTAAGCACCTCTTGGTGCTGGCCTAGTTATGATTCCTTAATTGTTTTGTATGTGTTTACATTACTTCCGCATAATTATTTCTAAGTGTATGCATGCATAATTTATTGGTAGCTACCCTTGTTTCGGTAGTTTTGAATGGCGGTAGAGGCCAATTTCCTAGGAGATATGACCAACTGACCCTAGGTGAGTGGACTGAGACGGGAAGGGTAAGATATGACCAACTGAAGACCCTTTCTACTTGTGCGATTTGACCAACTGATCACCTACCGTTTGGATGAACTTAAGAATTAGGGGGTGAGTGTTTAAGTTGCTTACTACCGGGCACTCATTATTATAAATCTAGCATGTAGCGGTACTTAATGACTTGGCTTAGGGGACCAGGAACAACAGGACTTATGAGGGGACACCTTACTTCTCCTGTGGTGGCATCTTTGCTGATAGGTTAGGGCGAATTGACCAAATGTTGTCCTCTCGACTTTGACTCCACCTGAAGTAATTGGAAGTAAGTAGAAGTAGACATTACTAGTTAGGAGGAATAACTAGGTTAGCACCACTCTCCTCTAATGATTATTCATTTGCCTTTTATTTGCTTTTATCTGCTTTAGTAGTTTAATAATTTATTCCTTATCAAAATCATATTAAAATCTGTGACACCTAGACTTAGTAATAATCCAACACACATATCTCTTGGGACGACCTCGGTTTTACCGAATACTACACTACACACTACCAGGTACACTATGGTCGACCATAGGTATAACGAGACTTTATAAATATTAAAACCTGGTCAATAAAACCTGCATCAGTATCCTTAGAAGCAACCGGATGGTACTCAAACTATATATGATTATTAACCCTATAATCATTATCAAATTGTGTATACATAAATCTTGATTCAATATCAGATTAGGGTTTTGTATTTGCTTATGTATATATTTTTTCATGTTTATTAACGAATTCAAGTACACTTTCATGGTATCATATATAGCGTTCCTGTTCCAAATTATCTTTATTTTTTCTTTTCATTTTTCTGAACGTTTCTAAATTATCTCTAAAACTCTAATCTAATAATGGCCAAAACCTATCTATGCACAACTAGATATGTAATAACATATCCGCTAATAGTTTGCATTATTTGCTTGTAAGGCCTTTATGGCTATTCTTTTTTTGGGTAAAGAGTTTCCTGGTAAAATATATTACTCCGAAAAAAATAGTTAACCACAACGGTTGATGGTGAGTCTCACAAGTCAGCCCAAGAAGGCTAAACAAACACTCCAACAGAGAAGAAGACCTAACCTAGCATAAGAATGATATTCCATACTTATGCATAACAAGAAAGAAACTTATCTAATTTGTCCCTAAAGATGAATGCCATATCCATAAGCATCTCCCATTGGGAACTAGTCAAACCATAATCATCAAGATCTTCATTAGCATACGGGTTTTGTTCATAGGTATCCTCCTTCAATCTCTCATATAAACGCTTCTTACCAGCTCCACCACCACTATTGAGACTATCATTCTTCATGTAACTAGAAGTTTTATTTTCGGCTTCAAAAACTTTATCATCATCATCATCACCATCATAGCTTTCCAAATTACCCAAATCCATATCCACGAGAGCAAGATTATCACATTATTCCCAACATTTTCCATACCCAATTCACAACCCATGCTTGAACCGTGACCCACATTAAAAAAGATACGTGTTAGTCGAAACGTGAGAAGGAATAGTAGAAGCCACATTCGGGCTAGTAACATTAGGAAAAGTGTACACCATACTAGGAATGTCAACAGTAGATTTGGAATTACCCGTTGGTTGAACATTTTCTATTGTAGAATCATATATCTCATCAAGACCAGCAAATAACCACATTACAATCATTTGAAGGCGATTTAGATGTAGATGCCACGTTGGTTGAAGTGTTCACCACTTTCGCAGCCTTCTTAGCTTGTCTAGATGTAGACGCCTCTTTTGTGTTATCTTTAGGAGGAGACGCCTTGGTAGCCTTAGAAGCAACCGGATGGTACTCAAACTTCCTTCCTTTCCACTTCACAACAGTAAATCCATCATTAGACTTTCTCTTAGGTACACCCCAATAAATATCTTTGCTTTTACTCGTCCCATTAACCATACATTTAGGAGCGGCTTCGGACAATCATCATTCAAGTGACCATAAAGCAAACAAGTACTACAATGAGGTGGTTTCCACTTGTATTGAATTCAAATAGTTTCCTTTGTATACCCTTCCCCTACAAGTTTACGAACAACCAACACTAAATTATCACGAAAATCGTTGGAAGCATTGATTTCAATCAAAGCTCTCGCATAACTACTGCCCCCCATGACTCCAAACACATGGTATTAGTTTAAGAATCAAGCATCATAGGAATACCAATTTTAGAAGCAATGTGACTCAAACCATCTAGAGTATAAGCAACAATAGAGACATTGTGAAACTTCACCCATAACGGAACACATGACAAATCTTCCTTAAGATGACTTATTGATGGGGACCACTTGTTAAGAAAGATGGGGATTCTACGAATCATCCAAGGTCCATCCCGAAGAATAGCCTCAGATTCCTTTATAGATGAGAAGCTGAAAAAGAATAAACCGTTTACATTCATCGTAACTTTCTGAATACCATATTTACCCTAATTTTTACGCAAGAACCATTCAACCGCATGCAGTCTTTTACCAATAACATACCCATAAAGTGAAATTTTCATCCACTCATTCACCTCTTGAACCGAAACTATAGGTAAATCCACATCATAATCAGCATCTTTAGGCAATGTTTCTTCCATTAATCGAAAATTACCTTTAGTTGAAGATGTAGGGCTAGGTTTAGAAGCATACGAGAGGGAGATTCCACATTAGACTTGGTCACTGGTAATTTATCTACCTTGTTAGTACTAGCATCACCACTCATTTCCTCATCAAAGCTTTACACACAGCCAAAATAGCAGGATATTTAGGATTATTAACCATAACATCGACATCATTGTTATTAGGATTTTGAGAAAAATCCCTAGTACTACTCTCAACATGCTTAGTAACTGTTGGAACCTGGTCATTTGCATCAGGTATACAAGTAGCACTCACAGCATGCTTATCAACGCCCTGTAATGGTTTCCCATCGTCGTCAACAAATACAAGTTTCCCAGAAAGCATGTGTTGTTCAATAACACTTATTTTACTTGCTAAAGAAGTGAACTTAGGCGATCACCTGCTGAAGGATGTACACCAACAGGTTCCAAGTTCGAGTCTTCCTTCCCACTAGTATCGATCTTTATCAACGTTCCCATTTTCGATTTTCCATAGTTTGATCGGCCAAACTATGTTTTTTCTTATTTTTCTTATCACCCTTCCCTCCCAAATCCAAAAACCCAATTTTAATACCCAAAACATGTACATACATAGAAATCAAGAAGAAAATACACATCTATATCTTCAATAACAATGTATCCTATTCCATGTAACTTGTTCTCTCTAGCATCTTCCTAGCTTTTTATATATGTACTAGCAGCTGTTAAAAAAAACATAAAAATTAAAAAATGATTGGCTAGATTTAAGGGTTAAACAAGCATTTTTCTTACGATATGTAGAAATTTTTGTTTTATGCAGTAGAATTTTACTTAAATCAACACAGAAATTTCTTAACTCAAAACCCAAAATTTATAATCTTCTTGACCAATGACACACTAGGAGTTATCAAATACCTATACAGATAGAAGATTGTATCCAATGGGTCCTAAACTCTGGTAATATTAACACAAAATACCAAAATTATATAGTTACAAACAGCTTGTAGGTAGAAGTATTCCAGAAGCAGTACCAGCAGCATAAGAGCAAGACGAAACTGCAGGTTTACCCACATATACAAGGCTAACATCTTTTAATCTTATCCCACTACACGGACTCCCTTTACTACAATCAAATTTCACAGCCACTTGTGTTGCTGATGTTCCATGCACATTCTCATACGCCACGTTGCTGATTTTTACACCTGAAACTTGATCATTTGGGCAATTTTTTTTTGGTAAAGGGTTTCCCCGGTAAATATATTACTCCAAAAAACATTTAAGTACAAAGGATATGAGTGAAGTCTCATATCTCAGCCCGTTACATAGGCGGTAAAGCTAACATAACAAGACACTTCCTATCCTTAAAACAGTAAAACAACCACTACTCACTAGATTACATTTGACATAAAACCAAGCATAACCTAACGTCTAGATTGCTTACTACCACGACCTTGTAGTTTGATATCATACATGTCAGAAAAAGCATCCAATTGCCCTGGTAAATCATAGACCTGATCCGCATAATTATCATAATAATCTTCAAGTTCATGACCGCAGCCATTTGATGCGAGAAATTTAGCCATAGGATTATCCGGCTCAAGCACCTCCTCATCATCACTGTCAGAAACAATCACATCCCCCACTTTAGAGAATGGGTTACCCACCATAGAATATGGAGAGGAAGAAGAACTAGGCTTAGTAGCCGTATCATGCGCCTTTTCTTTCAAATCAACCTTTTTAAGAGGTTTACCATCATCATCCACAAGAGTAACTTTCCCCTCAATAATTAGCTTTTCAAGCTCCTCAATTTTTCCAACAATAGGAGTAGTATTAGTGCTACCATTTCCACCCTTAACAGAGCTACCATCTTTGGTCAAGTCAACAGTAACACTAGGAATATCAGTACCAGGGTGCAGGATTACTCCCCTTTACCCAAAAAAAAAACTAGGAATATCAGCCTCATTAGTATCAACCATATTAAGAGCATCAAACGGATTTGATGTATCAATATTCGTCCCACTAGTACTAGCCACTTCAGTAATCATCTTCTTTGTAGCATTCGGCTTCTTCGACACAGGCTGATACACCTGCTTCTTATTTATAGAAGGGTGATCATTTGGACAATTCCCATTGTTCGGACAATATTTTCCGTCTATTATGATTGGGTATTTTACATTAACCATCGTTGCACCTTTAAAAAAATATTTTTCACGAACACATTGCTTCGTCGAGCCCATGTCTTCATCCTCAAACCATTTTGAGTACCTATAAATGTTGTGGATTTTACAGTTATGTTTTGGACACCGGCTTCTTGTAATTCCCAACCTAGACTCCCGATGCTGCATCCAGAAATTTTATATAAGGTTATTTTATATTTTAGCTGCATTCACACGATTATTTTACTGTTAAAAACCACATTTTAATTTGCAGTTTCCAATCACCGGAACCCCATTTCTAAAAGTTATAATTGAAAGGCCTTCTTTCTAATTATTTTCATTATTTCGGCACTATTGTTTTAGTGTAAAAGTAGTGTTTTTCATGGACTGCCAACTTAAACTCACCTAGCCATGTCATCTAAGAATGGAGAAACATGATTGGTTGGATTTAACTTAGTGAGCACATGACATTAGATAATGGATATGTATCTAAGTTGAGCCAAAACATATTTATCTTTTAAATAGACGTACCTTATGCCGTGACCAGGCCCACATACAATTTTCTCTATCCAGACATTGGAATTGCCTGGGCCTATTGAGATGCAGTCGTCTCCTGTCGAGATCTTAGAGTTCAAGATGGTGATGCCGGTGGAAGATGATAAATGGATACCATCTGTATTCGGGCTGTGCCCGGATGCTACGATGCTAACTCCTTGTAGTTTTGCATTGGTGCATGCATAGAGCATGATATGAAACATCTGACTGTTTAATGACCTTAAGTTACTGATTACTATGTTTTGGGAATGATAGAAACGAAGTGTCTGCAATACATATATACATAGATGAATTAGCAATACATATATACATAAATTAATTAACAAGAAACATATGCATTGCCACAACTATACTTTTTGCTTACTTTTATCAACATATATGGCTTGAGGAAATGTTTGCATTTTTTTGTCTAGTTGCTCATATTTATCATAACTGTGTAAATAGTGTTTAGATCTTTTTTTTTTGGGTAAAGGGGAGTAATCCTGCACCCTGGTAAATATATTAACCAAATAAACGTTTAAGTACAATGGATATGAGTGAAATCCTATATCTCAGCCCGTTACATAGGCATAGAGCTTACATAACAAGATACTTCCTGTTTTCTAACCAAGAAAACAAACCACTACTCAAATGATAACATATGACACAAAGAAAATAAAATTACTTCCTAGGACCTTGAAACGTTGTGCCATACATGGCATTAAAAGCATCCAAATTCCCTGGAAGATCACGAACCTGTTTCGCATAGTCATCGAAATCATAGTCATCATACTCATCTTCAAACTCTTGGCCACCACCAAATATATTAGCAGACTCATCAAATGGGTTAGAAACAACCTCATCTTCAGAATCGGACACTACAATCTCTCCCACTTTAGAAAAAGAGTTAACTCTCTTAGTAGAAGAGGCAGGCGGTATACAAGAATCACTAGTTTGAGGAGCCACTACCGACTCCTTCTCTTTCAAATCACTCACAAGAGGCTCTTGTGATGCAGTACCTGTCTTAGTAGACTTATCTTCATTAACTTCCATTGTATAACCAGAATCCACATCCTTGATAGTGTCATTAGAAGGAATACCAGACGCATCCGTATGTTCCATATTAAGAGCATCAAACTGGTTAGATGTAGTGATCTTGGTTCCACTCGAACTAGCCACATCAGAAGCATTCTTCTTAGTGACTACCACTTTCTTAGGTTCAGGAGGAGTCTTCTTGGGTTGGTATTGAAACTGTTTACCCACAACAGGTTTGAAAAACCCTCCTTGACCCGGAATAGAAGACCCACCTTGCTTTCCCTTCTTCCTATTATTAACCGTCTTGAAACCATCATTTGCACGCTTAGAAGGCTGAGTAGGAGGTTCAACAACTTTAGGACAATCAATAGGAGTATGACCAAAAATCTTACATTTATCACAATGCGGTGGTTTCCACTCATATTCAGCCCGTATCGTCTCGATAGTCGACCCCGACCCATCAAGTAACGGAATCTCAACAGTAAGGCTGTCCCTAAGAAGCTCATCCGACTTCACATCAATCATGCATCTAGCAAAACTACTACGGCCCCACGAGTCCTTGCACATTTGGCTAGTAAAGGCATCTAACCTTTTAGGCGTGCCTATCAATGTGACAAGGAGACTAAGGCCATCATCAGAAAACATAGCAAGAGGAACGTCATGGAATTTAACCCACACCGGGATATTGGTCAAATCCTCTTTAAGTAAGTTGGTGTTCACTGTCCATGGTTTAAGAATAATAGGTACATTATTAATCAACCAAGGACCGTTTTCAATAACGTCATCAACACCTTTCTTCGAATTAAACTTAAAAAAGAAGAACCCCTTTGCATTCATCATAACCTTTTGTATACCAAACTTAGCCCACACATTGCGTACAAAGTAATCAACAACAGGAAAAGCAAGGCGTTTACCAAGGAAATACCCATACAAAGTATTCTCAAACCTAGTGTTTACCTCTTCAACCACTTTCATCGGGACAGAAAGATCCACACCATTAGCTTTCTTACTACATTCCAACCTACGAAAGTTAGACATGTGTTTCATTGGTTCAGTAGAAGTAACACCAGCATACGATGAAGCAGGCTGTTTCAAAGCATCAACATTATTAGGACTACTAGTAACATTATTAGGACTACTAGTATCCTTACTAGTATCATGAGGAGGTGTCGAATAATAACCAATAGCAGTAAGCATCTCCTGTAGCTCCTTTTGAGATTGCGGCACCTTAAGATGCTCAAATGTATTAGCCCCAGTAGAAGTAGTAGCATCCAGTGTCACAGCTGGTTTTAATGGTTGCCCATCATCACCCACAAGAACAAGTTTTCCCTCAAGAATTTGTTTTTCAATAGCACGAATTTTCAATAGAGTATCATTACCCTCAGGCGTATCATGAGTAGATGCATTATGACTAGGGCTCGAACCAAGTGAAATCGGCTCCACTTTTCCATCAGTACGCGAACTACTCCCCTCTTAAATAGTCTTTAGATCTATATGTGAAGATTTTGAAATTAGTCCAGGGAATTTCCTCATTTATAAGTGCAGAAAAAATATTTGCTCTTAAGCATGTAAAATATAAATAATTAGTTTAGATTTAAGCAAGAGGAAGCACTGGGTAAATTGAGGATTATCGAATAATCACTACACTTAACAACGTCAGCAAATAAAATATGTATGCTTATAAGTGTGAATATTTTAGTGCAATGAGACATAATATCTTTGTGCTTATATAAACATACTTTACTCGCAACCACCTCATCTTCAGAATCAGACACCACGATCTCTCCCACTTTAGAAAAAGGGTTAACTCTCTTAGTAGAAGAGGCGGGCGGAATACAAGAATCACTAGTTTTAGGAGCCACACCCGACTCCATCTCTTTCCAATCACTCACAAGGGGTTCTTGTGATGCAGTACCTGTCTTAGTAGACTTATCTTCATTAACTTCCATTGTACGACCAGAATCCACATCCTCGTTGGTGTCATTTGAAGGAATATTAAGAGCATCAAACTGATTAGATGTAGAGATCTTTGTTCCACTCGAACTAGCCACATCAGAAGCATTCTTCTTAGTGACTTCCACTTTCTTAGGTTTAAGAGGAGTCTTTTTGGGTTGATATTGAAACTGTTTACCCACAACAGGTTTGAAAAACCCTCCTTGACCCGGAATAGAAGACCCACCTTGCTTTCCCTTCTTCCTATTATTAACCGTCTTGAAACCATCATTTGCACGCTTAGAAGGCTGAGTAGGAGGTTCAACAACTTTAGGACAATCAATAGGAGTATGACCAAAAATCTTACATTTATCACAATGCGGTGGTTTCCACTCGTATTCAACCCGTATCGTCTCGATAGTCGACCCCGACCCATCAAGTAACGGAATCTCAACAGTAAGGCTGTCCCTAAGAAGCTCATCCGACTTCACATCAATCATGCATCTAGCAAAACTACTACGGCCCCACGAGTCCTTGCACATTTGGCTAGTAAAGGCATCTAACCTTTTAGGCGTGCCTATCAATGTGACAAGGAGACTAAGGCCATCATCAGAAAACATAGCAAGAGGAACGTCATGGAATTTAACCCACACCGGGATATTGGTCAAATCCTCTTTAAGTAAGTTGGTGTTCACTGTCCATGGTTTAAGAATAATAGGTACATTATTAATCAACCAAGGACCGTTTTCAATAACGTCATCAACACCTTTCTTCGAATTAAACTTAAAAAAGAAGAACCCCTTTGCATTCATCATAACCTTTTGTATACCAAACTTAGCCCACACATTGCGTACAAAGTAATCAACAACAGGAAAAGCAAGGCGTTTACCAAGGAAATACCCATACAAAGTATTCTCAAACCTAGTGTTTACCTCTTCAACCACTTTCATCGAGACAGAAAGATCCACACCATTAGCTTTCTTACTACATTCCAACCTACGAAAGTTAGACATGTGTTTCATTGGTTCAGTAGAAGTAACACCAGCATACGATGAAGCAGGCTGTTTCAAAGCATCAACATTATTAGGACTACTAGTAGCATTATTAGGACTACTAGTATCCTTACTAGTATCATGAGGAGGTGTCGAATAATAACCAATAGCAGTAAGCATCTCCTGTAGCTCCTTTTGAGACTGCGGCACCTTAAGATGCTCAAATGTATTAGCCCCAGTAGAAGTAGTAGCATCCAGTGTCACAGCTGGTTTTAATGGTTGCCCATCATCACCCACAAGAACAAGTTTTCCCTCAAGAATTTGTTTTTCAATAGCACGAATTTTCAATAGAGTATCATTACCCTCAGGCGTATCATGAGTAGATGCATTATGACTAGGGCTCGAACCAAGTGAAATCGGCTCCACTTTTCCATCAGTACGCGAACTACTCCCCTCTTAAATAGTGTTTAGATCTATATGTGAAGATTTTGAAATTAGTCCAGGGAATTTCCTCATTTATAAGTGCAGAAAAAATATTTGCTCTTAAGCATGTAAAATATAAATAATTAGTTTAGATTTAAGCAAGAGGAAGCACTGGGTAAATTGAGGATTATCGAATAATCACTACACTTAACAGCGTCAGCAAATAAAATATGTATGCTTATAAGTGTGAATATTTTAGTGCAATGAGACATAATATCTTTGTGCTTATATAAACATACTTTACTCGCAACCACCTCATCTTCAGAATCAGACACCACGATCTCTCCCACTTTAGAAAAAGGGTTAACTCTCTTAGTAGAAGAGGCGGGCGGAATACAAGAATCACTAGTTTTAGGAGCCACACCCGACTCCATCTCTTTCCAATCACTCACAAGGGGTTCTTGTGATGCAGTACCTGTCTTAGTAGACTTATCTTCATTAACTTCCATTGTACGACCAGAATCCACATCCTCGTTGGTGTCATTTGAAGGAATATTAAGAGCATCAAACTGATTAGATGTAGAGATCTTTATTCCACTCGAACTAGCCACATCAGAAGCATTCTTCTTAGTGACCTCCACTTTCTTAGGTTTAGGAGGAGTCTTTTTGGGTTGATATTGAAACTGCTTACCCACAACAGGTTTAGTAAACCCTCCTTGACCCGGAAGAGTAGAACCACCTTGCTTTCCCTTCTTCTTATTATTGACCGTCTTGAAACCATCATTAACACGCTTAGTAGGCTGAGCAGGAGGTTCAACAACTTTAGGACATTCAATAAGAGTATGACCAAAAATCTTACATTTATCACAATGAGGTGGTTTCCACTCGTATTCAACCCGTATCTTCTCAATAGTCGAACCCGACCCATCAAGTAACGGTATCTCAACAGTAAGGCTGTCCCTAAGCACCTCATCCGACTTCACTTCAATCATGCATCTAGCAAAACTACTACGGCCCTACGAGTCCTTGCACATTTGGCTAGTAAAAGCATCTAACCTTTTGGGCGTGCCTATCAATGTGGCAAGGAGACTAAGGCCATCATCAGAAAACATAGCAAGAGGAACATCATGGAATTTAACCCACACCGGGATGTTGGTCAAATCCTCTTTAAGTAAGTTGGTGTTCAATGTCCATGGTTTAAGAATAATAGGTACATTTCTAATCAACCAAGGACCGTTTTCAAGGACATCATCAACACCTTTCTTCGAATTGAACTTAAAGAAGAAGAACCCCTTCGCATTCATCATTACCTTTTGTATACCAAAATTGGCCCACGCATTGCGTACAAAGTAATCAACAACAAGAAAAGCAATGCGTTGACCAAGGAAATACCCATACAAAGTATTCTCAAACTTAGTGTTTACCTCTTCAACCACTTTCATCGGGACAGAAAGATCCACACCATTAGCTTTCTTACTACACTCCAACCTACAAAAGTTTGACGTGTGTTTCGTACGTTCAGTAGAAGTAACACCAGCATACGATGAAGAAGGTTGTTTCAAAGCATACACACCATCCTTCTCAATACCAACAGCCCCATGTGCATTCGTATCAACCTTATCATTAGCATTAGTAGCATTAACATTAGAAGCCATAGAACCACTCGTATCTTGAGGAGGTTTTGAATAACCAATAGCAGTAAGCATCTCCTCAAGCTCCTTCTGTGACTGCGGCACCTTAAGATGCTCAAACGGATTAGCCCTAGTAGAAGTAGTAGCATCCACTGTCATGGCTGGTTTTAATGGTTGCCCATCGTCACCCACAAGAACAAGTTTTCCCTCTAAGATTTGTTTTTCAATAGCACGTATTTTCAATAAAGTATCATGACCCTCAGGCGTGTCATGACTAGGTGCGTCATGACTAGGGATTGAACCAAGTGAAACCGGCTCCACTTGTCCATCAGAACGAGAACCAGAAGCAATACCAGTAAACTCATCATTCCTACTATTAGGGTTCATTGTCGATTGAAGAATCGACTCACCAAGACTAACAGTAGGCTCATTAACATCAACGTTTAATTCATCAACCATATTGACAACACTCGACTCACTTTCTTTTTTCTTCTTCTTCGTTTCTCCTCCTCCACCCGAATCCAAAAAACCCTTCATCATTACCAGAAACACAAACAAAAAAACCTAGAAGAATGAATAGCGTCTAGTCTTCGAACGAACACAGAAAACCCTAACAAGTTATATTAGGGTTTTAATAACGGAACATAAAGTCACGTCACATGTTGTAAGCTTGTCAAGAATAAGGCATATAATATCAAGATGCTAGTCAAGATGATGGTCAAAAATGGCGTGCATTGATGCACCAATGCTTGAACAAGAATAAACCTTTAGCGATTAAAAAAATATATCAACCTAAATATCAATCTAACTCAAGCGCATCACAATTGGACCAAAAACAAAACTAATATTATACTGACAACCAAACGTAGTTATTACACCAACATGATTGATCAAATATAGTAAAAGAATCACAAGTGGAACAATTAAGATACGAAAAGAATTAAATCGAAACTTAGGGTTGTTAGTGATTCGGTTTCACATCTATTCGGTGGTGGCCAAGAGTTTGAAGACGAGTATGATGACTATGACTACGATGACTATGCGAAGCAGGTTTCTGATCTTTCAGTGAATTTGGATGCCTTTAATGCCATGTATGGCACCAAGCTTCAAGGACCTAGGAAGTAATTTTATTTCGTTATGTCCTATGTTATCATTTGAGTAGTGGTTTGTTTTCTTGTTTAGAAAATAGGTAGTATCTTGTTATGTAAGCTTTATGCCTATGTAACGGGCTGAGATATCATATCCATTGTGCTTAAACGTTTTTGGTTAATATATTTACCAGGGTGCAGGATTACTCCCCTTTACCCAAAAAAAACATACTTTACTCGCTTATAAAACTTGAGAAATTATTACACACAAGTAGTGAAGAAAAAAAGTGTGTATATGTTGTAATTTGGTGTAGTGTATGTACCGTAGCGCCTTTTGGACATGCTTTTCCAGAGGATTTGCAAGCCCATAGAGGACCACCTTGGGCATCAAGGGTTCCGCCAGATATTGTAACATGGTTAACTCTGTGGAACTTAATCCATACATCATCATTGCCGATAATATTATAACTAGAGGGTGCCACCAAGGTACCGTATATGTTAAACGTGATGGCTTTGCTTTTACAAGTTTGGCCAAGGAATGTGATCGCAGATGCAATCAAGAACCTACCAGAAGGCACAAAGATGATGGCGGGACTTGTGGAGGCACAAGCCAAATTCCATGCTTTCAGGAATGCATTTTTTGTGTCTGAACGACCATCGGCTTTGCCTCCTAGAGTGACAACATTGTATGTAACCTTCGCCGATGAGTATTGGAAGATGAGAAAGAGTAAGACTATGATATATTTGGTGACCATGGTATATTGGATTATGCAATTAGTTATGTTTGTTTAGTATGTACCTCTTGATCTAGTTATTTATAGACAATGATTTATAACTACATAGTACAACAATAAAAGTGATTAAGACTCAATAATGGGGGTTTTGTATATTATTTGTACTGATTGACAAATTATGTAGTCCGTATGTATAGGGGTACAAATTAACTGATTGAATGTCAAATGTATGTAATAAAGAATATATATTAATCATGTTACATTAGTATTCTATGTTTATAACAAGTCTTTTTAATTATTGAGGAGTTACTTAACATTATTTTGAGTATCAACAAATAGCATACTATAAAAGAAGCTATACATTATACACAATGAATTTAACCAGTGACGGACCCAGAAAAATAGAATGTGGGGGGCAAAAATTTTTTTTTACGATAGCAACAAAATGCGAAAGAAAAAACTAGAAACATAATGGTAAATCGAGTATTTTTACCTAGACATGAAGGATTTATAAGACTTTAAAGAGTTAAATGTTGGATTTTAGTATGTGAGTGGGGGGCAATTTGAAATTTTAGTGGGGGTCACTTTCGAAAAATGGTCAAAATTAAATAAAAATTACACTAAAATATCAAGTTTTTCGGCTAGCCATGGGGGGCGGCTGCCCCCCACATTTACTATGTGGATCCGTCCCTGAATTTAACAATAGATGTTTTTGGATATTTAAATGCATATGGTCAAGGAAGTGCATATGATCTCACATGGTATGAGAATATCAACCCAGATAAACTAGTCATGATTAATCCACGTACTATTTGTAACATTTTTTATGTATTATTTTTGAGTTAGGTTCTTTCGAAAACCTATAATAACGGCATTTCTTTTCATATGTACTACATATAAAAAGAAAGAAAAAAAAAAAGTTTAGAACTCTCAAAATAAGAACTTTTGAGTTACTATTATGCAGTAACAACTCTTTTAGAAAATGAGATCGTTTTTATTTAATGACAGCTTTATTATGCAGTAACATCTTTAGGTCTAACATTAGGCGTAGGTTTTAGGCACCCAAATCATTTTTCTTTAGAATTATGCCCCCCACCCTCTTATTGAAATATTTGACCAAAAATTAATTCCAAACAGAAACACTTAACAACAATTTAGCAACTATATCTTTACCCAAAAAAAAATGCAACTATGTGTATTTGCCATTGTAAATTTTCATGGTTATGCATGAGTACTCACATTGTATTTTTAAATAAAAATAAAGGTGAAACGATGAAATATTTTAACTCCAAATATTATTTACATGATCAAATTACCAACATTAGTAAGGTATTATCATTAGCTTAAGATCCAAAGCTAACTCACCAAGGAATGGCTACATTTCCAGATTAGCTTTTAGCCAATCTCGTAAATGCAGTTCCACCTCACAGTCACAACAATGACTACATTTCCTTGTATGAATATAACTAGCCATAGTACCATAGAGTTATTCGCTTACCCGTGGTTCTTCCTTTTTTTTCTTTCTCTTTCTCATAGGGGAAAGAAGTAAGGTGATTTGAGTAAAAATACTATGGATATATATATACATATATATATATTCACAAAATATAAGTGTTTAATGCATAGTGGTGTGTATCAATAAAAAGTATAAGTGTGCAAATCAACTCACTACTTGAAATTCGCAATATATTCAACCCTTTTATTATTAGCTAAGTTTTTTATTTGTACACATTTAATCCGTTGGAGATAATATAACCCAATTCCCACCATTAGGTTACTCTCGCGTACTTCCATATATATGCTGGATTTTAAGCAATGATGTTTTTATTTTACTCAGATGTGTGGTTTATTGCTAAAGTTGATCAGTTCTTTATGCATGTCATTGAATATGTTCGTGATATATTACAAGGACGTATTGCGGATTATGATCTTAGCTAAGAAATATTTGATGTTCTAAGTCATAAACATCATGGGCTATAAAGCATTTGACTAATAACCCAATTGGTTTGGGCTGAAAGTTGATTAAGCGGTGATATAGTCATATAGATACGAACACACCAAACACCAATTTCTTTCTCTCTCAAATTCCATTGGAAATCTAGGGTTAGGGTCTGTAAATGGCGCGTAACAGAAAACGGAAGGCGTTTGATATTGACGGGGATTCGGTTACTGATCCGGAAGACTTTGATAGTGACGGGGATTCGGTTACTGATCCGGGAGACTTTGATAGTGACGGGGATTCGGTTACTGATCCGGGAGCCTTTGATAGTGATGGGGATTCGGTTACTGATCCGGGAGCCTTTGATAGTGACGGGGATTCGGTTACTGATCCGGGAGCCTTTGATAGTGACGGGGATTCGGTTACTGATCCGGGAGCCTTTGATAGTGACGGGGATTCGATTACTGATCCGGGAGCCTTTGATAGTGACGGGGATTCGATTACTGATCCGGGAGACTTTGATACTGATGGGGATTCGGTTACTGATCCGGAAGACTTTGATACTCCTTTAGAAGAAGAGGAGCAGTATCTTGATGATGACATTTTGAAAAATGAAGGTTTGATACTGTTTCTATTTACTTTTGAAACCTGGTAAGATATATAGAGAAAGTAACCATCTATATGCAATTTACTGATTCACAATGTGCGGCCTTCTTTAAGTGTTTTGTCAAGTATTTTAGTTGGTCAAAAGACTTCTTTGTGCATAAGTTATCAATTGCTTTAATGTTTCTTATTCTTATGGAGTGGGCTGTTTCTTGGAATAAATATGATGTGTTAAACCAATAGCGTTTTGTGTACCATGCTCTGAGAGTTAGGAAATTCAAAGCTTAATGTTATAAAAAACTTTTCATTTTTAGTTAAACATGGTTCCATCATCACTACAAGAAAAAGAAGAACAGGCTACGAACAAAATCCCGACGACACCATGTCGTAGGGCAAAGACACTAAATGACAGAAAAAGGGCTTGAACGAGACTTGAATGTGTAGAATTTTTTTCGACATATGTCATAAAGAATTGAAAACAAAATTACAGTGCCATGTTAATAAAAATGTATGACACGCTGTTTATCCATTTATATGCCCTCATAACTTTATTTTATGAACATGCACTCATGGCTCATCTTATGTATTGCAATGGCCATTTTTAAATTTTGATTATTTCATTTTTAGGTACGTACAGTGGGCCCCAGATCGACGCGATGATGGTCGAAAAAGACAAGAAGATTCCTGGAGCTGAGAAGATGAGTGTTGAAGCTGCAGCAGAAGCTAAGGAAGTTAAGAAGCAGTTGGCTTCTCAAGGTGATGTAGGCTCACGCAAGGGGTGTGGCACGGGAGGGAGTGGCGCAGGCGGGAGTGGCGGAGGCGAGAGTGGTGATGATGGGGATGGTAGCAATGATATGGATAGATGACGAGGGGCTGTAGAGGTATATGAGTTATTTTGTGTTAGACTTATCATTGAAAGTATATTTTCGCGACCCGTATCCTATTATTGTGTAGTTTAACCTTTTGGCGACTTGAAAGTTGCGGTTATTGCAACATTTGTGGATATGGCAGCTAGGTTTATAGATTATAACACCTGTTTTGTAGACTTTATAATGTTTTAATGTATTTTGAGGGTGTTTAGCGATTATATATAAGTGTTTAAGCCGTTTTGGCCGTTATAAGTTGTTTTTGAATATTGGTATTTGAAATTGGTTGCATACAGGTTTTGGTTTGTATACAGGTTTTGGTAGATTTTCTCCAGAAATATTTCCGGAAAAAATTTGAGAAACTGTTGTTGTGCAGGCATTTGTGCAGCAGCAGTTCAACATAATTCCCTACGACATGTCGTCAGTAAATAAAAGAATCTATTTTTTGATTTTTATTATGACTACGACATGATATAAGCATACTTTTTTGGGTTTTATTATACCGACGTCATGCCGTCGGTATAATAATAGAAATATTCGTGCATACTAAGTACACGTAGATGACATGTCGTAGGTATAATAAAGGATAACGATTAGTTAATTAATCAAAGTGATTAATTATCTTTATTATCTCTACGACATGTCGTAGGGAAATATATAGCCAAAATTACAAAACCATTGACCAAAAAGGGTGTGGGTCCACCTTGTCGTAGGGAAATGCCGTCGGCACAGTAAACACCGACGCGGCATTCTTGACAATTGAATGCCGATGACATGACATCTAGATTTCATTATCCCTACGACAAGTCGTAGGGAATGGACAAAATACCTCGACTGGGAAAGTGGTGTTTGGTCTAGTGCATATGTTTATGACTTCTGCCGATTCAAACCAGAGTGGGAAGGAAGTTCGTGTACGGGTGATGCTTTTGCAACTCTAATCAATGATTTACTTTTTACTTTTTTGTAGTTACAGTCAACCTGTCGGACCAAGATTTGGAACTTCCTATACCCAAGGGTTCTTTCAACCTGTTTGATCATGATCCTAATGTCAATCTTGAATCAGGTTTTAATACAGATTTGGAAAAGGAAAACCTGGCAAAGCCTGTCAAAACTGTAACTGTATGGTACAAAAAAGCATCAACTTTCAAAAAATTCAAAGTCAGTAACAAAGATAGAGACAAATTCTCACTCCTCATCGAATTATCCGAACTGAATAGAGTCAAATCCTCATTGGAAGATGTTATCACGTCTGCGCCTATTGTTATAGGTTGTATCTCTTTTGGTGTTAATGGAGTTATGGTTGATGGCAGGAAATCAAAATATGGTTATGTAATTCCTCAGATTGTTGGGAATATCGATTGCGATGTGGCATTTATACTACTTGTTGAAGATAGTGCTACGTATAACAAATTAGCTGAGCGCCGCTTTTATGACTGTTTTCCGTGTGTAATTCTCATAACCAAGGGGCCTGATTTTGCAAGTAAGCAGTTCTTAAAGAAACTTAAAAACTAAGGTACTAAAATACTTATTCAAGATTATCCCAACAGCCATAATCTGTTATGCAAACTGCTGAAAACACAGATAAGCAGATATACAAAATTTAATCTATCTTTGGTGACATCAGACATGTGCCTGATGGACTAATAAATTGAATTGTACTGATCGTAGGGATCCTAATAATTTTAAGAGGCTGTTAACAGGTTGATAAAGAAGCAAATCCCGTGGTGATGCTACTGATAACTCGGAACAACCAAACAAACTAGTGGTCACTTTGAATATAAACCTGGTGTGGTGGTTTTGATTAAACTTGAAAACACTATTTCAGAGCTCAAATGTTGGTTGCAGCAAGGAGGCCAAGAATCTTGCAGCAAGCTGAGTAGTCAACTAGTCTATTTTTCCAGATGTTTTATGATTAATGATTATGGAGAGAAAACGAAAAGAAAAAAATTAATGATTTCAACATGTACTCTTTCTGTTTCAATTTTTCGTTAGCAAAGCATAAATGTTCATTGATGTGGATCAAAGACAACAATTGTTAGATAAAGGTAAAAGACAATGCAAATTTGAAAAATGCGGCATCATATAGGCTATTTAAACAATTGTCACGCTAAGAACGCATAACCTGTAACTATTGCAAGACAAAAAGTAAGAAAAGTAAAATGAACATTGAAAATCGAGTGGTAAGTATGTACAAATATAGAGCTGAGACTGTATCACCAAAGGTTCTTCCTATACTCTTAAAACTGAGAGAAAGATACCAGCATTTATATAGTTACAAACAGCTTGTAGGTAGAAGTAAACCAGAAGCAGTACCGGCAGCATATGAGCAAGACGAAACAGCTGCTTTACCCGCGTATACAAGGTTAACATCTTTTAATCTTATTCCATTACACGGACTCCCCTTGTTACAATCAAATTTCACAGCCACTTGTGTTGCTGATGTGCCATGTACATCTTCATACACTACATCGCTAATCTTTACTCCCGAAATATCATTGGGGCAATTTTGATTGTGTGGGCAGTAGTTTCCATCTATTATGATAGGGTAGTTTACGTTCACCATAGTTACTTGTTTGAAAACAATATTTTTTACAAACCCATTGCTACGACGAGCCCATGCCTTTATCCTCAGACCATTTTGAGTACCAACAAATGTTGTGGTTTTTACAGTTACGTTTTGGACACCGGCTTCTTGCAATTCCCACCCAAGACTCCCAATGCTGCATCCAAAAATTAATTAATGTAAGTTAATTAATTAACAAATCTAGTTAATACACGCTAACACACACAAGGTCACCAACTATAGCGCTCTTAACCGCTCATGGGTGTCCAAGCGTTAAAATTATGAGAATATCACAAGTCAAATGTGTTTCATCATTATTTGTTGAATTCTAAGTTACCGGGCATATGACATGAACTGATTAGGTATTTATCATGGCTCCCACATTTAGATATGTATATAATTAAGGTGAATATAAACAAGTTTATATCTTAAATGTACCTTATGCCGTGACCAGGGCCACACAAGACCTTCTCTATCCAGACATTTGAATTGCCTGGTCCTATCGAGACACAATCATCCCCCGTCGAGATCTTGGAGCTTAAGATGGTAATGCCCGTGGAAAGTGCTAAATGGATACCATCTGTGTTCGGGCTGGTCCCGGATGCTAAAATGTTTACACCTTGTAGCTTGGCATTGTTGCATGCATATAGGATGATATGAAACATTTGGCTATTCAATGACCTTAAGTTGCTCATCACTATGTTTTGGGAATGATAGATGCCAAGTGTCTGTAAAACATAAACATGAATCGATGTTTATTATCATATTTTCGTAAAATAATTTTAGTAAGAAAAAATGCATTCCTACACTATAATAAATATGCAAATTATAAATACCCAAATTGCACATTTTTCTTCCATAGAGCTTAATTATACATGTAAATTCTTCAAGATGTTCACATTTATAAAAGTAAAAATGTTCATATTTAGAAAAATAGATAAACGTAAGAAGTAATGAGTATATAACTTTATGAATATAAACGAGAACAACTTAAAAGAATTTACATTTCACTAATTAGCAGTATTAAATGGAAGAAAACTATGCAATTAGCATATTAATTATAGTGTATGGTCGTACCGTTGCTCCTTTTGGACATGTCTTTCCAGAGGATTTGCATGCCCATAGAGAACCACCTTGGGCATCAAGAGTTCCGCCGGATATCGTAACATGGTTAACCCTGTATAACTTAATCCATACTTCATCGTTGCCAATAGCATTGTAACTAGAGGGTGCCACCAAGGTACCATATATTTTAAATGTGATGGCTTTGCTCTTACATGCTTGACCGGAGAATGTGATTGCAGATGCAATCAAGTACCTACCAGTCGGCACATAGATGATGGCAGGAGTAGTGGAGGCACATGACAAGTTCCATGCTTTTAAGAATGCTTGTTTTGTGTCTAAACGACCATCGGCTTTGGCTCCTAAAGTGACAACGTTGTATGTAACGGCCTTAGCCGATGAGTATTGGAAGATGAGAAATAACAAAACTAGGATATGCTTAATGACCATGATATATGGATTATTGAAGTAGGTAGTAGTTAGTTAAGTTTGTACAGAATGTACCTCTGATTTGGGTATTTATAGCAATTGATTTAAAAGTACATAAAACAGTTATGTAGAAGCATCAAATAAGGAATTGTATTATTGCTAATGATTGACAGTTGATAAGAAGCAGTCCATATGTATAGGGGTAAGTACTGATCGAATGTCAAATGTGTATGTAGAGAATATTAATCATGTAAAACAAATATTATTTCCATGTAACAAGCCTTTTCAATTATTAAAGCTTTACCAAATAATCATTTTTATAATAATGAAGCTATGCAAAATGAATTTGAATTGTAGTGCATGTATTGATTTAAATTTATTAGGGGTTAAGGAAGTGCATAACTGCATATGATTGCACATGATTAGAGGAATGTCAATCCTAATAAAGTATTTGACTTCTAAAAACCCTTGGCATTTATATTATATAGCTTTCTCATTCCTGTAAGATAATTGGATATTTGCTTTATTTAATCTTCAACGATATTGATCGATTTGAATTTGAGTGTTTCTCAACAAAATGATGGTGAGTTTGCCTTTGTTAACAAAATTTTAATCTGTGTATTCTTTTGAACAACTAAAAAAGACTTTTATAACGAGCAATATGTAAGCCAACCGTATATCACCAACTTTCTATGTGGTTTGCACACCAATATAGACGAAAGAAATAAGCTGATACAATATATTTATCCGCTTGTTAGAACTCCCTTTAATGACCCATGCATATTTTATCATTCCGGTTGTTCAACCGTACCCGTTAGTAAAAAGAAGTTCAAAAGATGAAACCAGCCGAGTTCGAGCGTATTTAAATTTGACTTGAATCTTATCTAGGACGTTAAACGGGTCAAAGTTTTATCAAGCTATTCGACCTCAAACTTAACTTTAGCCTGTTAAGAAACAAAGATAAATAGTGTAGACTATTTACAGAAACTTTCATTATAAGTTGGTCTGTTGGAATCGAAGCTTCAACAAACCCGAAGATCGATATCGCGGAACCTAGAACACTTCGAAGAAGTTCGACAAGCTGCAACACCAAAGAAACCCTTTGGATACAAACGAAATCAAAAGTAATAAACCACAAAGATTAGCCGAATGATTAATGTATTATTAATACCAATCGACAAAGAAAGAATAGAAGATGGGATGTTTGAGACCTTCACCCCTCATCTCTATTTATAGTGATGAGCGGCATCCTAACCGACCTAGACTTGGGCTGCAAACCACAACCGAATCAAACATGTAACTTGCCTTGCAAGGCAAGTATTCGAACATAAAGAAAACTACACTTAACTACCATCTACTTAATCGACTTAATACTATGTAACTAGACTTGACAATAAACTAACAATTTCCACCTTAGTGGCACGACTAGTTAGCCCCGACACCAAGTATCTCCATGCAATACTTGAACTTCGGACCTGGAACCACCTTTGTAAACGCGTCAGCTGCATTATCTTCCGTGCCTATCTTTGCCACTTCAATCTCTCTAGATTCAACGATCTCCCTGGTGAAGTGATACCTCACGTTGATATGCTTCGTCCTCTCATGAAACATTGCATTTCTTGAGAGATGAATTGCACCTTGATTATCACAATTCACAACCACTGGCCTTAGGTTTACTCCCAGCTCGATTAGCAGACCTTTAAGCCAAATGCTTTCCTTAAAAGCTTCTGTAAGCGCCATATACTCCGCCTCTTGGAATGTGATAGGTTCATGTGTATCTTCTTCCTCAGCAATGGCAAAGGCATAAGCCGTCATATCATCTTCATCCCTAAACCCAGATGGTCTAGACAATGATACATTACCTTCATCCCTATACCTCGCAGGTATAGTAGTTGTTCTCTTAGCTCTATCACGCACTAGAACATAGTTATCCAGATTCTGTTGTTGAGGCCTTGCATCTTCTGCATCTTCATCTTGTCCCTCATCTTCATACCTTGGATTTTCCCTAGTATGAGGAGTCACAGTTGGTTCGACCCTACTGCCATGAAGTTCCACCTGAAACTCAACTTCTTTCCCAGAATCTGTAGCACCAGCACCCTTGAGAGTATCCTTGTACATAAGGCTCTCATTAAACACCACATCCCTGCTTATGATTATCTTTGGTTTAACATCATCCAACCTCCATAATTTGTATCTCTTCACACCATCAGGATACCCAAGGAATATGCATTTTATAGCTCTAGGCTTGAGCTTCCCCTGATTCACGTGTGAATAAGTAACACAACCAAATATCCTCAACATCTCGTAATTCGCCGGATGTCCTGACCATAAATCCATAGGTGTCTTTTTCTCCAATGCTGTAGATGGAAACCTATTGATAAGATATGTTGTTGTCACCGTTGCTTCTGCC
This sequence comes from Chrysanthemum seticuspe, assembly GCA_019973895.1. NCBI lineage: Eukaryota > Viridiplantae > Streptophyta > Magnoliopsida > Asterales > Asteraceae > Chrysanthemum > Chrysanthemum seticuspe. Next base: position 13,845,784 of record BPTQ01000008.1, read on the forward strand.
CAAAATGAATCTGGCAAACCAGACTGAATCAGTAAACATCTAACCTTGTTCAAGAGCGTCCTGTTCATTCGTTCAGCCATACCATTCTGTTGCAGAGTTCCTGCAACTGTTAAATGTCTTGCTATCCCGCTCTCCTTGCACAAGTTATTGAATTCCTGATTACAAAACTCCAAACCATTGTCTGTTCGCAGTTTCTTCAGTTTTCTACCTGTATGGTTTTCCACCAACTGCTTCCACTCCTTAAACTTGCTGAACACCTCGTTCTTATGTCTAAGAAAATAAATCCAAACTCTCCTCGAATAATCATCAACAATCGATAAGAAGTACCGGCAACCACTCATTGATTCCACCCGAGAAGGACCCCAGAGATCCGCATGGACATAGTCTATAACTCCCTCTGTTGTGTGCTGACCTCGACCAAAACTTACCCTGGTTGATTTTCCAAGAACACAATTTTCACAGAATTCGAGCTTACCTAGGCCTTTCTTCCCCAGCACCTCTCTTCTTTCCAGTTCATGCAAGCCTGCTTCACTAATGTGACCCAGGCGTTTATGCCACACCTGTGCAAGACTCTCCTTTTCTTGTATACCGACACAAGCTTCACCTGATTCAGCCCAGCCATCCAAGGAGTACACATAATTTTCTTTCATAGTTCCTGACAAAACCATTAAAGAACCCTTGATCACCTTTACTCTTCCATTCTGCATTTTCACGGTATAGCCCTCTCGATCTAGAGTGCCCAAAGATATCAAATTTCTCTTCAACTCGGGAATGTAACGCACATTCTCAAGCACAAAACTTGAACCATCTTTCATTTGTACTCTCACCTTCCCTGTCCCCCCTGATGGCGCATGCTCTATTATCACCTAGCAAAACCTTACCACCATTAAACTCTTTAAAATCAAACAAGAAGTCCCTCCTAGGCGTCATGTGATAGGAACCACCAGAGTCCATGATCCACTCTAAGAACCTTTCTTCAGTTACCGCCATCAACAAGTCACCATTGTCATAACCCTCAGAATGCATACCAGAACCCTGTCCCGCATTCTTCTTAACAAAGCCAGTTGATTTCTTCTTGTTCCTTTTTGGACAATCTTTCTTTAAGTGATACTCAAAATAGCATATGTAACACTTGAGTTTATAAGTTCCTTTACCTTTTGACTTTGATCGCGAACTACCACGTCTTTGATTACCCCGATGATCTGACCTCCCCCTTACATATAATCCATCACCATCTTCCTTTGCATCTGTCCTCTTCTTCAACTCTCCGTGAATTGAGGCTAGACAAGACATCTTCCAAAGTGAGCGACACCCTTCCATAAAGTAATGTCTCCACAAAATTATCATATGATGGTGGTAATGATGTAAGTAACATGAGTGCCTGATCTTCATCCTCAATATCAACGTCTATGTTTACCAAGTCACCAATCAACTTATTAAACTCATCTATATGTTCAGATAATTTCTTACCTGAATCCATGTAAAAAGTGAACAACTTCTTCTTCAAGTATAATTTATTGGCTAAAGACTTTGTCATATACAAAGTTTCTAACTTTAACCAAACCCCCACAGCAGAATTCTCTTTGTTGACTTCCCTCAACATCTTGTTATCCAAGCACAAGAGTAAGGCACTGTGTGCTTTCTTGTACACATCCGTCTTCAACGCCGCAGTCTTTTCAGAGTCTGCCATGGTTTCCGGGAATGGATCTAACGCAGCCTCCCAACCATGCTGAATTAATAGACACCGCATCTTCACACGCCACAACCCGAAGTCATTAGACCCGTCAAATTTTTCGACATCAAACTTCGCTATTGACGACATATTCTTTAAACCTTGTTGCGTTAAAACCCTTCTTGAAAATCGAATTAATTAGAAACCCTAAACCTCGATCTTCGAAAAAGTAACCAAATTGAGACTTTGAAGAACCCAAAAACCTCGACTCAACCTTGAACCACAAGAATAAAATAACAACGCAACAATAAACCTTCAAAGTTAATCGTTGATAAAAACCAACAATAAAAACTTGAAGTGGTATTATTAAACTAATACCAAAAAACCCTTGCAGTAGTCACGTGGGAAGAGTAACACACCATTGACAGGTTTTATACTTTTCTTTTATTAAAAACTCCCACGTCACTTAACCACGTAAAGATTTTTAAATAAAAGACAAAACCGCCAAACTTACTTGTCTTCTTCGTTGTAAAACCTGCAACTTTCCAAGAAAACCAAAAAACAGATTCCTTCACGACACTCCTTGTTCTAGCAACGATCTTCAGTGACCACAAACAAACCGTAGCTCTTGACACCACTTGTTGGAATCGAAGCTTCAACAAACCCGAAGATCGATATCGCGGAACCTAGAACACTTCGAAGAAGTTCGACAAGCTACAACACCAAAGAAACCCTTTGGATACAAACGAAATCAGAAGTAATAAACCACAAAGATTAGCCGAATGATTAATGTATTATTAATACCAATCGACAAAGAAAGAATAGAAGATGGGATGTTTGAGACCTTCACCCCTCATCTCTATTTATAGTGATGAGGGGCATCCTAACCGACCTAGACTTGGGCTGCAAACCACAACCGACTCAAACATGTAACTTGCCTTGCAAGGCAAGTATTCGAACATAAAGAAAACTACACTTAACTACCATCTACTTAATCGACTTAATATTATGTAACTAGACTTGACAATAAACTAACATGGTCAAATCATACATATATTAATGTAGTGCTTTTATCTTATTGTTTAATTTTGAGTAAGTCTCCCCCCATAAGAAAGAGTATTTTCCTTCCATTGAGTAAGTCTCATTAGAAACTTATCGAATATCGGTTTCCAATAGGGTGTTTTGTTCATCTTTGCACCAATGGGAAGACCAAGATAAAAACATGGGAAGGTTGAAGGTTGGCAATTCAGCACCGAAGTGAGGTTAACGGTTTCGAAGTGAGAAACACCTACTTCTAAAACTTAACCTTCAGTGAAGTTCCCTTGTAATCCGGAAGCTAAATTGAAACATCTCCAAATACAAAAAAGATTCCTAGCATTTTCAAGGATAAGAACATCATCCGTGAATTGTAGGTGTGAAATGTCAACTCTGTTGGAGCCTACTTTGATGCCCTCAAACAAGCACTTGGTCTTAGCTTGTTGAAAGGTGACATGGAGAGCTTTAACTATTAGATGAATAAGTTAGTTGGCCCAAGCCCGACTTGTGGGATGGGTCCATTAGGGTTTCCAGGTATATTGTTTATAAATACCTGACGAATAAATATTATAGCTACGGGTTTTAATTGTCGTACATGGTTTCAGAGAGAAGATCCTTAATTCTCTAACCCTAAACCATTCCGCCGCCGCCTCCGGCCGCCGATTACACGCCGGAGGTTCGGAGGGCTCCCTTCAAACCTTAAACTCTGTCAATCACTTCGCCACTTTCAATTAACCAAATAATAATTTTTCTTTCCGGGACTAATTAATCACTGTCGCTACTGCTGCTGCTGTCATGACCATGACCACCCTCATGTCCCTCCTCCTTCTTCTTCTTCTCCTTCTTCTTCTTCTTCTCACCATCACCATCTTTCTCACCAGAATTATCTCCATGGATCTTGTCCTTGATCTTGTCAACTATCCCTTCTTTCTTCTCACCTTCCTTGTGTTCAGATGGTACATTTAATCTTGAAGCCACGAACTCCAGATTATCGTGGTTGATGAGACAAACACCGACGTTAGGCCGGTAACCAGGTGGAAAGACCATCCATTGATAAAAGTTCTTTTCTAGAGAGAGAAACAAATTAATGTTATGAAAGTCAATGTATTATTATTGTGAAGTGTGAAAGTGTTTATTATGTCTAGTGGTGCTCTGTAAAGCATAAAGTGAAAAAAAAAAAAAAAAAAAACAATCATTCTTAGCTAAAAAAAAAAAAAAAAAAAAAAAAAAAAAAAAAAAAAAATTGTTATTTATGTGTCGAATCCAGGGTATCAATTCTCGAGACGATTTTTGTTGGTGTCGAATCTAGGGTTCTTATTCCCGAGACGACTTTTGTTGGTGTCGAATCTAGGGTTTTTATTCCCAAGACGAATTTTGTTTGGTGTCGAATCTAGGGTTCTTATTCCCGAAACGACTGTTTGGGATACTTTGGGTTATCCCGTTTTATTTTGGTTATTGTTTTATTTTGCTTTCTTAGTTTTCTTCTTCAGTCCGAGCTTTCGCGATTTCGCCGCTCGGACTGCGGGAGAGTATTAGATGAATAAGTTAGTTGGCCTAAGCCCGACTTGTGGGATGGGTCCATTAGGGTTTCCAGGTATATTGTTTATAAATACCTGACGAATAAATATTATAGCTACGGGTTTTAATTGTCTAACATTAACCGCAAGAATGAATAGGATCGGTGATAGAGGGTCACGGCCAAGGCCACGTTGAATCTTGAACTTCTTGGTTGGAGAGCCGTTAACAATAACTGATCCAAAACCCCATGAGAGGCTACCACGAATCCACATTCTCCATTTATGAGTAAACCCATTTGTTCCATAGTGTTGTCAAAGAAGTTTCAATCAAGTGAATTAAATGTTTTTTCAAAGCCAACTTTAAAAATAAAGAGACGTTCTTTCGTCAAAGCCTAAGAGATCACCTCGTTCAGCATAAGAGGACCATCAATTATTCGTCTTTCTTTAATAAATATGCTTGTACATCACTCACAATCGAGTGAATCACTTGTTGTAGTCGATTTGCAAAAACTTTAGCAATGACTTTATACAGACAACCGACTAGATTAATCTAAACGTGCACATAATACATTTGTTATGAAAAATATAAGTTTTAATACTGGAATATATGATTGGCTATATTTAGGGGCGAAACAAGCCTTTTTCTTGTGATATGTAGAGAATTTGGTTTTATGGTTAGATAAAATAGTACAATTATACTTGAATCAACATGTAAAATTCTAAACTCATAAAGAAAAATTTATAATCAACTTCACTAATGACACACTACGTCAGTCACATTAGCTTATGTAACCGCTGGCACGCCATGTTAGCATAACCACAATATTACGAAAGAAATCGAAAAATGAGTGAAATATATATATAGATAGAAGACTGCATCTCCAATTGGTCCTAAACTCTTATAAAACTAACACAAATACCAAAATTAATTAGTTACAAACAGCTTGATGGCAGAAGTATTCCAGAAGCAGTACCAGCAGCGTTAGAGCAAGACGAAATCGCAGGTTTACCCACGTATACCAGGTTTACATCTTTTAATCTTATTCCACTACACGGGCTCCCTTTACTACAATCAAATTTTACAGCCACTTGTGTTGCTGATGTTCCGTGTACATCCTCAAATGCCACGTTGCTGATTCTTACTCCTGAAACTTGATCATTTGGGCAATTTCGATTATTGGGACAATATTTTCCGTCTATTATGATTGGGTATTTCACCTTCACCATTGTTGCATCTTTGAAAACAATATTCCTCACGAACCCATTGCTTCGTCGAGCCCATGCCTTTATCCTAAGACCATTTTGAGTACCAATAAATGTTGTGGTTTTAACCGTTATGTTTTGGACACCGGCTTCTTGTAAATCCCAACCTAGACTCCCGATGCTGCATCCACAAATTATATGTAACGTTATTTTAGTTTGGGTAAAAGGGAGTAATCCTGCACCCTGGTAAATATACGTTATTTTAGTTTGTGATAAGTACTAAATAGAATCAATATTAAAAACACATTCCACGTTGATGCTATTGTAGCCGTATCCACATGATCGTTTTGATGATAAAAAACAGATTTTGGCACTTTTCCAATCACTGGAACCCATTTCAAAAACTTAAATAGAAAGGCCCTTTTTCTAAAAAGTTTTTAATACTTCAGCAATATTCTTAGTGTAGAAGTAGATTTTTTTTTCTTTCATGAACCACTAACTTAAATTCAGTGAACCATGTCGACTACAAATGGAGAAACATGATTAGTTGGATTTAAGTTAGCGAGCACACGACATGACCTGATTAGAATACATGCATAGATATGCATACAAGGTAAGCCGAAACATATTTATGTCTGAAAATGTACCTTATGCCATGACCAGGCCCACATACGACCTTCTCTATCCAGACATTGGAATTGCCTGGGCCTATCGAGATGCAATCATCTCCTGTCGAGATCTTAGAGTTCAAGATGGTGATGCCGGTGGAAGATGCTAAATGGATACCATCTGTGTTCGGGCTGAGCCCAGATGCTACGATGCTTACTCCTTGTAGTTTGGTGTTGGTGCATGCGTAGACCAAGATATGAAACATTTGGCTGTTTAACGACCTTAACTTACTGATCACTATGTTTTGGGAATGATAGATGCCAAGTGTCTGCAATACATGCCCATAAATACATGTCACTACAATATTTTCATAATTGAATTACCAAGAAAAATATGCATTTGCTACAACTATATGATTTGCGTACTCTTTACAATTGTATATTTTTTATATAAAAAAAAATATGAAGTTAGTTTAGATCTAAATTCAGTGTATAAGGCAAGAGGCCAACACTAGATATTTAGGTACAACCAATTTACCACTACACTAAAAAGTATAAGTAACAAATTTGTACGCTTATAAGTGTGAATATTTTTATGCCACGACATAAATAAAATTGTGCATATATATGTAAAAAAATTTACACGCCTATAGATGTGAAACTGTGAACAACTTGACTACAAAATCACACATTTACGCAAGTAGTGTAGACAAAAATGTTAAATGCTCTAAATTTGGTGTAAAACATATATGGTCATACCGTAGCTCCTTGTGGACATGATTTTCCAGAGGATTTGCACGCCCATAGAGGACCACCTTGGGCATCTAGCGTTCCTCCGGATATTGTAACATGGTTAACCCTGTACAACTTAATCCATACTTCATCATTGCCGATAGCATTATAACTAGAAGGTGCCACCAAGGTACCATACATGTTAAATGTGATGGCTTTGCTCTTACATGTTTGGCCAGAGAATGTGATGGCAGAAGCAATCAAGTACCTACCAGACGGCACGGCGATGACTGCAGGGCTTTTGGAGGCACATGCCAAATTCCATGCTTTCAAGAATGCATTTTTTGTGTCTGAACGACCATCGGCTTTGGCTCCCAAAGTGACAACATTGTATGTTACCTTCGCCGTTGAGTATTGGAAGATGAGAAAAAGTAAGACTGTGATATATTTGATGACCATGATATATTGGATTGATGCAACTAGTTAGTTATGTTTGTTATGTAGTATGTACCTCTTGATGTTGTTATTTATAGCAATTGATGTGCAAGTACATAAAAAATAGGTATACAACAAGGTTATTAAGAGTACTCAATGACAGGGGTTTGTATATTATTGGTAATGATTGATAGGCATGTAGTCCGTATGTATAGGGGTGCAAACTGATTGAATGTCATGTGGGTTGCAATATGAAATGAATATTAATCATGTAATAAAAATATTGTCTACTTATAACAAGTCCTCTGAATTGTTAATGTTTTGCTGTTTTTTTTAAGACAAACTAACAATTTTACATATATTTCATATAATTTTTTTTAGGAGGGAGTTAAAACTACAACTACTTAGTTAAACGCATATCCGGTAATGCATGTGTGGTATTTGAAACATTGTCTGGTTATTGTGAATCTGTTAGATAAACTTCTTAAACGAATTAGAAGAAGATCAAGTATACTAAATAGTATCTCATGAATACCGTTAGTCTAAAAACCTTTATAATTCTGATATTAAAAAAAACATTTTATTAAGGAAAAAAGCTATAAATGTTTAATATACTTATCAAAATAACTCATTGTGCTTTCTCAACTTTTTTTATTGTCATTATGCTTAACGTTATTTCCAGTCGATATCATTATACATATCTTGGCCCACACCTTTTACATGAATTGACGCAAATACCCTTGTCTTCTTCCCTAAACCATTTGATACTTATTTCTCCTTTTGAGCCAACAGTTAGACCTAGTTTTAGACTTACCCATTGCATCAAAAGCTTGTGGTGAAGATCAAAATCCATCAGGAACATCACAAAGATCCTATGCATCTGCTTCACAAAGTTCCTCGCTGAAGGCACAAGAAATGGGTGCTAATGGTTTGGTTCATGAAGATTATATGGAAGAACATGGGTATGTTGAAAGTTCGGGTCACTTTTGAGTCTATTTACCACCTCAAAACCGACACAAACATCATACAAACAAAATAATTCGAACGTGACTCAGGGGTCACTAAACGAGTGTAAAACTCGTTTATCTCACATTGTTTCTTCCCGATCTAAGCTTGAAGCGACGAAACACAAAAAGTGGTGGCGAGTTTGGGTTGTTTGGGTGGTGGTAATGGTGCTTTAGGGCGCGTAGTGTAGGTAGAAACGGATAGGGAGTGAGGTGAACATTTTGGTGGTGGTGCACGCTCGGCGATGGAGCGGTGACCGGAGGTGGCAGGCAGTGGCGGTGAGGGGTAGTGAGAGAAAGTGTTAAGCTAGGGTTTGGGTGAGGAAGGAGATGAAGTAAATGTGTGGGAGAGGGTATTTAAGTCTTTTTGCATAAGAGAAGAGTGTTTGTTAAGCATTATGACAACTATCGTGAAGAAGGTTAAGAAGAATGACAATAAAAAAAGAATAGTATGTAGAATGAGTTATTTTTACAAAGTACATTAAGCATTTATAGCTTTTTTCCTTTTTACAAAGTACAATAAAAAAAGCATTTATAGTCTTAGAAGTAAAAGTACTAAGTTTTGTGTAGGTCTTTTCGGACTAGATGAAGTTACGTCATTCAAGCACTTACACAAAAAAAAAAGACACGCATTAGCTTCGCCTTTAGTTTTTTCCAAAATACCAAGCTCAGGTGTGAGTTTAAATATGAGAGGTGAAAAGCAAGGTAATAAATGACAGAGTAAATGCAAGTGAAATGATTAGTTGTGACATAAATGAGGTAGGGGTATTTATGCTACCACAACCTCTATACCATGATGTTTTACGAAAGAAACTGTTGAGCTACATCTAGCCTAGATGTTAGGTGTCAGACCACATGTGTGACACAATCCCATGAAATCCGGGGTGGGCGGCACAGTCCGGTTCTTGCAATGATCTTTCGGACATGTCTCTTGTCTGCTTTTTGGCATGGGCCAACCAGTTACATACGCCAACATGTACTTCACGTTCACCATCGCTGCTTGTTTGAAAAATATATTCTTCACTAACCCATTGCCACGACGAGCCCATGCTTTTATCCTCGCTCCATTTTGAGTACCTACAAATGTTGTGATTTTTACGGTTATGTTTTGGACACCAGCTTCTTGCAAATCACATTCTAGACTCCCAATGCCGCAAAAACAAATAAAATGAATTTACACATAGTTAGTTATTACGGATTATAGACGTACGACATTACCAACTAAAATGCTATTTTGCAGAAAACAAATTGTTGTATTTTGAACAAGTTATTCCCAACTGATTTGCGTCATGAGATCATTGACTTGAGGGTAGGGGTGAGCATTATAGACCTTGGACCGAACATATTTCAGTTCGGTCCTCGGTCCTCCCTTTTCTTCATTTCGATCTTCGGTCCAGTCCGGTTCGGTTTGGTCTTGCAACCGACTATTATGCCTTGTTGGACTGGACCGGACCGACCCGACCCGGATCTAGACCGAACATTTCAGTCAGGTCCTTGTTCGAACTATTAAACCAAATCGGTTTTCAGTCCGGTCCGGTTTTGGGACTGTGCTCAGCCCTACTTGAGGGTGTTGTGAGTGCTTTATGTAAATGTTTATTTATTTAACATGGATGGTACTAGGGCTGAGCACGGTCCAAAAACCGGACCGGACCGAAACCGATTTGGCACAAAACTCCGGACTGAGGACCGAACCGAAATGTTCGGTCTATGTCCGGGTCCTATCGGTTCAGTCCACGATCCGTCTTGTGGAAAACTAGAAGGGGGGGTTCGTATGGATGTTGAGAACGTGTAGATCTAATGATAATGCAAGCAAATAAATAAAGTTAAGGGATAGAAATGACGCAACCGATTTATAGTGGTTCGGCTACAAGGTCACCTTCCTTGCCCTACTCCACTCCCCGAGTCACCTACTCGAGAGTTCAAGAACTATGTCAACAAACTCCTTCACTTGGCGGAGAAGCCTTCACAACGTTGCTTACACTTTTTCCGGTACAAAGCTAGATACCGAGTTCGTAGCACGGTGGACCAAACCAACACAACTATTACACAACAAATATGTGAAATATCAAATACAAGATCTTCGCTACAGAAATCTTGCGGAGTGACAAATCAATCAAGGACCCCTTGCTTGGATGACTTGTAGAATGCTCGTGATCTCGCCTTAGAGAATGACCTATATGAGGATCACAAATAGAAAGAAAGAAGAACAACTCTCTAGATCAAGTGATCTATATGTTAGAAGAGAATGAGAGTGTATGAGAGATTTAGTAAGAAGAGGGGTGAGTTAGAATGAAGAAATGGCTCTCTATTTATAGGCAAATTTCTTCACTGTTCCCACGGATCCCACGGATCCCTTCCACAAGGGATCCTTCTAGTGTAATCCTAGGGATCCGTGGAACGCTCCTCTTTGCCCATGGGTTTTTTGGTTATGGGACATGGGTTATGGGTTGGTCCATGGGTTATATCTAGATTCAATGTATCTAAGTATACATTGTATCAAGTCTCTTTGGGTATGGGTTAAGATCCATGGGTTATGATATTTAACCATCCTAATAAATTATTACAATAAATGCTTAATTACTACATTTTTGTATTTAAATGGCTATATGTAAATGCTTTAGAAAACTAACATGTATCCTTTATAATTGTACTTAAGATAACATTATATTTGTTATCAACAAAACACAAAGAGATCGCAATATATTATTAAACGGTTTTACGGTTTATTTGTATTAACAATCTCCCCCTTTTTGTTGATGACAAAACATAATGTTATGATGAGTAAAACTTAAGAATATATGTAAGTTTTGAAAGCCCTAAGTTTTACTTCTTCTCCCACGTTTTTGGGGCGTCAAGTGAAGAAAAATAAAAATCCTACAAAAAGAAAGTTTAGTAACATGCTTATATAATCTTGTGGTTGCCGAGAATCAAGATTGGGAGCCAAGGTATGTAAACAAGGCCTTGTAATAAAACAACAAATTGTAGTGGTATGTATGCCACTTACAAGCATGTAAAAATAAGAACAAGACTTGTTCTTGAAAAATGACTTCAAAAATAATACTCAAAAGTAGAAAAGTAGTAGTAGTGATTCCTTCCATGCTTGCATAAGGTTATGGATGGAGGTTTTGATAAGTAATGGTATTGATGCGATCAAGGATGAGGTTGAGTATGAAACGCATTTCTTCCCTAACTTCTATTGCAATTTCCCTAGTGGATTGGCAATGTTCACAATGTAAATGATGTGGGTGATGAGTGCGGAAGTTTTCTGGGTTGTTTTGATTTGAGTTATGCGGAAGTTGTGGTGGAAAAATAGGAAAATATGGATCAATATCCGGAATGTTAGTAAATGGTGGTGGAAAAGAACCTAGATGTTCTTGTGATGTGATGGGAGCTAATGGTGGTGATGTTTCAAGATCTTGAAATATAGTATTTGGAGATGTGGGGGGTGTTGAAAAGACTAATTCTTTTTCTTTAGGTTGATTAGATCTTGTTGGAGTCTTAAGGAGTTCCAAAAGAGTTATTTTAGGTGGTGATGAAGTTGGTGTACTTGTTGGTGATGAGAGTGGTGTTATAATGGAAGCATCTTGTGGTGAGTTATTTGTTGAGGATGAATCATTTGAGGTTGGTTTTGCTAAACAACAAGATCGGATACTAATCCGTGCGGATATCCTAGCATTTGATTGTGGTATTTTGGATGGTGGAAGTACAAAGGTTTGGATATCATGATTGTTTGTACTAGATGATTCTCCTAAAGGGTTTTTGGATGACATAATGAAGTGTGTTTGTGAGAAGGAGATGGAGTATGCAAGCATTTTGGGAGTTATATATATAGAAAAATAAAACATTGTAATGAATGCTTGACCCAAAATGTGGATTAAAATCTAATGATTAGATATGAATTCAAGGCATGTGATCATGAGAACACAAGCATTAAAGAGCATACTCCCAAAAATGAAGCAAATGTGGATTTTTCATCCAAAGTGAAAAAAATAGAAGTTGAAAATAGCTTCTGTTTACACGGATCCCACGGATCCTTCCCTTGAGGGATCCGTCCAGCATGAAGGCTGGGATCCGTGGGTCTGGTGATTCAGGCAGCACAAAATTTTCTTTTTGGAAACATTTTTGCCTATTGTGTGCCTATATGCAAACTATTTATAGTTGCGGTTTTCTCGACCTCTAAAAAGAAAAGGAAAATAACTAGAGAAAAATAAATCCTAATTGAGATAACCCGAAAACACACATTTGGTACATAAGTACGTAATATTGTGTTATCAATGCTCCTAATTCGTTTTTGCTTAAATGAATGTACCCGAAAACACATATTAGTTATATGTTCCCTTTAGCATTCAAAAGACATGAGATGCAATGAAAACGGGTTTTTACTTTGTATTAATAATGAAAAAGTGATTTGTCCTAGACGTGAGAAATTGCTTTTGTGAAATTGATACGGGAAGGTATCATTCTTTTTAGAAAACATTTTGAAAGGAGATTTTCTTTTAAAATGTGTATGTAGTTATGTGTAAAAAAAATTATAGATGGAAGACTTATCTTGGGATTTGAAAATTCCCGTATTGTTTGTGAGTTGTGCGTGAAATAGAAATCCTAGACTCAGAAAGAAGAAGGCTAGTGTTTACATACCTTGTAGAGTCAATTAAGTTATGACGTTTGTTCCATTAGGCCAAGACCAAGACGAAGTAAGTTGAATTGTTCCCGCTTCAACGGTTTGGTGAGGACGTCGGCTATGTTGTCTTCGGATGCAACCTTCTCAATAGAGATGTTCCCCTTTTGAACATTGTTTCTTAGGAAGTGATGACGAATCTCTATATGCTTTGTGCAAGAATGTAATACCGGATTCTTGCTTAAGCGATTGCACCTTTGTTGTCACATAGGATGGCTATGTCGCTTAGATGGATGTCGTAGTCTACTAACGCTTGTTTCATCCATAGTGCTTGTTGGCATGCTTTGCCGGCGGAGACGTACTCGGCTTCGGTTGTTGATATTGCAAGTGCCGTTTGTTTCTTAGAAAACCATGATGTTAAACAACATCCCATAAAAGTACATACCCCACTTGTACTTTTTCTATCAACGTAATCACCTGCATGGTCAGAATCTGCATATACAATTGTTTCTACTCCCGTGCCCTTAGGATACCATAATCCTAATTGTGTTGTACCCTTAATATATCTAAATATTCTTTTTACGGCTTCTAGGTGTGATATTTTAGGGTCTTCTTTAAACCTAGCACATAAGCAAACACTAAACATGATATCCGGCCTACTTGCCGTGAGGTAGAGAAGGCTACCTATCATGCCACGATATTTAGTATTATCAACGGATTCTCCGTCCTCGTCTTTTATGAGTTTGGTGTCGGATGACATTGGAGTCCTAATTGGTTTTGACTCTTCTAGACCGAATTTCTTTAACATCTCCTTGATGTATTTAGATTGATTAAAGAAGATACCATCTTCTACTTGTTTTATTTGTAGACCAAGAAAGAAACTAAGTTCTCCCATCATACTCATCTCGAACTCGTCATGCATGATTTTAGAGAAATCATCACACATGTCTTGACAAGTGGATCTGAATATAATATCATCTACATATATTTGTACTATGATTATATGTGACTCTCTTTTCTTAGTAAAAAGTGTGTTGTCAACTAACCCCATGGTGTAGTTGTGTTTAACTAGAAATGACTTGAGTCTATCATACCAAGCTTTTGGAGCTTGTTTAAGACCGTAAAGTGCTTTCTTTAATTTATACACATGTTTGGGTTTTTCAAAATCAATGAAGGCGGAGGTTGATCTACATATACTTCTTTATTTATGACACCATTTAGAAAAGCGCTTTTGACATCCATTTGATAAAGCTTTAGATCATTAGCACAAGCATATGCAAGAAGTATTCTTATAGACTCTAATCTAGCCATGGGGGCATAGGTCTCATCAAAGTCTATTCCCTTTTGTTGGTTATATCCTTGAGCAACGAGTCTAGCCTTGTTCCTAGACACTACTCCGTTTGCATCTAATTTGTTTTTATAAACCCATTTGGTTCCTATTATGGTTTGATTACTAGGTGGAGGGACAAGTGTCCAAACATCATTAGAAACAAATTGATTTAGTTCTTCTTGCATAGCCATTACCCAACTTTCATCTTTTATGGCTTCTTGTGTATTCTTAGGTTCTAAGGTTGAAACGAAACAAAACAAGCTACTTTGGTTTTGAACTTGAGACCTTAATGTTCGTTCGTTTAGTTTTCCTATGACTTTATCTACGGGGTGATCTTTGGACTCTTTAATGTTTACTATTTTATCACTTAGAGGTTCTTCTTCTTCACTTATCTTTTTCTTTATTACTATGGCTTCACTTTCTATAATCTCGTCATCGACAAGAGGTGGAGAGGGTTTTGGTGGACTTTCATCAAATTTTATATTTAATGACTCTTCTACCTTCATTGATTCTTTGTTTAATATGACGTAAGCTTTGCTATTTGGCGAATAACCTAAAAAGATACCTTCGGTTGATTTAGGATCAAATTTTGTAAGGTAATCTTTAGTGTTGAGAATAAAACATTTACTACCAAAGACTCTAAGGTGATTTAACGTAGGCTTTTTGCCTCGAAATAACTCATATGGAGTTTTTCCTAAGATTGGTCTAATCAAGACTCGATTGAGTATATACGTTGAAGTATCAACGGCATTACACCAAAACTTTTGAGGTGTGGATTGTTCATTAAGCATGGTTCGACTCATTTCTTGTAGAGTTCTATTCTTTCTTTCTACTACCCCATTCGATTGTGGAGTGCGTGGAGCCGAGAAGTTGTGAGTAATACCATTAGCGTCACAAAAAGCTCCGAATTGCACTTCATTATCGAATTCCCTACCATGATCCGTCCTAATAGACACTATGGGTCTTCCTAGTTGTCTTTAAATCTTTTTGCTTAATATTTCAAAATAGTTAAAGGTTTCCGTTTTGTTCTTTAAAAATTTTGTCCAAGTATACCTAGAGTAGTCATCCACTATTACCAAAGTATAGTAGTTGCCTCCATAACTTTGGATAGCGGATGGACCAAATAAATCCATATGTAGTAATTCTAGACACTTAGTTGTGGACACCATGTTTTTAGCTTTATGACTCGAATGAGCTTGTTTTCCTATATTACAAGCATCACAAAAATGATGTTCATATTTTAACTTAGGTAGATCTCTTACTAGATCTTTGGATGATAGCGATTGAAGAAGTCGCATGTTGGCGTGACCCAATCTTCGATGCCATAAGGTCGAAGTATCATCCATAGAGGTAAGACATAGTTTGTCTTTAGGTTCATTACCGATTTTAATGACATAGACACCATGTTTCCTAATTCCTCTTCCTATGGTTATGCCATTTTTAAGTATCTTACTACCAGTTTCGGTAAAAAGTACATTGCACTTTTTATCACATATTTGTCCTATACTTAAGAGATTAAAGTTTAGGTTTTCTACCTGACACACATCGTTAATGGTTAGAGATTTGTTAGAAATCGTACCTTTACCGATGATTCTACTTTTGCTATTTCCAAACACCACATTACCTCTATTGAAGGATTCATATGTGGAGAATAGATCCCTATTGCCGGTCATGTGCCTCGTGCACCCGCTATCCTTGACCCATTCATCAGGGTCTAGGTCGACCTTTAAGCACACCTAAAACAATAATAAACTCAAAAGTTTGGTCCCCATTTGTTCATGGGTCCATTAGTGTTAAACATTCCATTCATGTTAGACATGTATGGATAAGATGAGTATGCATTCCATGGAGCAAAGTTTGAAAAGAAAAACCGTTTTGCATGTTTGGATTCCATCCCATTTGATGGTTACTTTTTGGGTAAACGTTATTAGGTCTCCTAAATGAATTAGGTTTTGAAAAAGATGGAGCTTTGTTTCTTGCAAAAGTAGGATTATATTTTGGAGGTGGTTGTCTAGTGGTGACATGAGTTGGTTTCTTCCTATTAACTATAACAAACTCAGTTCTAGGTAAGGAAGCTACGTTATTGCTACTGTTTGCTACAGCAGATCCACGGATCCCTTTCTGTACACTAGCCGGTTCCCTTTTTAGGGGATCCGTGGGATCCACCACAACAGTGGCTGGTTTTTCTATTTCCTTAACAAATTTTGTTTCTTTACTTTCACTAGTTGATGGATCAAGTTGTTGACTACCTAAACCTTTTTGATTATTACCGGTTTTAACACCTTCGAGTATTGTATCTAAAGTGTTCGTACTCATTCTAGCAATTTTAGAATCTAGGTTATCCACTAGTGTTTGAAGTTGAACGCAAAGTTCACATTCACCACTTGCTATTTTACCCTTTTCTAAACGTTTTAGTTTTGCTTTTAATTCTATGACTTCTTTATCTAAACGTTGATTTTGACTCTTTAAAAGCTTATTTTTGTTAACTAATTTTAAGCTAATATTGCATAGTTTATCATATTCATTATGCAATGAGTCGTCATCAAGTGATGAGCTACTATAGTATTCGTGACATACCTCGTCGTTTGCCATGAGACAAATTTCTTCGTCCTCCTCGTCGCTCATTCCCCATGTTCCGCTCACGAACGCCTTTTGATCATCCCGTTTGGGACACTTACTAATAAAGTGGTTTGGGTCCCCACATTTAAAGCAAGTACGATCATCCTTTGGCTTCTCGTCCTCTTTGCTTTTCCGAAAGCCTTTATTATCGTCATACGGTTGTTTGACGTATCAACCCTTTCTTCTAAAGAACTTTTTAAAGTCCCTTACCGCCATAGCGTACTCTTCGTCGTCACTACTCGAAGATGAGTTCTCTTCATCGCTCGAAGCCTTTTTGGCTTTAAGGGCAAGAGATTTGTGTTTCTCTTTCACTTTTGAGTCTTCGGAATCTTTAGCAAGGACAAGCTCGTAGACTTTTAGGTTGCCTATGAGTTCATCGAGGGTGAGGATTGTCAAATCTTTTGACTCTTCGATTGCCGTCACCTTGGATCTCCACTTCGATGGAAGTGCCCTTAGATATCTCCTAACATGGTTACGGCTAGAAAAAGATTCATCAAGTGCTTGTAAATATATAATAATAGTATTAAAGTTAGCAAATGAATGATCTATAGTTTCCTCATCCGATATTGAAAATTGTTCATCTTGTTGAACAAATAAATCAATTTTATTATTTTTAACTTGTTGGTTGCCTTGATGAGTTACAACTAAAGAATTCCAAATTTCTTTAGAGGTTTTAAGCATAGAAATTCTTTCGAATTCCTTTTTCGGTAAAGCATTATATAAAACCATTTTTGCTTCACTATTTTTAGAAAGCTTTTTCTTCATTTCATCATTTAGTTTATCATGAGGTATGTGAACTAAATTTCCTTTATCATCATTTGAGGTAGCCTCAAAATCACCTTCAACAATAATGTACCAAAGATCAATATCTTTAGATTTCACATATGTTTCGAATCTATTTTTCCAATATATAAAACCATTAGTTTCAAGTAGTGGTGGTCATTGCATAGATTGCCCTTCCTTATAATTTTCAGAACCCACAGTGATCGAAAAGTTTTTAAAATACAATTTTATTTTAAAACTTTTATAAACTTAGCTCTTGATGCCAATTGTGAAAAACTAGAAGGGGGGGGGGTTGAATAGTTTTGCCGATTTAAAGTTGATTTCAAAAACTTTAGATTCGATATTATGTGAAATCGTATGGATGTTGAGAACGTGTAGATCTAATGATAATGCAAGCAAATAAATAAAGTTAAGGGATAGAAATGACACAACCGATTTATAGTGGTTCGGCTACAAGGTCACCTTCCTTGCCCTACTCCACTCCCCGAGTCACCTACTCGAGAGTTCAAGCACTATGTCAACAAACTCCTTCACTTGGCGGAGAAGCCTTCACAACGTTGCTTACACTTTTTCCGGTACAAAGCTAGATACCGAGTCCGTAGCACGGTGGACCAAACCAACACAACTATTACACAACAAATATGTGAAATATCAAATACAAGATCTTCGCTACAAAAATCTTGCGTAGTGACAAATCAATCAAGGACCCCTTGCTTGGATGACTTGTAGAATGCTCGTGATCTCGCCTTAGAGAAGGACCTATATGAGGATCACAAATAGAAAGAAAGAAGAACAACTCTCTAGATCAAGTGATCTATATGTTAGAAGAGAATGAGAGTGTATGAGAGATTTAGTAAGAAGAAGGGTGAGTTAGAATGAAGAAATGGCTCTCTATTTATAGGCAAATTTCTTCACTGTTCCCACGGATCCCTTCCACAAGGGATCCGTCTAGTGTAATCCTAGGGATCCGTGGAACGCTCCTCTTTGCCCATGGGTTTTTTGGTTATGGGTCATGGGTTATGGGTTGGTCCATGGGTTATATCTAGATTCAATGTATCTAAGTATACATTGTATCAAGTCTCTTTGGGTATGGGTTAAGATCCATGGGTTATGGTCCATGGGTTATGATATTTACCCATCCTAATAAACTATTACAACAAATGCTTAATTACTACATTTTTGTATTTAAATGGCTATATGTAAATGCTTTACAAAACTAACATGTATCCTTTATAATTGTACTTAAGATAACATTATATTTGTTATCAACAAAACACAAAGAGATCGCAAAATATTAATAAACGGTTTTACGGTTTATTTGTATAGTATTAACACGTCTTTTTTCTCATTTCGATCCGTTCTTTTTTCTCATTTCGATCTTCCGTCGGTCCTATCGGTTCAGTCCACGATCTATAATGCTCACCCCTAGATGGTACATATGAATATGCATATAAGTTTTGAATCGAAAAAGTTTTATGTTTTTGAATATATCATATGCCGTGACCAGGGCACAAACAACCTTCTCTATCTAGACACTGGAATTGTCTGGGCCTATCAAGACACAATCACCCCCCGTTGAAATCTTAGAAATCAAGATGGTATAATACCTATAAAAAGTGATAAATGGATACCATCTGTGTTCGGATTGTTCCTGAATACTTATATGCTCACACCTTGTAGCTTATTAGCATTATTGCATGCATATAGGAGGATACGAAACATTTGGCTCAGAGCCGTATATGAGGGTGTGCGAGGTGTGCTGTTGCACAAAGCCTTTAAGTTATAGGGGCCTCAAAACTTTTATATGATACGTATATATATTCTATAAATGCTTGTTGCAGCATTTTAAAAATGAATATTTCTTATTTATCTTTTAAGAAAATTATTTACTTTCAATTTTAGGCTTCGTTTTTGTCTTTTAACTGAATTCTGTACAAGGCCTTCGTAAACTCAGAGATGTAACGACACTGATTTGGTTGTTACCTTACCGGACGATTGTTGTACGATAAGAAAAAAACAAGACTATAATAAGTTTCATGACCATGATGAATCGATGCTGAAATATACTATAATGTTAGTTATTAATTGTACGATATGTACCTCTCTTGAATCCGTTGTTTATAGGCTTAGAACACAAGGTGCCGAGGAAGTTATAGAACCGTGTTACAAAAACTGTTGAATCTCAACACTTTTTTTTTATAACTCAAAACCTATAAATTGACTCAAAAACACCCTCTCTCTCTCTCTCTCTCCATCACTCAATTTATATGACACCCTTTGAGCGTCATTTAACTCAATAAAACACAAATATAACACAAAAAAACAATAAATAAATGACGGATAACTAGGCTGTTAATTTTGGCACGAGATGCTATGGCTTAGGGTGGGTGTGGAGCGTCGTAGGGCACCAGTCAATCCTATAACGTTGCACGTACAACTTTTGATATTATAGCAATTGATACATAAGTACAATTTGGTTATACGGTAAGTGTAATATAAAAGGATTTCTATGACTGATCGATAATGATTGATATGATACATGATAAGAGGTAGTCCTTATGTAAAGAGGTACGCACCCATCGAATGTCAAATGGGTTACAACTTACAAGTTGCCACATGTATATATATATATATATATATCCAAAAAAAATATTATTAATCATGTAACCACGCAAGTATTACATTCTTACAAAAATTCTTTTCAATTATTAAATATGTACTAAATAGTTAGTTTATTACTAATGACGCTATGCATGATGAATATATAGTTAGCCATTTTTTGAAATGTGCATATGATTCCACGAGTTGAGATCAATATACAACTCATATTTGTTGGAAAATTTAGTGCACTTGTGGGAATAGTTCACACCTTGTAATGGGTTAGGAGGTACGGAATGTACACCCATAAGGTCCATGAACACCCTGACTCTTATAGTGGTTTGTATTGGTAGTGCTAATAGAAAGTACTGCTTGTGGAAAGTACTGCTTGTAGAAAGTACTGCTTATGGTTTTCACTGATAAGCAGTGTTTCCACTGATAGGCAGTGTTTCCACTGAAGTGCTATAAAAGTACTGCTAGAGGTATGAAAGTACTGCTAGTGTTAAAGTACTGCTAAATGGCAGTTACAACTGCTTTATGACCACGTTTAATTGGTCATGTAACCACTAACGGCTATAATGGGGATAGTTATGAGGTGATTAATGGGCCGATTAATCATCATAATTCCATTTGAACGGTTGAGAGTAATCTCCTATAAATAGGATATCTGTTTATGCATGAAAGACACACAGAAAACACAAAACACTTATTAGCGAAAGGGTTATAGAATTGTGCCTAATTCTCTAACTGCATTTGGTCTTATCCCAAGTAGATATTCGTGATACCCATGCATTAGGGTCGAATAGTTTACTTTGGAAAGTGATCACACGATTCCAAGTGATATCCGGTAACCACCTAGTGGTATTGCTACTGTCATTGATTGTCTTTACCCTGCTGCTGGGCTCACAATACCAACAATCAAAGTAAACTATTTTGTGATAATCAATGGCTGCTGCTGCAATGAAACACATGGCTTCAAACTTTGCTAAGCTGGACAAGTTTGAAGAGGTGGACTTTAGGAGGTGGCAGAAGAAGATGCACTTATTGCTGTCAAGCATGAGTGTGGTGTATGTGCTAACTACACCTATTCCTGATGATGGGGATGATGCTACTGTGGAGCAGATCCGGAGGAGGAGCAAATGGGAGAATGATGACTACATATGCAAAGGTCTTATTCTCAATGGTATGTCTGATGCTCTGTTTGATATTTATCAGAACTTTGAATCTTCCAAAGAACTGTGGGATTCCTTGGATGCCAAATATATGGCTGAGGATGCATCAAGTAAGAAGTTCCTTGTTAGTAATTTCACAAATTACAAAATGACTGATTCAAGACTAGTTATGGAACAATACAATGAACTTCTTGGAATACTTGGAAGGTTTACACAACACAATATGCACATGGATGAGGCTATTCAAGTCTCTTGTGTTATTGATAAACTTCCTCCTTCATGGAAAGATTTCAAGCATACTTTGAAACATATGAAGGAGGAGTTAACTCTTGTTGAGTTGGGCAGTCATCTGGACATTAAGGAATCTCTCAAGGTGCAGGATAATGACAAGCCAAAGAGTAGCAATGCTACTGGTGCATCTGTTGTCAATATGGTGGAGCATAATAACTCCACCAGGTACAATGACAACAAAGACAAACGCAAATTTCATGATAACACAAGGGCAGATCCTAACAAGAAGGCAACACCTACTTGTTAGAAATGTGGCAAGACTGGTCACATTAAAAGGGACTGCAAAGGTGTTAAGGTTGGTGGTAAAACCAATGGATCAGGCACTAATGGTTCAGGGAGTGGTGGTTTAGCCAACTCACTGAAAGGTCAGAATATGTTTAATAAGTCTTTTCAGATTTATTATGTTACATATGTATCTGAATCTTTTTATGTGCAGGATGATGATGTTGCGTGGTGGGTTGACTCTGGTGCAACAGTTCATGTGTGTAAAGATAGAAGCTGGTTCAAGACTTATGAGTCACTGAATGATGGTTCTATTCTTCACATGGGAAATGAGTCAACAGCCTTGGTGCATGGTCGTGGTTGTGTAGATCTTAAGTTTAGTTCTGGAAAGATTGTAACTTTGTTTAATGTTATTCATGTTCCTGATATCAGGAAGAACTTGGTTTCAAGTAGTGTTTTGAATAATCATGGATATAAACAAGTTATTGAGTCTGATAAATTTGTGCTTTCTAAGCATGGTGTTTTTATTGGTTTTGGTTATTTATGTAATCAAATGTTCAGGCTTAATGTTACCACTGATAGTGTTATTTCAACTTTTGTGACCACATATGAACAGACTGACTCTACCCTTTGGCATGCTAGACTTGGCCATGTTCACTATAAAAGAATGCAAGATATGTCTAGGGATGGTTTAATCCCTGCTTTTGACATGGACACTGAAAAGTGTAAAACTTGCATGTTGACCAAGATAACCAAGAAACCCTTTCAGGGTGTTAGTCATGAGACTAAGATCTTGGAGCTTATTCACAGTGACCTGTGTGATTTGCATGCCACTCCTTCTTTTGGGAATAAGAAGTACTTTGTGACATTTATTGATGATGCTTCTAGATTTTGTTATGTCTATCTGTTACATACCAAGGATGAAGCATTAGATAAATTCAAAGTGTTTAAAACAGAAGTTGAATTACAACTTGGGTCTTTGATCAAAAGATTAAGGACTGATAGGGGAGGTGAGTACATGGATACTCAGTACTTTCAGTCTGTTGGAATAATCCATGAAACGACTGCCCCTTATAATCCTCAGCAAAATGGTATTTCTGAAAGGAAAACAGGGTGCTGAAGGAGATGGTTAATTCCATGTTGTCCTTTTCAGGACTGAGTCAAGGGTTCTGGGGTGAAGCTATGTTAACAGCTTGCTATTTATTAAATAGGGTTCCCAACAAAAGGAACAAGGTTACCCCTTATAAACTCTGGACTAAAGGGAAACCCAACCTGAATTATCTCAAGGTTTGGGGTTGTAGGGCTGTTGTAAGACTCCCTGATCCAAAGCAAAATACTTTGGGTGAAAGAGGCATTGACTGCATCTTTGTTGGATATGCTGAGCATTCCAAGGCTTTTAGGTTCTATGTTATTGAACCTAATGAACATGTTTCAGTTAACTCAATAATTGAATCAAAGGATGCAGACTTTGATGAGAATAGATTATCATCAGTCCCTAGACCAAGTCAGAGGATTCCTAATGGAACTCATGACACTGGTGTATCAGAGGTCCCTGATGATGAACCATCAGTGGTCCCTGATGAGGTTGTGGTTCAACAACTTGAACATGTGCTCAGGAAGAGCAAAAGGGTCAGGACTCCAAAGTCATTTGGACCTGAGTTTCAACTATACTTAGTTAAAGGAACTAGGGATGAGGTCTCTGACCAATACTCCTATTGCTTCATTGTTGAGGATGATCCCAAGACATTTGAAGAAGCAATGAAGTCCCAGGATATTGCTTTCTGGAAAGAAGCAATCAATGATGAGATGGATTCCATCATGGGCAACAACACTTGGGTGTTGGTTGATCTACCACCAGGTTGCAAACCCTTGGGTTGCAAATGGATTTTCAAAAGAAAAATGAAGGTAGATGGAACTATTGAAAAGTTCAAGGCTAGACTAGTCATTCAGGGCTTTAAACAAAAGTCAAGAATAGACTATTTTGATACTTATGCCCCTGTGGCTCGTATCAGTACCATAAGACTGCTGATTGCTATGGCATCTATTCACAATCTGGTTATTCATCAGATGGATGTGAAAACAGCTTTCTTGAATGGTGAATTGGAAGAGGAGGTTTATATGAATCAACCTCAGGGCTTCATCATGCCTGGAAATGAAAACAAGGTGTGTAAACTGGTTAAGTCTCTTTATGGACTGAAGCAGGCACCCAAGCAATGGCATCAAAAGTTTGATGAAGTGGTTTTGTCTAGTGGTTATGTTCTTAACCAAGCTGACAAATGTCTATATAGCAAATTTGATTAATCTGGTAAAGGAGTCATCATTTGTCTATATGTTGATGACATGTTGATCTTTGGCACTGACCAAAATCAGGTTGACTTGACAAAGGAATTTTTGTCATCAAGGTTCTCTATGAAAGACATGGGGGAGGCTGATGTTATCCTTGGTATAAGGATTAAACATGAAAGTAATAGAATTTCTATCTCTCAGTCTCATTATATTGAGAAGGTACTGAGGAAATTCAATTACTTTGATTGTACTCCAGTGAGTACACCTATGGATACTTGTGAGAAGCTGATGCCTAATCATGGCAAGGCTGTATCTCAACTTGAGTATTCTAGGGTAATTGGCTGCCTGATGTATGCCATGACTTGTACAAGACCTGATATTGGTTTTGCAGTGGGAAAATTGAGCAGGTATACTAGTAATCCTAGTGCTCATCACTGGCAAGCAGTTCAGAGGGTACTGAAGTATTTGAAGAGAACTATGGATTATAGTCTCTCATATACTGGTTACCCATCAGTGTTGGAAGGTTACACTGATGCAAGTTGGATCAGTAACACTGAAGACAATTCGTCTACCAGTGGCTGGGTACTCCTACTTGGTGGAGGTGCAATTTCTTGGGCATCCAAGAAACAAACTTGCATCACCAGTTCAACAATGGAATCTGAATTTGTGGCTCTAGCAGCTGCTGGTAAAGAAGCTGAATGGTTGAAAAACTTGCTTCTTGAGATTCCATTGTGGCCTAAACCTATAGCACCTATTTCTATCTGGTGTGATAGTGCAGCTACATTGGCTAAGCCTTATAGCCAGATGTACAATGGTAAGTCTAGACACTTAGGTGTCAGACATAGCATGATTCGTGAGCTTATCATGAATGGGGTGGTATCTATAGAGTTTGTTAGATCTCAACAGAACTTAGCTGATCACTTGACGAAGGGATTAGCTAGAGACTTGGTTATAAAGTCTGCTAAAGGGATGGGTTTAAGTCCAACTTAGTCACTGAATGCTAGGACACCCAACTCCCTCCTAAGGAAACTTGGGAGCTGAGTTCAATGTGGAAAGCTGAACATTCAGTGGACTAGAGCACATGTTTATTTTACATCCCAAGGTTGTGCTCAGAACCTGTTGAAAGGAGGATGAAGTCTTTACTTCTTAATGGTTAATTTTCTTTGAAAAAGTGCTTGGCAGGAGCATGACTAAAGAGGAACCACCTATGTAAATGTTGAAGTTTTGCCGCTTCAGGAAGCTTTGGACTTTTAGCTTTTACAACCTTTATGAATTTGGATATGGACACATGGCTTGTATAGTGTCAGGAGCTGTTAAGTGTTTGAAAACTTGTGTGTATTTTATCTTCAGGTATTCAAATGGGTTGAAGGGTTCAATTCTTAGAACACCCTGATTCTCGAATATTTGAACGTGTAATTTACTAAGATGGAAATTCAATCCTCAGGACATTTTCGTTTATGCACATGTTTTGCTTGATGTTTATTTTTTCATGCAAAGGAAGTGAACTAAATTTGGGGAGGATTGTTGGAAAATTTAGTGCACTTGTGGGATTAGTTCACCCCTTGTAATGGGTTAGGAGGTACGGAGTGTACACCCATAAGGTCCATGAACACCCTGACTCTTATAGTGGTTTGTATTGGTAGTGCTAATAGAAAGTACTGCTTGTGGAAAGTACTG
This sequence comes from Chrysanthemum seticuspe, assembly GCA_019973895.1. NCBI lineage: Eukaryota > Viridiplantae > Streptophyta > Magnoliopsida > Asterales > Asteraceae > Chrysanthemum > Chrysanthemum seticuspe. The sequence goes on from BPTQ01000008.1 coordinate 13,871,586, forward strand.
CTTATGGTTTCCACTGATAAGCAGTGTTTCCACTGATAGGCAGTGTTTCCACTGAAGTGCTATGAAAGTACTGCTAGAGGTATGAAAGTACTGCTAGTGTTAAAGTACTGCTAAATGGCAGTTACAACTGCTTTATGACCACGTTTAATTGGTCATGTAACCACTAACGGCTATAATGGGGATAGTTATGAGGTGATTAATGGGCCGATTAATCCTCATAATTCCATTTGAACGGTTGAGAGTAATCTCCTATAAATAGGATATCTGTTTATGCATGAAAGACACACAGAAAACACAAAACACTTATTAGCGAAAGGGTTATAGAATTGTGCCTAATTCTCTAACTGCATTTGGTCTTATCCCAAGTAGATATTCGTGATACCCAGGCATTAGGGTCGAATAGTTTACTTTGGAAAGTGATCACACGATTCCAAGTGATATCTGGTAACCACCTAGTGGTATTGCTACTGTCATTGATTGTCTTTACCCTGCTGCTGGGCTCACAATACCAACAATATTTGCCATAGAACAAATAAACCAATTATAGCCCTCCATTTGTTATCTAAATTAATAAAAAATCATTTTCCACCTTTTTTTAAAAAACAACATATCTTACAAACGGTAAATTTTCAAACTATAAAAAATACACCATCGCGACGAGAATTAAATTATCTTTCTATAGATATGCACTTTTATATATTTTCGACAAACATTTTTTCCAAAAATTCCGTCCGAAAAAATCATATATGATTTTTACGAATCATATATCATTTTCAAAGATCATGTATGATTCGATTTTTATGAATCATATATGATTTTTGTTGACCGAAATTTTGAAAAAAAAAAGTGGTTAAAAATATATAGTAGTGCATATCTATAGAAAGATAATTTAATTCTCGTCGCGATGGTATAATTTTTATCGCGTAACGATTAACGGTTTGCGAGATATTTAATTTTTTAAAAAATGATGAAAGTTTATCATAATAAAAAAATGAATGGCTATTATTGGTTCATTGGATATGTGGTAAATTTGAGATCTATATTGAACTTTTGCCATGATTCCACACGGTTTAAGGGAACGTCAACCCTTATAAACTATTCAACTTATATAAACCTTTCACATGTATATTAAATAAGAGTAAATTGCATTTTTGGTCCCTAAGGTTTGACCAAATTGCAGGTTTTGTCCCTAACGTTTCGAAAGTGCAGCGGTAGTCCCCATTTTGAATGTTTTGTTGCATGTTTGGTCCTTAAATTGCAGATTTAGTCCCTAAAACTTTGAAGTTTCAGTTGCATGTTTGGTCCCTAAATTGAGATTAGGGACCAAACATGCAGCGAAACCTTTAAAATGAGGACTATCGCTGCACTTTCGAAACGTTAGGGACGAAACTTGCAATTTGGCCATACCTTAGGGACCAAAAATGCAATTTACTCATTAAATAATAATATTGTCATTCTTGTAACATGCATATTGAATTTTCACTTTATATAATATCCAAAAAGACAAATTTAACAATTCTGATTTGTTTAATAATGATGATTACAAATATTTAAGAAACTAGTTTTGTTAATAAAATTTCAAAGTACGTTGTAATTAATTTTTTTAACAAGTAAATAACTTTTATAAATAGCAAACACAAATTCAAAGATGAAAAAAAGGAAAACGCATAGACATTTTTAAGATGAGATGCTAAATTCGTACGCTTATAAAACTAAGGAGCCTTATATTTATTAGCAGCAATTATTAATACTAGTCGGGTATTGGCGTGTTGCGGTGATGGGTATCCGTGCAACCAAATACTCAACAATAGCATACAATTGAAGCATCACAATCATCTTTATATATTATAGTAATAAATGCGCAATGCATCGAAATCAAAAAGGGTGAAAGCAACAATGGTTGTGTTTTGACACACGGTAATAGTGATGACACATCCTAATCGGTGATAATGTAAAGACAAAAACAATGTCAATTCTTAGTATTACAAAAACATCGTGGTTGACTTCTCAATCTCAAGTCAGCATCTTTTCTTTCATCACGTTAACTAAGTGTACACAATTACTCTATAAAAGAATCAGTCATCTCTTCATGATCCTTTTTATACTAAAATAAATAACATATAATTTAATGTGAATTTAAAATTGTGTAACCAAAAGTTAATAATGGTTATTTACTTAATTGTATCTCAAATGTTTTCGGTTATAATCATTTATATTATTAATTACATAAATTAATTTCATTTTAAAGAGCATGTCGGTTCCTAATATTAGTATTTGACCAAATCTTTCCATAATAGGAAGTGTGGAGGCTACTAGCTTTTCCATTTAGGGAAAGGTCTAAATGCTTTATAGAGTAGTATAGATTTGAATATGTTGCTAACTGCTATTTTGTAAAATCTAGTGTCGAATTTGTTTTAATCCCACTTATCAATAATTAGGGTCGTCTCTTAATTTTCGATGACTTTAAGCAATAGAAAAAAGTTATGCCACATTAGTAGAACCAAACATCAAATGCAACAACATTTGAATTTAAAAAAACATATCTTGAACCTAACCTAACTCGCAATAATTTGAAATCTGAGAAAAAAGAAATTAAGAAGTCAAATTATATGTCGCATTAGCAATTTCCTTTGGGTATTTTGCCTACCAAAATGAAATTGCTATGGCAACAACATAATGTTATTCTCAAGTTAACGGAATTAAATACATGAAGTATATAAAGTAAGCAAAGTTTCTTTTCTTTACCCATGTGGGATTGAAAACTCAAAACAAAACTTGTATATGAACAAAAAAAGATAAATGCGCACAACATATTTTACTTGATGTATAACATTAGTTACTGATAACAAAACTCTAATTATAAACAATATACACTTCTAATCTATGCTAATTGCACTTGTAAATTAAAAAGAAATGACATGTAAACTTGAATTATATGCATCACATATGTTAAATATCTAACATATTTATATACTTGCACACCCATTGAGCCCCTCTGTCAATAATTTATAGGAAAATGATTGGGAGACCTAAAATATGTGACTAATTGTGTGTCTAATAGATGTGACAATAAATTATTGGTTTGTGAAAAAATGAGTTCCCCTGTTGTCCTCAATAGGATGCTGACACATATGTTTACGTATATTATTAGGCATACGAGTTAAGCATCCCAATCAATTCTCTAATTTATATTCTGCTAATTAAAATATAAATAATTTATGTTATGTTAATTAACACGCCAAAGTAAATTATATGGAGAAAACTAGTCAAAGCTGAGTGATAGCACAAATTATGGGCTATTATTAATAGACAGTTGTAATTGGTCAAAAAAGCCCAACCCAAATCTGAAACGGACCTAATTTAATCTAAAGCTATTTCTCTAATTAGGGGTGTTCATGGGTCGGGTAATATCCGAATAAACCGAAAACCGAAACCGAACCGAACCGAAAATAACCGAACCGAACTCGTAACCGAACCGAAATTGCCAAAACCGAACCGAACCGAAATAAAAGTTCAGTTTACGGTTCGGTTATGGTTTTAGCCATCCCAACCGAAAACCGAACCGAAAACCGAAATTAAATAAATATATATATATTTTTATATATTTATATTAAAAAAATATATTAAAACTCTTTTATAATATTTTTAAGCTTGAAAATTATTATTTTTTTCAAAAAATACATATAAATAAATGAAAAAATTATTAAAAAAAATAAAAAATAAAAAATTCGGTTATTCGGTTCGGTTTTCGGTTATTGGGGGTTCGGTTTTTGGTTTTCGGTTCGATTTTCGGTTCGGTTGAGGGTTTGGTTTTCGGTTTTCGGTTCGGTTTTCGGTTATACCAACAACAAAAAAATAACCGAACAAACCGAACCGAACAAACCGAACAAACCGATAACCGAACCGATGAACACCCCTATCTCTAATGATTAGTTTAACGGTTTAAACCCGAGTTAGGGGTGTTTATCGGTTCGGTTATCGGGTTGTTCGGTTTGTTTGGTTCGATTTGTTCGGTTATTTTTTTTTTGGTATAACCAAAAATCGAACCGAACCGAACTTAAACTGATTAAACCGAACCGAATAACCCGAATTACATAAATTTAATTATTTATTCATTTATTTATATATATTTTTAGCAAAAAAAAAATTTCAAGCTCAAAAAATGTTATATAAAAAAAAGTTTTAATATTTTTTTATATATAAATATAAAAATATATATATAATTTATTTAAATTCGGTTTTCGGTTTGGATGGCTAAACCCATAACCGAACCGAAAACCGAATTTTTAATTTGGTTCGGTTTGGTTTTGACAAATTCGGTTCGGTTACGAGTTCGATTCGGTTATTTTCGGTTTTCGGTTTATTCAGATATTACCCAACCCATGAACACCCCTACCCCGAGTGATCAAAATGGGGGGTGATACTCACACCATATCTTTTGATGCATGCATCACAATTTATGCATTACAGTATTGTACAGTACAAACTATAACGCACAAATTGTGGTGCATGCATCAAAAAATGTGTGTAGGTATCAATTCCCGATCAAAAGGGATTTGTAAATTGTGATAACTTTTATGTATGAGTGAAAAAAAAAAAGAAAAATCGATAGCTTACTTAAGCAAAAAGTATATAATTAAAGATGTGTTTGTTAGTATTATGTATTGTACGTTCATGTATTTCTATTAGGCCTTAGTCCATATGTACGGGCTCAAGCCCATGTATCTCTAGGGTTTGATGTGTATTTATATATCCCGGTTTGGGACTTGGTGAATCAAGGAATTACGGTACTTTCATGGTATCAGTAGAAAAATCTCTCCCCTAAAAACCCTACCAATTCTGCTGCTCATCTTCACATTCTCATCCACTTTTGCCGCCATCTGCTCCCACTTCTGTCACCATCTGCTCCCTTTTATTCAATCCTCACCACACCAATCTAAACAACATCCTATATCTCCATCATGATTGTGATCGAACCTCCCTCACATCCTACTATCCTCCTCTCCGACAAATTAATGGCAATCACCAATCTAAATAACATCATCCCGGTTCAACTCGACGTGGATGGGATGAACTACTCATCATGGGTGTATTTCTTTAACCACTTTTGTCGCGGAAATCTCCTATTAGACCACCTTGAAAACAAGAGTGGCCAAGATGCACCGAATACCTCTTCGCCTCCGGATGCGGAGTGGTTAAAAATCGATTCGATTCTTCTTTCTTGGATCTTTGTGACTGTCTCCAAAACTCTTCAACAAAGGTTAGTTGTTGCAAACCCTAAAACGGCTCAAGAAGCATGGGAAACCCTAGCCGCCATTTTTTCCGACAACAAAAGGACTCGATCCATCGCTTTAAAAGCGGAATTAAGATCCTTGAAACTAGGTGATATGGGCATTGATGCCTATTTTCGAAAAATTGAATCCATTGAAACTATTTTAAATAGCCTTGGATCGAGTTTAGATGATGACGATGTGGTAACTTTTGCTTTGGAAGGGTTGCCCGCAAGGTACGACAACGTGTCCACCATCATTGCACATCGGGATCCCTTTCCCGACCTCAAAACCGTTAGGTCCATGCTCACCACGGAGGAGATGCGTTTAAAGGCTCGTACTCAAGACACCTTGTCCGATTCCACATCATCCTCACCCATGGTCTTACTAGCCAACACCGGTAACAACACTCGCCGATCATCATCACAATCTGATTATTCAACAATGGATGTGAAGACAACTTTCTTGAATGGTGAATTGGATAAGGAGGTTTATATGAACCAACCTCAGTGCTTCATCATGCATGGTAATGAAAACAAGTTTTGTAAACTAGTTAAGTCATTGTATGGACTGAAACAGCCATTAAGCAATGGCATCAAAAATTTGATGAAGTGGTTTTCTCTAGAGGTTATGTTCTTAACCAATGTGACAAATGTGTGTATAGCAAATTTGATGAATCTGGTAAAGGAGTCATCATTTGTCTATATGTTGATGACATGCTGATCTTTGGCACTGACCAAAATTAGGTTGACATGACAAAGGAATTTTTGTCATCAAGGTTCTCCATAAAGGACATGGGGGAGGCTGATGTTATCCTTGTTATTAGGATTAAGCATGAGAGTAATGGAATTTCAATCACTCAGTCTCATTATATTGAGAAGGTATTGAGGAAATTCAACCACTCTGATTGTACTCCAGTAAGTACTCCTATGGATACAAGTGAGAAACTGATGCCTAATACTGGCAAGGCTGTATCTCAACTTGAGTATTCCAAGGTGATTGGCTACCTAATGTATGCCATGGGGTCACCTTTCGCAGTGGGTAAATTGAGCAGGTATACTAGTAATCCTAGTGCTCATCACTAGCAAGCAATTCAGAGGGTACTGAAGTATCTGAAGGGAACTATGGACTATAGTCTCTCTTATATTGGTTATCCTTCAGTATTGGAAGGATACACTGATGCAAGTTGGATCAGTAACACTGAAGACAATTCGTCTACTAGTTGCTGGGTATTCCTACTTGGTGGAGGTGTAATTTCTTGGGCATCCAAGAAACAAACATGCATCACCAGTTCAACAATGATATCTGAATTTATGGCTCTAGCAGCTGCTGGTAAAGAGGCTGAATGGTTGAGAAACTTGCTTCTTGAGATTCCATTGTGGCCTAAACTAGTAGCACCTATTTCTATCCGTTGTGATAGAGCAGCTACATTGGCAAAGGCTTATAGCCAGATATATAATGTGAAGTCTAGACACTTAGGTGTCAAGCATAACATGATTCGTGAGCTTATTATGAATGGTGTGATTTCTATAGAGTTTGTAAGATCTCAATACAATTTAGCTGATCACTTGGCGAAGGGATTAGCTAGAGACTTGATTATAAAGTCTGCTAAAGGGATGGGTTTAAGTCCAACTTAGTCACTGAATGCTAAGATACCCAACTCCCTTCTAAGGAAACTTGGGAGCTGAGTTCAATGTGGAAAGCTGAACATTTAGTGGACTGGAGCACATATTTATTTTATATCCCAAGGTTGTGCTCAGAACCTGCTGAAAAGGAGGATGAAGTCTTTACTTCTTAATGGTTAATTTCTTTGAAAAAATGCTAGGCAGGAGCATGAATAAAAAGGAACCACCTATGTGAATGTTGAAGTTTTGCAGCTTCAGGGAGCTTTGGAATTTTGCCTCTTACAACATTTATGAATTTGAATATGGACACATAGCTTGTATAGTGCCAGGAGCTTTTAAGTGTTTGAAAACTTGTGTGTATTTTATCTTCATGTATTCAAATGGGTTGAAGGGTTCAATTCTTAGAACACCCTGATTCTCGAATATTTGAACGTAATGTACTAAGATGGAAATTCAATCCTCAGGATATTTTCGTTTATGCACATGTTTTGTTTAATGTTTCTTTTTCATGCAAAGGAAATGAACTAAATTTGGGGAGGATTGTTGTAAAATTTAGTGCACTTGTGAGATTAGTTCACACCTGGTTTTGGGTAAGGAGGTACGGAGTGTACACCCATGAGGTCCCGGAACACCCTGACTCAATAGTGGTTACTACTGCTAGTGTAGTGAATGATGGTTCCTGCTGCTAGTGTATTGGTTCCTACTGGTAGTGTTGGTTACTACTGCTAGTGTAGTAACTGATGGTTCCTGCTGCTAGTGTATTGGTTCCTACTGGTAGTGTTGCAGTGATTAACTTGTAACAGCTTTGAGCCATTCAAGAGGTTGTTATGACTGCTTTATGACCACGTTTAATTGGTCATGTTACCATTATTCCTATGATAATGGAGGCTTTTTATGGGAGATTAATTGGCCGTTAATCACTCATAAATTCCATTAACTAGGCTTGAGTGTTCTTTACTAAATATAGAGATCGACATCATCAGCATGAAGATATAGAGAAAAACCATGGGAATCAAACAGAGAGCAAAAACACTTATATGCGCAAGGGTTATTGATTTGTGCCTAATTCAATAACTAACATTTGGTCTTATCCCAAGTAGATATTCGTGTAACCCAGGCATAGGGTCGAATAGTTTACTTTGGAAAGTGATCACACGATTCCAAGTAATATCCGGTAACCTGATTTGGTCTTGCATTGCTACTGATTATCTTACCATGCTGGGCTCATAACCACCAACACTGGCTCAGTGGGGCACCAACGTACTGGAGTGAGCACGAGCCGAGACTCGAACCCTTGACCTTTTATCCACCAAATATCTTCAGTGGGTCCATGAATTTTTCGAATGCCAACATCCGAAGTCCTAACACCATCTAACGACGTACAAATCTTCACCCAATACTTTGGTTTGAGTGACTTACAATGAGTGTTTTATCGAGCATTTGATGTTCACTAAACGGTACAAAATTTGAAAATGTGGCATTTTTTTGTCCCATAGAAACATTAGCAGTTAAATCACTCGTTCAAATTATAATGAAGTTTTATTTAATTTGTTTGGTATAAATCCATTCATTGAATTATTCAAACAATTAATCAAAAAATTAGTGAGCATAAAATTACGCTCAAATCCAACCTGTGAACATTTGGTGGAGCATACACAATTTTATGTCAAAATCCCATGTCCAAAAACAGTCAAGTCTTTGCCATTTTTCCTAAGTGGGTGTTAATTTTTCTTCCACTTTGTAAAACTTTAAGGTCAAAATTAAAAGAAATCAATGTACACCCATTTATAGGAATACTAACAAGATATATATGACGTGATGTAAACGCCAATCTAGAAATATATAGTGTTAGGAGACTTAGAATATGCCATTAGCACAACCATTAAGTTTAAATGTCAAAATATTAAGTTTAATATTAATATTTGGATTGATGAAAGACCCAACAAATATTAAGTTTAAATGTCAAAATTACTAAAGTCATTTACATGCCATTAGCACAACCATTTGCATGACTTTATTACAAGGTTGGAGACTTTGAATTTGGAATATTGACCATTCAATAGTGTATTAGCAAACTGTAGTTAGTGAAATGGATTCCCAATTGCATTTTAAGCAAATTATGATAGTAACAAAGTTCCACATTCTCATGTCACAAACAGGGTAGCTCTTTTCACTGAATTTGAGTTGGTTTAAGATGTCTTATAAGAATCTCATTTACTGCTAAGCAACAATTACCAACATACTTATTTCATGTTTATTACTAATCAGTGTAAAAAAATAAGAGCATTTTCACAACATCGAGCATATTAATCATAGATCAAATCACTTAGACACTCAGCAACAATATAGATGTGAAGCAACAAAATTTATTTTTGTATGAACAAAGTAAATGAGTAAAACAAGTATAAATTTATAGCATAAACTGACTGCAATGCGCCGAACATTTCGAAATCCTTCTCTGTAACATTACAAGCAAATGTGTTCTTATAAAACTAAGAAAGTAACACTCAAAGTCACAATAAACTATATAGTTACAAACAACTTCTTGGTATGAGTAATCCAGAAGCAGTACCATCAGCAAAAGAGCAAGACGAAATCGCTGGTTTGCCAGAGTATACAAGGTTAACATCTTTTAATCGTATTCCACGACACGGGCTTCCTTTGCTACAATCAAATTTCACGGCCACTTGTGTTGCTGATGTTCCGTGTACATCCTCATATACTACGTTACTGATCTTCACTCCAGCAGCTTCTTTGGGACAATTAGTATTGTGGGGGCAATATTTTCCGTCTATTATGATTGGGTATTTTACATTCACCATTGTTGCATGTATGAAAAATATATTCCTCACGAACCCATTGCTACGACGAGCCCATGTCTTTATCCTCACACCATTTTGAGTACCTATAAATGTTGAGCTTTTTACGGTTACGTTTTGAACACCGGCTTCTTGCAAATCCCATCCTAGACTCTCAATGCTGAAAAACAAATGCAATGTATTAACATTTAGTTAGTTGTTACGGATTACAAAACATCAAAGTGTTGTATTTTGAATAAGTTGTTCCCAATCATGTCAAAAGGTCATTGACTTGAGGGTGTTATGAGTACTTATCTAAGTGTTTTATTGGTTTAACATATATGACTCATACATATGAATATTCATGTAGATAAGTTGAATCTAAGCAGATTTATATTATAAATATACCTTATGCCGTGACCAGGGCCACACGTGACCTTCTCTATCCATACATTGGAATTTCCGGGGCCTATCGAGACACAATCATCTCCTGTCGAGATCTTAGAGCCCAAGATGGTAATACCAGTAGAAAGTGATAAATGTATACCATCTGTGTTCGGGCTGGTCCCGGATGCTAAGACGCTCACACCTTGCAGCTTGGCATTGTTGCATGCATATAAGAGGATATGGAACATTTGGCTATTTAATGACTTTAAGTTGTTGATCACTATATTTTGGGAATGATAGATGCCAAGCGTCTGTAACACATAATCATAAATATATGTTAATTGGGGTACTATTATAAGGAAATCAAAAGAAAAAAGTCATTAAAATGTTCATAGCTATGGTTCCAGCCATTGACATGTAAGTATATCAACTGACTCATTGACAAGAAAGATAAGGGTAACGATTGTGAAAACTATGTCTTTATTTTACAGGAATATGCGAATTTTTTCATGCATTATAGACTATTTACGTTCGGTTGTGCTTCTAAACATAATATTTCTATCCATGTTTTTAAATATCTACTTGAAAGAAAATTGGATAACTAAATTTAAGTTGTATATGAAGAAGAAAGTGCAATTTATGTATAAATTGTAGTGTATAGTCATACCGTAGCTCCTTTAGGACATGTCTTTCCAGATAATTTGCAAGCCCACAAAGAACCACCTTGTGCATCAAGGGTTCCACCAGATATCGTAACATGATTAGCCCTATGGAACTTAATCCATACATCATCTTTTCCGATAGCATTATAACTAGAAGGTGCCACCAAAGTGCCATCTATGGTAATACTTATGCCTTTGCTCTTACATGTTTGGCCGGAGAACGTAACCGCCGATGCTATCAAGTACCTACCACGCGGCACGTAGATGGTGGCCGGAGTAGTAGAAGCACAAGCCATATTCCATGCTCTCAAAAATGCATTTTTTGTGTCAAGACGGCCGTCGGCTTTAGCTCCTAACGCGGCAACATTGTATGTTACTTTAGCCGACGAGTGTTTAACGATAAGAAAGATAAGAAAGGAGACGATGAAAAAATGCTTTATCACCATGGTAAAAGATCGATTGCTGAAGTATATAGTAGGTAGTTGTTCGTACAATATGCATGTGCTCCTCTTGATATATATAGGCTTATAGTAATTCATATAAAAGTACAATACTGTTTATATAATTGCAATACAATAAGGATATGCGTGATAGATAAAAGAATATGAAAATGTCATATATACCCAAAATACAACTTTTGAATGCATGATGTACAATGCATTTAAAGCATGTTTTGGGTAAATATGACATTATCATGTTTAAGTTGGGTAAATATGGAATTGCCCCTATTATAAATTGTCATACATGCACAAAAAGTGGGATAAAGTATATATACTTCAAAGAGATTTTTGAGTCAGTTTCGGTCATTACCGTTTTCAAATTCCAAACACGAGTCCTATTAAACCCTCCTTCACAAAACCCTGCGTTCTTTTTATAAAAATTAATTTTCTTTTATTAAGTTTGTAGCAAGACTAGAGAAAAACTAAAATTTCTATTTCCTGGCCACTTTTCTGTAATGATTTGTGGGTTCTAAAGAAGAAGAATTAGGTTATTCTGCAGATTTAAGCATATTGGGGTTGTAAGCTATTGCATCTCTTTCCCTTTCTTCAGGTTTCTCTCAAGGCTGGACTAGGAGGTTAACCTCGAGCAATACTTTATCGGTTCACTGCGTCTTTCATGGCTTTTTAATAACATGTTGCTTGGTATAAATTATCTTAGGAAGAAGTATGAATGAGCACTTTTGGATTAAACAAGATCATCAGGAAGTAGACACACGGACTCAAAATTTTCGAGAGAGTTTTGCACAATTGCTATTTGGGTTAACTACAGTTGTATCATAAAAAAAAATGAAAGTAGCAAAAAAGATTATTGGACGTTGCACATAACAAAAATCGACAGTTTTTAAACTTTTTTTGCAAATCGTGACCTAAAATCGGATGTAGCTCGTGCCACACTCGGCATTAATGTAGGTCCTTCCCTAAGTCGACATATAGTTGGTAGAATTTAGTTTCCCTCAAAACCTCTCATTGTGTGAAATTGTATCCTCATCTTGCATTGGTTATCATCCCGAGTATTTTCTCCCACTATTTCTAGTAGCTCGCATCGTTGTGGTATGATCAATAAGAGTATGATGAAATCACCTTGTTCATGACTAGTCGTGGTTACCATATACAAAGCCAAACTTATTTTGATGCTTGTTGAGGCTTAGGTGTTGTGGTTGTTCTTGTTTCCATCGATTTTTATCAACACACCAATTCAAAGATCTCGCTATCAAGACTTCTAAGGACAGCAAAATGTGGTCGCTATAAATTGGCTCATAGCGACTACAAGTAGTCGCTATAATTGTGGTGACGGAATTTTCAACTTTCTTGCCTCGATCTTTGAACAAAACTTTTAAGGACTACATGGTAACTTATAGCGACCACATGTGGTCACTTTAAGTCCTCTACACGACAAAAATAAAGTTATAAAGACTACATCGCTAAATGTTTGGCGACAAAACCAAATAAGTCAAGGAAAAACCGCACTTCTAGCTACTACATGTAGTCGCTAAAAGTAAGGCGATTGCAAAAAAAATTTGTTTATTAATTTTTTTTTTATTATTTTTTTTTTACATTTACATTGGCGGGAAGGTTTGGTGAGAAAAAATTAGCGACTACGTCTAGTCCCTAAAGGCTACATGTAGTCGCTAAAGGTGACCGGAAATTTTAAATCATTTTTTAATTTTTTAAAAAATGATTAAAAATTATTTATGAATGATTTAACTATAAAAAAATGTAAGTAAATCGAACATGCTTTAACCACGAGAACATTCGTTATAAAAATGTTAGCGCTTCATTCTGTTAGCGCTTTTCGGATGAGTCGAGATGAAAGAATAACTAAATTGGTCGGTGTTAAACGACAACAAATAACTAAAAATATACGAGTTACATTCAATGTCACTATAAGAAAAAAGAGAAAAGGGGACGAAGAATTGGTGAGGACATGAATGTCCTCACCAAAGACCCACTAGATGACAAAAAAAATCGAGTTCAAACTTTGACTGTGGGCTAGTTTGCATTGAATTTTTACGTGTGACCTATGGCGAGGACATGTCCTCGTCCTCGCCATAGGTGAAGGTAAAATTTTGACTTTTTTTCCTTTCATTTGGCTCGAAACTTTCTTGCCAGAAAAATTGGTGAGGATGTGTCCTTGCTCATGGTCTCACCATATTATTGACCATAATTAGACCTATAATTACTGAGTTGTTAACACTGGTTACGATATGTCATTACCAGATTTTAAGTCAAAGTTTGACTTTTTCTGTTTTTCATTTTCGCTAATTGTTTTGGCTCCAAAAATTTTCGCTAAGTATTTGGCTCCAAACTGTTCCACTAAACTTTTCCGCTCTCATCTTTTACTATGAAAGAAGGCTCACAAACTCTTATCCTCAACCTCACCACGTATTATCCTCACACCAACCTCACAAACTTAGATGGAGTGAAATGATCCTTTTAAGCGTCCATATAGAACACGAAATATAAAACTAAGTGAATCACATCAAAAGCATAGCTATGATAGACTTTACTATGCATGTCCGTGTTCAAAGGTAAACAATTATAATTTTTTTATATTTACATAAGTATATAAATAATTTGGTTGTTAAACAGAAATTTCTTATGTTTTCCTCACTGTGTAACAACCAACAAAACAATAATATGTGTTGCACCCTCAAATTATCACAGTAGAAAGATAGTCGGGTATGACCTCATAACAAGGGACACAAGGTATGCGATAATAGAGAAGTACTAAATGCATACCACACAAAATACTTCAAGGTCACAATGATCCCACAAGTCAGGATAAGTACATGCCACAGTACATAAGTCCCCAAAATAATGAAGTCATGAAGAAAACACTAAAATGCATAACTCCACGGGATCATAACCCTGGAGGGTCTTATCTAGAGTCTTGCTAAGTCAGGCCAGTACTCAAACTCATAAGCAACTTCATTCTTACTTTCTTAGTACTTGAAATTGGATAATTGAAAATGTCAACATAAAGTTGGTGAGCTCGTAGGTTTAAGCGTTAAACCACGATGCTGTGAAGAATATAGCGTAGGACAATAGTTAGCAAGATATACAACGTCAACACTTAATAAAACCACAATGCATGCGACAACTGAACCTACTAAATGTCACACAATACCAAAATATATTCATTGACACACAGTGTCACCAAAATATTCATCGAGACACACAGTGTCGGGTCTAGGGGAACACCCCAATAGTACTATCAAATGCTTAGGCTAAAAAATGGAGTTAAACAGGTACACACATATAATGAAACCACACAACAAGACACATATTGAAATCAAACGTACATATTGTCCAAAATCATGAAAACAATGTGTCACAACATAAAAACAGTCAAAATATCATTTGAGTACAATTTTTACCCAATAAAACATAATGAAAAAAAGGCTACGAATACTCACCTCAAGCAACTATTATAACCGGAAAATAGGAATGTCTAATGTGTAACGAAACCTTAACCGCAACCTATTTAATTAACAAGGTCCTTTAGGTCATATAATAAAGTGAATAATATGTATACACATTTTATAAGTCCTATATCACCCACACATGTTTGCACTTTAGTTTAATAAGTAAAATATACGTTTACGTCAAAGTTGTGTTATATAAATACCGACACTTGAAACTTTCATTTTATCCAAACTTCAAAGTCAAGTGACTTACCGGAAATAATCTCGTCTATTTCGTTCATGTCCAATTAATATTCTTGTCGTAGTTTAAAAAAGTCTAGGTGTCGTTCGACTTGTCTCGCAACTTATAACACTTATTATAGAAAATAAGCTTATATAAATTTATATATAGTTTTCAAGTGATCGTCTTTATTAAACCCCATTTCGTTAGCTTTTTAACATTTTGAAATTCTTCCGAATCGTATATATAATATATATAATGCTCTACAATATTTCTTTAGTGCGTTTTATCTCGTTTGGACTTTTAGACGCTCGAAAACTACTTTAAAATTTTCGGACAGCATATATTCTAAGGTTAATTTCTTGAAAATATATCATATTTGTTCTTGTGTGTACTGAACTATTTTTTTTTTCTTATTGTGTATATTGAACTTTCAAATTTTGATTGTTGTGTGTATTTTGTGATCATTTTACTCTTACTTTTTTCAAATTTGAAGGATAAAATTATCATTTTACATGGCTGAATAGTCACAAAATACACACAATAATCGAAATTTAAAAGTTCACACACAATAAGAATAAAAAATAGTTCAGTACACACAATAGCAAAAAGTGTCAAATTTACTATATTTTCAGGTAATTACGAAAAAGCTAAAATTTTCTAATAGAGTAGTTTTTAAGTGAAAACTTTAACTTGACATACCTTGTTCGTTTTAAGTCTGTTTTGAACGAGTAATATATCCATGAAAATGCGTTTTTATATAGTTTCATGTTTTTAAACCTTCGGTGACCCAAACCAAACTTAATAGCCTGGTTTGCCTTGGTAACCATGCAAATCAGCGTGTAGTATGCTGTTTTTCTGAAAAATGACATAGTTTTAGTCAAAACTTTAAAACCTCGTAACTTCTTTGTTATAAATCTATTTTTGAGAATAATATGTCCACGAAAAGTATTTAAGTATAGCTTCCTATTTTTAATCTTTCGGGAACTCAACGTGACTCTAAAAACTCATTTTCCTCATTAAGTGTTCAAATCAGCAAGTATATTTTCCAAACATACTAATTTAATTTTCAAAAACTTCCAACAACACTTTCAACTCCATCCTAATCATAGTCCCTTTCACCAATTTCTACAACAACATAATTAAATTAAAAGACATAATTAAATAAGTAATAACTCAAGATCTATATAATCTACACAAGTATACATATTTTGTAACACTGACTTAATCACGTATATTAACATAACTTATTAATACTTATCCAACCAATTTTATAAAGTATCAACAATATCATGTTTTTGACAAATACATACTAGTTCTCAATCATAAACAAGGTTTTGGTGCAAAAATGGCATGATGATACTTTTACATATGTTTTGATATTTAAATCATTTGTAAACACAGATATTATTGAATTAAATTGTAGAAAAGTAGGAAATGGTTTTTATACCTACTTGGTTATGTGTTGGTGACTATGAGATCAAAGAACACTAATTGTAGCCTAATTAACCCAATTGACCTTCAAAGCTTAACCCGTAAACACAATACAAGCTATGTAACCCTTAAGATTTCCAAAGTTCCTTCTTGTTCTTCCTCCCTTATGTGTGCCGAAAGTTTGGAGTGCAAAGAGAGTGTTTATGTGTTTTTCTAGTTGCCAAATGAAGGAAGAAGCAAAAACCCGAATCATGTTCTATTTATACAAAAACCCTAATGCACTTTTGGTGTTGGTTGTATAAAAGATAATAAAGTGGTATGTTGTGGGGGGGGGGGGGGGGGTTTCGGACGATCAAAGGGGACAATGGGACAAAGCCAAACTTGGGCTCTAAGGGTCTTAGATTAGGGGGTTAATGGTGAGTTTATGTTAGCTTAAGTGTGTTTATGTGTGCTTAATAACAAGTCAAAGTGGTTTGACAAATTTGGGAACCAAGAAATTCAATTAGGTTTTTTTTTTTTTTTTTTTTTTTTTTTTTTTTTTAATGTATTAGTGTAGTGTAAATATGTAGGTGGAACACTACAACATTCGTCGCTCGCAGGCGAAATTTCAGGGCTTTCGCTGTGGACATGTCCCCTGCAATACCCTTCCCCGGGGACATGTCCCCGCCGAAAGTCCCCCGGCAATACCCTCTCGGGGATACTTTTCCCGGGGACTATTTACAACCTTAACCGGGGACATGTGGGTCCCGCAGCAAATTGTCACCGGTCAAATATGTCCGACGTGGCACTTTGTTTTGCCGTGGCCTGTCCCCGGGGAAAAGGGTAACTAAAGTTTATCTTTAACTCCTTCGCCGGGACATGTCCTCGGGGAAAATGAAAAACTAATATTATCTATAACACTTTCGCCGGGGACATGTCCCCGGTAAAAGCCTTTGACCCATTTTGCAGAAAATTAATTTTCAGATTTTTTTCCGGAATTTTTCCGGAAAAAATGTACAATGTAACAACCTGTTTTCAACCTATTTTATGCTACAACAACATAAAATCGCTAAACATAATATCATATATAACCAAATGGTCCAAATTCGCTACAACACAATCGATAACATAAAATTTGTTTCCAAAATCGCCAATGGTCCAAAACTATACATAAGCTACCTATACGCAAATGGTCCAAAACTATACGTATAATCCATTTAGCGGGAATCCTAACCATGTTAGTCTCTACAAACATATCCTAACACATAAGGCTCGAACTCGTGTTCGCCAGGTGGTTTTGTCAGTTGACTTCTGATATCTTCTGCTTCTTCGGGTTTGTCCAAAGCTTAACATGCGTATTTTAAATAGTTTAGGGTTTTAGGTAATGAGAACTATCCAAGCATCAGGTATCAAAAAGACCCTTTAAACCATTAGGGTTGAATTAGTCATTTTAACAATTAGGGAAGGAGGGTAGGATGGTGGATTTTGGACCTAAACCAAGATCTTGGCAGGGTGTTGGGGGTCCACCCCCTTTCATGTGTAATAGCACTTTAACTAGGTTAATGAGATCATGTTGTGTATTTTGCTTGTGATACAAAAGATTTGATCATGTTTGCTTACGACTTTTTGAACAATGTGTCTAGGGTTGAGGGTTGGTGAAAACATGAGAATGGTGTTAGTGTGTCTAGTTAAAGTGCTATTACACCGTTTCCCGACAACATTTCATTCTGTTTTTTACAATGATCTTCCAAAAAACTCACCAAATTCTCTCTTATATTATCAAACAACAAAAATGAACTTAGCGGCGGTGACACGTGGCTTCTCTGATGGTTTACGGCGAGGAGGTACACGGTTTCTTGGTCCAGTAGATCCAGGAAAGTGTACAACCCATTTCCTGTTACGGTTTGTAAAAGTTACCTGATGATGAGAGTTGAATCTTTAAGGGTAGAAAGGTGGTGCAAAATGGTTTAGCCCTGCTTTGAGAGTTCAGAACTGTGTGTGTGTTTTTAGTGTGTGGTTTTTGGTGAGAAACTCCATGTGTCACCGCCGCTAACTTCATTTTTGTTGTTTGATAATATAAGAGAGAATTTGGTGAGTTTTTTGGAAGATCATTGTAGGAAACAGAATTAAATGTTGTCGGGAAATAGTGTAATAGCAATTTAACTAGACACACTAACACCATTCTCATGTTTTCACCAACCCTCAACCCTAGACACATTGTTCAAAAAGTCTTAAGCAAACATGATCAAATCTTTTGTATCACAAGCAGATGAAACAACATGATCTCATTAACATAGTTAAAGTGCTATTGCACATGAAAGGGGGTCCCCCAACACCTTGCCAAGATCTTAGTTTAGGTCCCAAAATCCGCCATCCTACTCTCCTACCCTAATTCAACCCTAATGGTTTAAAGGGTCTTTTTGATACCCGATGCTTGGATAGTTCTCATTACCTAAAACCCTAAACTATTTAAAATACGCAACGACATATATTACCTTTTCGTCTCGGCTGTGGTCACGGTTTGCACTCCAGACTGACAGTAGACACTATATTCCTACAAGTATAAAAGCAAAGCACATATTAAAACTATATTCTTGAACGTTTTATGTTTCATTGATGCTTCACTTTTTTTAATCATTTTAGGATATATATAGTTATACAACGAGGGTTAATCTTCAACGAGGGTTATCTATTTCTAATTTCTCGAAAAGTTATTACAAAGTAATATAGTTAATGATATACATCTTCTAACAATAAACAACCGGATTATTAACATCAAATAACACAAGTATAATTATTATACATTTATTTATTTTTAATTATATTAACCTTGTCATACTAATATTCTCATATGGTATGAAAAAAACCAAATAGAGAGACATTCGGGTCACGAGGTTAGTGACTATAATACATATGAATTCCCACTTTAAATGATCCAGTAACAAGTCGAGAAACAGGTTGTGTAGACAGCATATGACACTTGCATCAAAACAGGAAACTGAAACAGGGCCATCAAAACAGTAACAAGTCAAACCTGATAGACATACATAATCACACACGAAACATCATTTTACATGCCACTTTGTGAATCATCCTGGTACAATACCATCGAAAAAAAAAAAAAAGTCACGACCACATACAAGTATTCTCCCAAATGTACTGTCAAAGCTAAAGATTAAAACAAGAGGAGACCAAAGAAAGAAAATAATGCCCTTAAAAGCTTTTTTTGAATGATTGGTCTAGATTACTTCTTATCCTTTTTATTATAAGTATTCTTCTCATTTGATCCTAACTCTCTCTCTCTCTATCTCTCTCTCTCTCTCTCTCTATATATATATATATATATATATATATATATATATATATATATATATATATATATGAGACTACATTGACACGTCACTATTGCTTAGTAGGCACTTTAATGATGACATGGAGCATGATATGATGACATGGAAATAGTGACTAGGCACAATATTCGGTTACACAATTAAAAAAATTGTGACTGTAGCAAGGTTCGAACATGGGTCTCGAGAATGAAAGACAAGCGCCTCAACCACTGAGGCAACACATATTTTGTTGTATAAACGTTTATTTCCAAATAGGTATTCCTTATTTAACTTGTATTTCCAAAAAGGTATTAACTATCTAACAATATCATGTTTGACCCAATTTCAAAATAGCAAAAATTTAGGGGTTTTCATGTAACAAATATGGTATATTTACAGGGATTTTTATTATGCTCTATCAATCACAGCTAAAAAAAACTTCCATCCTCAATCAAAAATCTATGGTAAAACACACAACACATATGATTTTCTCTCAAAACGTTCCAAAAATTCCCAGAAGCGTGAATGGTGCTCTAAATCATTCACATAAAACACAAAAATAACCTACGGAGATCCAAAAACAAACCTACTACGATCTATCACAGGTTTGTTTTGTTTATCGGCTAATGAATTCAATGTTTATTATTTCCTTATTGGTAATAAAATTGCGCGTTTGTGTTTTTGTGCTTGATTTATTGATTGGGTTAACCGATCTGTAAAATGATAGTATTTGTTGATGAATTAAGAATAACATGAACCTGAGTATGCGGTGCCAATAATTTTTTCAAGGAATGAGTTTTTTCTGTCAATAATAGGTCGGGTCACATTGAGATACATTGGGCCAAAAAATTTTTATTAAAATAAGCTGGTGTATCACACATTTGGCCATTTTATATCAAACCATTTGTTTAGTTTGGATCATTTGATATATAACACAACCAAATCGACCCATTCATGTCTCCACTTTTTTTATTCATCTCCCACAAAATCTGATTTTTTGTTTAATGAAATGTTTTACAGTTTCTTGAAGCAACAAATTAAATGCTGATGAGGCTCCTGACAGGAATTCTGCTTTCGTTCACGTAATGAAGGTACCTAAAAAAGGACATTACATTGTCTATGTATTCAATCAATGTGCAGTATTTCTTATATTTGTTCTATTTTCTTTTTCATTAAAAATGTGGTGCCAAGCAGATGGACTAGGGAATTGTCTTCACTTTAGAATTGTACTGGGATACCGTGACATGTGACATTTCTGATTTCATAACCGCGATTGAAAATTCCCATTTGGCTAAATTATATGATGTCACTCATGTAAATGGTCTCTTGAAATTACAGGGGTTAAAAAAACAAACGAACCTGCTGATATTTGACTCTCATGTGTACACGTACGCAAAATTCATGGGTCCAACACCACCTTTGATGCTTCCATCACGCGCACCGCAGAATCCAGAAACGCAGACCTCCCAAGGTCACATACCATTAAATGCATGACTGGAAATCAATACCGAAACTCATGAGGTAAGGCCGATAATTATGCACGCAAATATCCACACCTATGTGTGCTAACTGCCTGCATATGCCTGTATCAGCAACAACAGTT
This sequence comes from Chrysanthemum seticuspe, assembly GCA_019973895.1. Taxonomy (NCBI): domain Eukaryota; kingdom Viridiplantae; phylum Streptophyta; class Magnoliopsida; order Asterales; family Asteraceae; genus Chrysanthemum; species Chrysanthemum seticuspe. Next base: position 13,892,818 of record BPTQ01000008.1, read on the forward strand.
TACCGCAGAATTCGTCATCACAAAATTTGATGAGTCCAAACGTTGGTATCTAACTATGTCGTACCTATGACACAAAGATAAGTCACGAATTCCCACACTACCATTGCCAACAGGTTGATATCCAAGCCACACCGAACTACAGGTACAACTACTAATTTCGCGTTTGTTGATACCGATATTGCTAGGATTATAGGAATTTTTCTTTTTACAGATGAGTCATTTAATGTGTGTATAAACCAAGTATGTATATTATGCATTACAACTGAAGGTTAAGAATGTGGTATTAAAGTTTTGATTTTTATGAACCTTTTGTTTCCTATTCCAAACATCCAAAGACGAAAATGGTATGTATCATCCTTTAAGTTAGTACCATAAATATATAATGTCTTATTTAAGGGGTGTTTCAATTAGATTATTTGTTTGGGTTTACAAGGTTATTTGAAATTGAAAATCTCATACTCTTCTTTTAACATTATAAATTTATAAGTTCGACTCGCTAAGCTGATAAGCCACAAAAGTAGGCGTACAAGCTTTTTCGAATCCGAACAAGCTTTTTCGAATCCGAACAAGCCCATATGTCTGCAAATATATTGAATGATACACAACCTTTTATTTGGTTTTCGACAAGCAACTAATTACTTGAGTTTTTTTTATCTAGCCATGACAGAAAACTTCTTCAAAAGCATGGGCACGGGGTTGTCGCGAGATAGATATAGAAACGGCAAGCTTCATAGAAAAGCTTATGGTGCCACACTACTTATCAACATGGTAACTTTCATTAGTCTAACATTTTAATTTTTTTAAATGAGTTTGATTTATGACTGTAAATTAGGTGTGCTGCAACATATGTAAAAAAATAAGAATTTAATATACAAGTAAACCGGTAGCGCAAGCTTGGTAGCTGTTTGGGAATGCGTTATTAAACTACTTATGGAGTTTCTTACGATACGGCAATTTTTGTACGTGAGGCACTTGAGGTCCTTGGAATTTCTTTATTTGACATAAGTAACAGTATCACAGGTTTCTTATTTTGATTACATCAACGGCATATTTTCACATGTTTGCAAGCTACATTGTTAGAGCAACTTTCATTGTTCTCTCTTATTTCGTTTGTCTATTGTGAAACAGAACCAGTTTCGTTCCACCATGGAAGCCAAAGAAGACCATGGGTCGTTCAGTATGGGTTACACTGGTATTCAACTGCGAGGCCCCTGATATTGGGAATATGGAGGTAAGAAAATTAAAACTTTAGTTCCCATAACGTTTTTTATTACCCCCTCCCCCCAGGCTCAATAACTGGTAATGGTACTCTAAATATTTACTTGCTTCCCGTTTTGTTTTGATAGCTTATGAAGGGGCAGAAAAAACAAAAGTTGAACCGCGTGTCCAACTGTCCGAAGAGGGCTGTTCAAAGACACAGAAGAAAAACCATCTGGTCCCGATGCTAAAAAGCCAAAGCACAAATGAAGGTCCACCAGCCACCAAGCAACGCAAAAGTAAACCACTGTATGTAGTATGCAGTATGTGCAGTAAGTAGAAATAAAGTAATGTAACCTGGGATGTAACATTCCCGCCAAATGCCGCATAAACATGCTGCCTTTAATTCAGTTTTCCAATTTAATTCAGTTTTCCCAACGGCACTTATGTACAAGCCTGCAACTTCCGCTATTATGCGACACCTGTAGTACAAAAACCAGTTTGGGTTCAAGTTAAGTCGTGTTGCTTGCAAATTCCAGTTTGACAGTTGCAAACAGGAGCAAAGGCCCCCGCCGCAACGCGGCGGGTTCCTGCACCTTGTTGTAAACAACACCCAAGACATCATAGATAAAAAAAGTACAAACTCTTGACAGTTTGTATTAAATATGATGGAGATAAGCATGTCTATACATTTTTATTTGCCTATTGAAAAAAGAAAGTAAAAGTTGTATTATAATAGAGAGGTTGTCTATTCTCACACAGACAACTTTATGTGGTTGTTTCAAGAGTTAAAACATAAGAAGGTTTGAAGGTTCTTTGTTGTGACAAAGACGACGAATATACAAACTACATAACAGACGTTGCTTACAAAGAAGTTTTATTTCGTATATGAATAAACACCATGTAATTTATTTGTTCTCATACTTTTCATTGTTCTTTTTACATGTAATAAATGAACACTTTCTTTTTGTTTCCTATTTTTGTGTTTAAGATATTTGCGGTTATTCATTATTTATTTACATCCGGTTAGAATTCGTCAAGTAAAATCATGAAGCTAGTATATATATATATATATATATATATATATATATATATATATATATAAGTAAGTGTTTACGTAAGTTACGTAAATAATTTACAACCATAAATGTATAATTAGAAAAATATTCTTGAAATAAATTTATTATGTTGGAAATAAAAAGACAAAAATTAGTCCAAGGTCGTTCGTGCACAATTATTATTTTCCGGGTTGACGCGATTAAACTAAATAATCAAGCATAAAAGTGAAACTTCAAATATTTAAAGTGAATAGTGTCGAGTTGAGTAAGGACCTGAAAAATAGGGGTTGTTATAGGATGAATTTGATCTCCAGCTCCGTGTAAGTTCTTCTCATGGACCTTCAACACATCAAAGTTTTTGTCTAGGACCTTCAATACAATATCCAAGTTATTCTCTGGGACCTCGTAGATCTTAGCTAACAGAGTGCTCAAACTGTAAGGTCAAAGATCTTAAGATAAACATGCTAGATACAAGAAATAACATGCTTGAGACAAGAATAAATATGCTAGAGGCAAGACTGGAATTAAAAAGGCATCCGGAGGACCACACATGTCAATCAGGTGCAATACTTCATGAGCTTTTAGATGACATGAAAAATCTTCGTATAGTAGTAATCCGTATGTTTAATTTAATGTGTTGTTGTTGTTGTTGTTGTTGTTGCTATTTAATAATTAATGTTTTGACTCATCTATTTAACATAACTTGTGTATCTATATTATCTTGACTCATCCGTTTAATATCTTATGTATATCAATAACATCTCGACTCATCCGTTTAATATAACTTGCATATCTTTATCATTTCGACTCATCTGTTTAACATATCATGTATGTCAATATAATTGTATATCCATATCATTTCAACTCGTCCGTTTTAACATCTGAATAATATCAGTAGTATCTCGACTCATCCATTTAACATCTCATGTATATCCATATCATCTCGAATCATCCATTTAGCATGTATGTTTTCTGTTATTTTTTATAGCAGAGACATTATTAACCCTATAATCATTATCAAACGGTGTATACATAAATCTTGACTCAATATCAGATTAGGGTTTTGTATTTTCTTATATATATTTTCTTCGTGTTTATTAACGAATTCAAGTAGAAAAACATAACTTTCACTTTCATGGTATCATATATAGCATTCCTATTCCAAATTATCCGTATTTTTTCTTTTCATTTTTTTGAACGTTTCCAAATTATCTCTAAAACCCTAATCTAATAATGGCCAAAACCTATCTATGCATAATTGTATATGTAATAATATATCCGCTAATAGTTTGCATTATTTGCTTGCAAGTCCTTTATGGCTATTCTTTTTTTGGGTAAAGAGTTTCTTGGTAAAATATATTACTCTGAAAAAAATACAACGGTTGAGGGTGAGTCTCACAACTCACCACAAGAAGGCTAAACAAACACTCCTATAGAGAAGAATACCAAACCTAACATAAAAATGATATCCCATACTTATGCATAACAAGAAGGAAACCTATCTAGTTTGTCCCTAAAGATGAATGTCATATACATTAGCATACTCCCATTGGAAACTAGTCAAATCACAATCATTAAGATCTTCATTAGCATACGGGTTTTAATCATAGGTATCCTCATATAAGCGCTTCTTACCAGCTCCACCATCACTATTGAGACCATCATTCTTCATGTAACTAGAAGTTTCATTTTCGACTTCAAAAACTTTATCATCATCATTACTTTCCAATTTACCCAAATCCATATCCACGAGTGCGGGATTATCACGTTATTCCCAACATTTTCCATACCCGATTCACGACCCATGCTTGAACCATGATCCAAGTTAAAAATATGTTAGTCAAAACTTGAGAAGGAATAGCAGAAGCCACATTCGGGCTAGTAACATTAGGAAAAGTGTACACCATACTAGGAATGTCAACAGTAGTCGATTTGGAATTACCCCGTTGGTAGAACATTTTCTATAGTAGAATCATATATCTCATCAAGACCAGCAAAAGAATTAGAAGTAGTAACCACATTACAGTCATTTGAAGGCTATTTAGATGTAAACGCAACGTTGGTTGAAGTGTTCACCACTTTCGCAGCCTTCTTAGGTTGTCTAGATGTAGACGCCTCTTTAGTGTTATCTTTGGGAGGAGACGCCTTGGTATCTGATAACATCAAATAGTCCTGAATATTAAGTGTCAGTTTCTCCCAATAATGCTTGTAATTTATATCATTTATATGGATTTACACTTGTTTTCCATTATTTTCCACTTTCAGGTAAATTACGAGCATTGGTGCTAAAGAGACGCGGAATTGGAGAAATATCAAAAGATTTATCATTATATGCTGACTTTGAAGAAGTTACGGCGTAACTAATCTCTCACATTACGCCGTAACTAAAGCGTGACTCAGAAAACCAACTCATCATAAGGTTACGGCGTAACTCTCCCCAAAGGCTACGACGTAACTATATTAGGTCAAATGAGGTTTCACGTCGCTGATAACTACGTCGTAACTATTCCACCAATTACGGCGTAACCAAGTATTATTGAATACTATAGCATAACAACTCATAGGTTACGCCATAACCAGCAGATCTAGTGCAAAGTACGATGGAATTGAAGGTTACGGCGTAACTCTTATATTAGTTACGCCGTAACCCAGATCTGGCCTATAAATACCCCACGATTTCCATCATTTCAAAGCTTCCCATTCCACACACAACAACCAAGGAATGTGGGAAGAAGCCAAAGGCAGGTCTAGAGGAGCATACGGAGCTGTCTCCAAGGGAGAAATCACTCCCATATGATAAGCATTAGCATTTTATCTTTTCTTTACTTTTGATTCATGTATTTCGTAACTTTGAATATTGAATTGATTTTTATGGTTAATATGAGCGGCTAAACACCTCTTGGTGTTGGCCTAGTTATGATTCCTTAATTGTTTTGTCTGTGTTTACATTACTTCCGCATAATTATTTCTAAGTGTATGCACGCATAGTTTATTGGTAGCTACCCTTGTTTCGGTAGTTTTGGATGGCGGTAGAGGCCAATTGCCTAGGAGATATGACCAACTGACCCTAGGTGAGGGGACTGAGACGGGAAGGGTAAGATATGATCAACTGACGACCCTTTCTACTTGTGTGATTTGACCAACTGATCACCTACCGTTTGGATGAACTTAAGAATTAGGGGGTGAGTGTTTAAGTTGCTAACGTCCGAGAACTTAAAAATTTTAAAACTTTTATTAATGACATGGACGACAAAAGAAGGAAAATACGGAAGTTTTTTTTTTTTTTTTTTTTTTAACCCGATGGCATCAGGTTATAAATGTGACGCCATCGCCCTTTGACTCAAGCCTGACGGCTCAGAAGGTTTTTATGAAAACGCGACGACGTCAGGTTATAAACGTGAAACCATCGCCCTTTGAAATGTGACACCGTCTGAAACTCTGACGGCTCAGAAGGTTTTTAACCGAACGGCGTCAGGTTCTAAACGCGACGCCATCAGGAGCCCAGACCTGCACATTTTGTGCAGATTTACTGCACTTAGACCTAACAAAAGCTACATATCACTTTGAACATTACCACAAAACCTGTAAACAACTTGTAACTCATGTAAAAGCAATTATCACTAATAATCCCAACACTTTAACCTTCAAAACAAGTAATTGACTTTACGCCAAACATTATTTTTAACTCCATGACCCATAGATACAAGAACTTGACACATTGACTTAACGTTTTAGAGAACATAAACGTAAGTACAACTACTAACGGAAAGAAGACCAAGACACTTGAAAGTATACCAAAACGACTTGACTCTTCGGGGCTTCCAACTTTAACACCTTGGTTCCAAAAGACAAGCTCAACTAGGAGCTCAAGAAAAATCCATTCTACACTTGTGTTTTACCTTTATCCTCCTTGCTAGGCCTACAAAATGTCATCAACTATAACATAAGTGAGTGCTTAGTAAGTAAATGGGTCAAATGCAATTAAAACTTTAATAACACATAAGAATTCATGGAGCATCTATAACATAAGCACATACCTTATAATTGGTATTTACACTACTTGACATACAAAGCTATGGATCCAAACTAAACTATGACAAGCTCCAACAACTATAACATAAACAATTATATTTCAACATGATATAACATTAACCCACTATACTCACCTTCAATTATTCCAAGGACTTACACCAAGTAGAGCCACCACTTCCTTAAGCTTCCTAAATAACAATTAACCTTAATTAAAGACTATAACTAGTAATTTCAATGAATTGGGCATCTTCTATAACTACTTTAAACTTCTAAAATTCAAGACCCTAATTACAAAGATTAGGGAAATTGCTTACTTGATTAGGGATTTGAAATTGAAGGTCTCTTAACCTTAATAATCACAACAATAGCCCTAAATTAACTCAATTGAGGATGATCTTGATACCTTCTTCTTTTTCTTCTCAAAGCCTTACTTCACCTTGAGGTAACCTCCTCAAACCTGGAAAAGTCTTAAATGAGACTAATTTTTCCTTTTTATATTTATTCTACTTAGGCCAAATGACAACATTAGTCACTCTATTCTAGGATTCTATAATTTGGCCACAATAGTTCTTATTCTTTCTTACTTGCTACAATATTTAAGAAGAATTCATATACATTCTAACAAAAAGTTTAATACTTCCATTTAATAATACCTTGACGGGATACGGGTGTAACACCTGACTTCTACTGTGGTGTCACCTTTGCTGATAGGTTAGGGCGAATTGACCAAATGCTATCCTCTCGACTTTGACCCCACCTTAAGTAACTGGAAGTAAGTAGACGTAAACATTACTAGCTAGGAGGAATAACTAGGTTAGCACCACTCTCCTCTATTCATTATTCCTTTGCCTTTTATTTACTTTTATCTGCTTTAGTAGTTTAATAATTTATTCCTTATTGAAATCATATTAAAATCAGTGACACCTAGACTTAGTAATAATCCAACAAACATAGCTCTTGGGACGACCTCGGTTTTACCGAATAGTACACTACACACGACCGGGTACACTGCCCGTTAGTGCATTAGGGTAGACCATAGGTATAACGAGACTATATAAATATTAAAACCTGGTCGGTAAAACCTGCATCAAGTTTTTGGCGCCGTTGTCGGGGAGTTATATTAGGATTTTTATTAAGTCTTTTGTTTTATTCTGATAATATGTCTCTCACTATGAATGATTATCTCACCACCTCTAAAAGTAAACAGGGAATCACCATTCCGGCTCTTGAAGAAAATGTAAAATTCAAATTCCGGGGACTTTGTCTTGAAGAACTGAAAAGATGCTGCTTTTATGGAACCAAATATGAAGAAGCACACGAGCACATCGCAAAAGTACGTGAGATCGCCGATTTATTCCACGCGCCTGGGGTCTCCAGATATCATGTTATGATGAGGGCATTCCCTTTTACCCTAAAAGGAAGAGCTAGAGATTGGTTAAAGAAACTACCATCTGAATCTATCACAACGTGGAGTGCATTTAAGAAGGCTTTTCTTAAGGAATACCGAACCCCTCCAAAAATCCTCCAGCAAGTTGATGAAATTAGGAGGTTTAGCCAATTCAATGATGAACCACTGTTTACAGCTTGGGAAAGATTCAATGAAGCCATCCTCAAGTGCCCCGAGCATAAACTCAACAAGCACGAGCAACTACAAATATTTTACAACGGGTTGAACATAAAAACTCGGCAATTATTAGACTCAAAAGAACCTATCCCATTAATGACTGCTGATAAAGGATGGACAAGAGTTGAGGAAGTTGCTCTCCACTCGTCGTCTTGGAATGAAGAACCTATCGAGTTACAATCGGTAATAAAGAATCTGCAAGAATTTGAAGTAGATATGCAATCCCTTACTGAAGAAGTCAAAATAGTTAAACACAAGTTCAATAAAACCATTGATGGGAGTGTAACCGATCTCGAAAAGGCTGTGAAAAAGCTTGTTAAGGAATCCAGCAGAAAACAAGAAGAGAGCAAAAAATTGGTATGGAATATCAAGCGAGATTACGACCATGTGCTGAGAACACAAGCATGTGCTATAAGAAGACTTAAGAATGAAGTCGGAAAGCTTGCAGAATCTATCAGAATGAGAGATGAAGGAGAACTACCAAGCACAACTAAACCAAATGCTCGAGATCTAGCACATGCTATTACAACCAGAAGTGGATTAAACTATAAGGAACTAGCCTACCCTTCAAACTCGAATGATCTGACTGATGAAATACCTCAAGACAACAACAAAGAAACCGAGGAGGCTCAACCCACTGTCGAGAAAGTCCCCCCATACGTTCCGCCAATACCGTTTCCAGGAAGAATTAAGAAGGAACAAGAACGAGTGTTATTTCAAAAATTCATGGAAAAATTACAACAACTCAACATTAATATTCCTCTCGTTGAAGCCCTTGAGCAGATGCCCAAATATGCTAAATTCATGAAGGATCTCCTAACCCATAAAAGATTTTCTGATCGAACGCAAATAACTTTAAATCAAAGGTGCTATGTCGCCCTTCTAAAAGGTATGCTTCTTAAAGAAGAAGATCCAGGGAGTTTTACCTTACCTTGCACAATCGGGGGAATTCTATTCGACAAGGCCCTTGCCGATCTTGGGGCAAGCATAAGTCTTATGCCATTCTCTCTCTATTCACGTCTGGAATTGGCGAAACTGAAACTGACTAGAATGTGCATTGAGCTAGCCAATAAAACAACTCAATATCCTAAAGGAATCACTAAAAATATTCTTGTCAAGATCGATAAATTTGTCTTCCCGGTCGACTTCGTAGTCCTTGAAATGGAAGAGGTTGATATCCCAATTTTGCTTAGGAGACCCTTTCTTGCCACCACACACGCTATGATTGATGGATTTAACAAGAAGATTTCGTTGGAGATTGGAAACAATAAGATTACCTTCGATCTTGAAAAATCTATGAGATATGCTTCTTTCACTAACGACAACATCGATGATCTCGACCTTATTGAAACTAACGCTCAGAAACATGCCCATGAATGCTTTCTGCCTGACCCTTTGAAATCATTGAGATTCGAAGATAATGATGGGACATCTAGCAATGGAGAAAGCGAAATGGAATAACTGGCCATGAACAATCAAACACTATGTTCAGCAAATACCCCGGAAGAAGTTGATACTACCCCAAAACTCAAGGAGCTCCCTCCTCATTTAGAGTATGCATTCATTAATGGGGATCATAATTTTCCTGTTGTGATCTCTTCTCTGCTATCTGACAAAGAAAAGGAGTCACTATTGCAGGTTTTAAGCAAGCACAAGGGGGCAATTGCGTGGAAAGTCTCTGACATAAAAGGGATCAACCCTTCATTCTGCTCTCACAAGATACTAATGGAAGATGATTTTAAACTGGTAGTACAACCACAGAGGAGATTAAACCCAAAAGTCCAAGACGTGGTAAAAGAAGAAATCATTAAACTTCTAGATGCAAGTCTAATTTACGCTATTTCCGATAGTCCTTGGGTTAGTCCTATTCATGTTGGGCCAAAGAAAGTAGGAATGACAGTAGTCACTAATGAAGATAACGAGCTGATACCTACTAGGACGGTCACTGGCTGAAGGGTGTGCATCGATTACAGGAAATTAAATGACGCAACATGGAAAGATCACTTCCCCCTTCCATTTATCGATCAGATGCTTGAAAGACTCTCTGGACACGAGTATTATTGCTTTCTTGATGGATTCTCGGGATACTTTCAAATTCCTATCACCCCTGAGGATCAAGAAAAGACTACTTTCACCTGCCTATACAGAACATTCGCCTACCGAAGGATGCCTTTCAGACTATGCAACGCTTCCGCCACATTCCAATGGTGCATGACTGCAATATTCTTGGATATGTGTCAAGATTTTATGGAAGTCTTCATGGACGACTTCTCAGTTTTCGGTAACTCTTTTTCATCTTGTCTTAATAATTTATCTAAAATTCTTGCCAGATGTGAAGAAACCAACCTTGTCCTTAACTGGGAGAAATGTCATTTCATGGTAAAAGAAGGGACTGTTTTGGGGCATAAGATTTCCCAAACAGGGATCGAAGTTGATAAAGCTAAGGTTGACGTTATTTCTCGACTTCCTTATCCAACCAATCTAAAAGGAATTAGGAGTTTTCTTGGGCACGCTGGATTTTATAGAAGATTTATAAAAGACTTTTCCAAAACTGCTAAACCTATGACCCAACTACTCATGAAAGATGCAAAATTTGATTTTATTGTCGACTGCAAAAAAGCTTTTGATATTTTAAAAGAAAAATTGACTACTGCCCCTGTTATTATTGCTCCTGATTGGGGCAACGATTTTGAACTTATGTGCGACGCTAGTGATTATGCTGTGGGTGCTGTTTTAGGACAAAGGGTGGATAAAAAATTTTAACCCATTTATTACGCTAGTAAAACCTTAAATGAGGAATAAGAGCATTATACAACCACCAAAAAGGAACTCCTGGCTGTGTTTTATGCCTTTGATAAATTTAGGTCTTATTTGGTAATGTCAAAAACTGTTGTCTACACTGACAACTCTACTTTGAAGTACTTATTCAATAAACAGGATACCAAACCAAGATTGATAAGATGGGTGCTACTGCTACAAGAATTTAAAATTGAAATCAAGGATAAGAAAGGGGCAGAAAACTTAGCAGCTGATCACCCCTCACGATTAGAAAACCCTAAGCTTGAAAAACTTGATAAGGAAACTATTCGGGACTCCTTCCCCGATGAGCATCTCATGGCAGTAAGAATTAAAGATTCCAGTCCAGAACCATGGTACGCAAACTTCGCTAATTACCTCGCAGCCATAGTATTACCGAGCAACAAGACTTATGATCAAAAGAAAAAGTTCTTCTCAGATCTTAAATATTACTACTGGGACGATCCTTTCCTTTTTAAATCATGCCCAGATGGTATTATTCGAAGATGCGTATTTGGAAATGAGCAAAAACAGATTCTGGAACATTGTCACAACTGACATACGGGAGGACACTATGGGGCCGATAATACTGCTCGTAAGGTTTATGAGGCCGGATTCTTTTGGCCTAGCATTTTCAAACAAAACATGTAAGGGACTGTGACGCTTGTCAGATGGCAGGAAACATCTCTTCATGAAATCAGATGCTACTCAACAACATTATGGTATGTGAGGTTTTTGATGTTTTGGGGATCGATTTTATGGGACCTTTCACTCCGTCAAAGAATAAAAGTTATATCCTTGTAGCTGTCGATTACGTTTCAAAGTGGATCGAAGTTGAAGCTCTGCAAACATGTGATGCTAGAAGTGTCATTCATTTTTTGAAAAGATTATTCTCCAGGTTTGGGATCCCTAAGACCATCATAAGTGATCGGGGGACGCACTTTTGTAATGCTATTATGGAGAAAGTTCTCAACAGATATGGGGTAATCTACCGAATGTCTACACCTTATCACCCACAAACTAATGGGCAAACTGAAAACACCAATAGGGCTCTCAAGCTAATTTTAGAAAAGTTTGTAAGCAGCAACAGAAAAGATTGGCCCGACAAGCTGGACAAAGCATTATGGGCATTCAAAACAGCTTTTAAAACTCCTATTGGAAGCACCCCTTTTAAGATTGTTTACGGAAAAGCATGTCATCTTCCCGTAGAATTGGAACATAAAGCATATTGGGCTCTCAAGAATGCTAATTTAGAGGCTGATGTGATCAAGGAGCACCAATTTTCCCAAATAAATCATTTAGTTGAATTACGAGACGAAGCATACAATTATGCCAAAGCATACAAAGACAGGACCAAAAGATGGCACGATAAGCGAATTAAAGATAAAAAATTTGAAGTAGGACAAGAGGTTCTCGTTTTTAACTCAAGACTCAAATTATTCCCTAGAAAAATGAGATCTTGTTGGGTTGGCCCCTACACATTAAGTAAGGTGTTTCCTTATGGGACTATTGAGGTTCATAACAAGGAAGGAATATATTTCAAGGTAAATGGACACCGTGCAAAAATTTATTATGGGCAAGATGTTAGCAAGCTTTCGGAAGATGAATTCTTTGCCCCTTCCTAGAGCCCCGTGGCTCTGAGTCTAACTTAAAGACTCGTTAATAAAGAAAAGTGCTCTTTCGGGAGACAACCCGAATTATCCCTTTCTTTTGTTTTATTTACATTTCTGTTGGGTTTTGTGTTTTTAACCATTTTGCAGGAAACAAGGAAGAGATTGTTACTGCAGTTTGCTGATATGATCCTAGTTACGGCGTAACTCATCTATGTGATTACGCCGTAACCAACCTTTTTGCAGCAGAATTTTAGGCGCATTACCAATTACGGCGTAATACCATCTCTGTGGTTACGATGTAACCACTCACTTTGCAGCTTATGTCAGGTTTTGCCAGTTATGACGTAACTCCCTCTAAGAGTTACGACGTAACCTTCCTCTGCTTTAATTCTTTCATCTTAAAACACAATAACCTTGTATTAGTATTTTAAATGAACTTTGTGGGTCTGTTCCCTGTAATCCTCACGAGACTTCACTCGTCCACTTGGGACACCAAGTGGTTTAAAAGGCTTGTTGCATATGCTAAATGAAACCGTGTTTCCTACGAAAGTAAGTTAGGTTTGTTTTTCATTTTTTCTTTTTAGAATTATGCTTGTCGGTAGTGTGATTTCAGGGATTGAAGTTTGTTCATAATGCTTATACGAAGGCACGTCTCTTTTTCGTGGGCCTTCTTTCTTTTTGGAGCAAATTTCAGGGAAGTTCTCGCTCTAATACTACTTTTCTCATCACCTTTATTTAATGCTTAGTACAAAAGGGACTTTGTACAATTCAAGTGGGGGGGACAAGAGTAGAATTATCTCTTGAACATTATTTTGCCCTCGTTTTTCTAGTTTATTTTGAAAAATTATGCCATTTTTAAATTTTGACATGTTTTTCTTAACCTAACTAGATTAGACCTTAGCCGAGCACATACAATCCTTGATATTATTTGGTGAGATTAGCCTTATCCGTTTCCAATATTTTGCCCCAAATCCACCAAATTATGAGTGTGCCGGTAGCTTGTAAACTTTAGAACTTGGCCTTTGCATCATTTCGAGACCATAGACGAGGTATGTTGAGTTAGCTCGATGTATTTAGACTTTTCAATTTTAGAAGACAATATTATAGGATTATCACCCAAATAGCCTACCGTCGTGTGTCTATCGATTAGTCACCTCATCTTCTCGACCCCCATGTGAAACCCTTTTATTGCACTCACCTTTAGTGCAAGATACCCCTAGATACACCCATCTGATCCATTCCTTTCATTTTGTTAACCCAATATATTGTTTCGATACACCTTAGCCTACCCTGTAGTCTTTATTTGTGATTGGGAAGTCATCATTTGCCTAAGTTCAAGGTTCAAGTGGAAAGGTTCGGAGATCACACTTTCGTCGACGATATATGTTTGAAGATAATTGAAGACCCCCCAAATTCCCATTGTTCATCTCAAGTGGGGAGATATTATGTTTAGTTATTATTGTTATGTTGAAAAAAAAATAGTTGTTATGTTATTGTAAAGTGCAATGTTATAAGCAGTGTGTTATGAGCTTTATAAATTTAGTATCGAGGAGGCCAACTCGGTCACATTCGAAGATTGGAGTTGGTAATTATGCCAACAGTTAGAGAAAAGGTAGTGTGCCCATCATGACGTCCTCTAATGACACATCTACCTAGTATTTAATGATCCGGTTTCTTGACTTCAAAGCTTGAATTTTGGGCGGATGGTAAGTGGTGATGACTTGGTTATAGATTTAGACTACCTGCTTGTTTTTTATTTTACACCATTTATATATCCCATGTCTTATCCTACCCTTTTAGTCATGAAGCATGTCTAGGTAATGCAGCGAGCAATCTTTGGTGTCTTGGCCATGGATTTGGTCATGTATCATTGGTTTTGTCCACTTCGCCGTGACATGTTAGTAATGACGAGTCACCCCTTAACCTTTGTCGTGTCTACCCATATTGCCTTCGAGAATTGTTTAGCACTTAACTCTAGTGGTGGAGATTTGTGTAACCGCCAAGCTTATGATAGAATACATGCTATGACTGTGCGATTGAGTGATCACCCCAAAATTGACACTTAGAATAGTTGAGAGATTTGAGTGTTTTGTTCCCATTTCGTGAGGTGTTCGGCTTTGTTTTATTCTAGCATAAGGGATTTGTAAACTCATATTTTCCAGGTTTTGGGAGATATCTTTTTAGGAATCTTTCTAATAAGGTCTACTTGAGGGCAAGTAGAGTTCAAGTGGGGGGATATTTGATAACATCAAATAGTCCTGAATATTAAGTGTCAATTTCCCCCAATAATGCTTGTAATTTATATTATTTATATGGATTTACGATTGTTTTCCATTATTTTCCACTTTCAGGTAAATTACGAGCATTGGAGCTAAAGAGACGCAGAATTGGAGAAATATCAAAAGATTTATCATAGTATGCTGACTTTGAAGAAGTTACGGCGTAACTCATCTCACATTACGTCATAACTAAAGCGTGACTTAGAAAACCAACTCATCATAAGGTTACGGCGTAACTCTCCCCAAAGGCTACGACGTAACTATATTAGGTCAAATGAGGTTTCACGCCGCTGATAACTACGCCGTAACTATTCCACCAACTACGGCGTAACCAAGTATTATTGAAGACTACGGCGTAACCACTTATAAGGTTACACCATAACCAGCAGATCTAGTGCAAAATACGATGGAATTGAAGGTTATGACGTAACTCTTATATTAGTTACGCCGTAACCCAGGTCTGGCCTATAAATACCCCACGATTTCTAGCATTTCAAAGCATCCCATTCCACACACAACAACCAAAGAACGTGGGAAGAAGCCAAAGGCAGGTCTAGAGGAGCATACGGAGCTGTCTCCAAGGGAGAAATCACTCCCCTACGATAAGCATTAGCATTTTATCTTTTATTTACTTTCGATTCATGTATTTCGTAACTTTGAATATTGAATTGATTTGTATGGTAAATATGAGCGGCTAAGCACCTCTTGGTGCTGGCCTAGTTATGATTCCTTAATTGTTTTGTATGTGTTTACATTACTTCCGCATAATTATTTCTAAGTGTATGCATGCATAATTTATTGGTAGCTACCCTTGTTTCGGTAGTTTTGAATGGCGGTAGAGGCCAATTTCCTAGGAGATATGACCAACTGACCCTAGGTGAGTGGACTGAGACGGGAAGGGTAAGATATGACCAACTGAAGACCCTTTCTACTTGTGCGATTTGACCAACTGATCACCTACCGTTTGGATGAACTTAAGAATTAGGGGGTGAGTGTTTAAGTTGCTTACTCCCGGGCACTCATTATTATAAATCTAGCATGTAGCGGTACTTAATGACTTGGCTTAGGGGACCAGGAACAACAGGACTTATGAGGGGACACCTTACTTCTCCTGTGGTGGCATCTTTGCTGATAGGTTAGGGCGAATTGACCAAATGTTGTCCTCTCGACTTTGACTCCACCTGAAGTAATTGGAAGTAAGTAGAAGTAGACATTACTAGTTAGGAGGAATAACTAGGTTAGCACCACTCTCCTCTAATGATTATTCATTTGCCTTTTATTTGCTTTTATCTGCTTTAGTAGTTTAATAATTTATTCCTTATCAAAATCATATTAAAATCTGTGACACCTAGACTTAGTAATAATCCAACACACATATCTCTTGGGACGACCTCGGTTTTACCGAATACTACACTACACACTACCAGGTACACTATGGTCGACCATAGGTATAACGAGACTTTATAAATATTAAAACCTGGTCAATAAAACCTGCATCAGTATCCTTAGAAGCAACCGGATGGTACTCAAACTATATATGATTATTAACCCTATAATCATTATCAAATTGTGTATACATAAATCTTGATTCAATATCAGATTAGGGTTTTGTATTTTCTTATGTATATATTTTTTCATGTTTATTAACGAATTCAAGTACACTTTCATGGTATCATATATAGCGTTCCTGTTCCAAATTATCTTTATTTTTTCTTTTCATTTTTCTGAACGTTTCTAAATTATCTCTAAAACTCTAATCTAATAATGGCCAAAACCTATCTATGCACAACTAGATATGTAATAACATATCCGCTAATAGTTTGCATTATTTGCTTGTAAGGCCTTTATGGCTATTCTTTTTTTGGGTAAAGAGTTTCCTGGTAAAATATATTACTCCGAAAAAAATAGTTAACCACAACGGTTGATGGTGAGTCTCACAAGTCAGCCCAAGAAGGCTAAACAAACACTCCAACAGAGAAGAAGACCTAACCTAGCATAAGAATGATATTCCATACTTATGCATAACAAGAAAGAAACTTATCTAATTTGTCCCTAAAGATGAATGCCATATCCATAAGCATCTCCCATTGGGAACTAGTCAAACCATAATCATCAAGATCTTCATTAGCATACGGGTTTTGTTCATAGGTATCCTCCTTCAATCTCTCATATAAACGCTTCTTACCAGCTCCACCACCACTATTGAGACTATCATTCTTCATGTAACTAGAAGTTTTATTTTCGGCTTCAAAAACTTTATCATCATCATCATCACCATCATAGCTTTCCAAATTACCCAAATCCATATCCACGAGAGCAAGATTATCACATTATTCCCAACATTTTCCATACCCAATTCACAACCCATGCTTGAACCGTGACCCACATTAAAAAAGATACGTGTTAGTCGAAACGTGAGAAGGAATAGTAGAAGCCACATTCGGGCTAGTAACATTAGGAAAAGTGTACACCATACTAGGAATGTCAACAGTAGATTTGGAATTACCCGTTGGTTGAACATTTTCTATTGTAGAATCATATATCTCATCAAGACCAGCAAATAACCACATTACAATCATTTGAAGGCGATTTAGATGTAGATGCCACGTTGGTTGAAGTGTTCACCACTTTCGCAGCCTTCTTAGCTTGTCTAGATGTAGACGCCTCTTTTGTGTTATCTTTAGGAGGAGACGCCTTGGTAGCCTTAGAAGCAACCGGATGGTACTCAAACTTCCTTCCTTTCCACTTCACAACAGTAAATCCATCATTAGACTTTCTCTTAGGTACACCCCAATAAATATCTTTGCTTTTACTCGTCCCATTAACCATACATTTAGGAGCGGCTTTGGACAATCATCATTCAAGTGACCATAAAGCAAACAAGTACTACAATGAGGTGGTTTCCACTTGTATTGAATTCAAATAGTTTCCTTTGTATACCCTTCCCCTACAAGTTTACGAACAACCAACACTAAATTATCACGAAAATCGTTGGAAGCATTGATTTCAATCAAAGCTCTCGCATAACTACTGCCCCCCATGACTCCAAACACATGGTATTAGTTTAAGAATCAAGCATCATAGGAATACCAATTTTAGAAGCAATGTGACTCAAACCATCTAGAGTATAAGCAACAATAGAGACATTGTGAAACTTCACCCATAACGGAACACATGACAAATCTTCCTTAAGATGACTTATTGATGGGGACCACTTGTTAAGAAAGATGGGGATTCTACGAATCATCCAAGGTCCATCCCGAAGAATAGCCTCAGATTCCTTTATAGATGAGAAGCTGAAAAAGAATAAACCGTTTACATTCATCGTAACTTTCTGAATACCATATTTACCCTAATTTTTACGCAAGAACCATTCAACCGCATGCAGTCTTTTACCAATAACATACCCATAAAGTGAAATTTTCATCCACTCATTCACCTCTTGAACCGAAACTATAGGTAAATCCACATCATAATCAGCATCTTTAGGCAATGTTTCTTCCATTAATCGAAAATTACCTTTAGTTGAAGATGTAGGGCTAGGTTTAGAAGCATACGAGAGGGAGATTCCACATTAGACTTGGTCACTGGTAATTTATCTACCTTGTTAGTACTAGCATCACCACTCATTTCCTCATCAAAGCTTTACACACAGCCAAAATAGCAGGATATTTAGGATTATTAACCATAACATCGACATCATTGTTATTAGGATTTTGAGAAAAATCCCTAGTACTACTCTCAACATGCTTAGTAACTGTTGGAACCTGGTCATTTGCATCAGGTATACAAGTAGCACTCACAGCATGCTTATCAACGCCCTGTAATGGTTTCCCATCGTCGTCAACAAATACAAGTTTCCCAGAAAGCATGTGTTGTTCAATAACACTTATTTTACTTGCTAAAGAAGTGAACTTAGGCGATCACCTGCTGAAGGTTGTACACCAACAGGTTCCAAGTTCGAGTCTTCCTTCCCACTAGTATCGATCTTTATCAACGTTCCCATTTTTGATTTTCCATAGTTTGATCGGCCAAACTATGTTTTTTCTTATTTTTCTTATCACCCTTCCCTCCCAAATCCAAAAACCCAATTTTAATACCCAAAACATGTACATACATAGAAATCAAGAAGAAAATACACATCTATATCTTCAATAACAATGTATCCTATTCCATGTAACTTGTTCTCTCTAGCATCTTCCTAGCTTTTTATATATGTATTAGCAGCTGTTAAAAAAAACATAAAAATTAAAAAATGATTGGCTAGATTTAAGGGTTAAACAAGCATTTTTCTTACGATATGTAGAAATTTTTGTTTTATGCAGTAGAATTTTACTTAAATCAACACAGAAATTTCTTAACTCAAAACCCAAAATTTATAATCTTCTTGACCAATGACACACTAGGAGTTATCAAATACCTATACAGATAGAAGATTGTATCCAATGGGTCCTAAACTCTGGTAATATTAACACAAAATACCAAAATTATATAGTTACAAATAGCTTGTAGGTAGAAGTATTCCAGAAGCAGTACCAGCAGCATAAGAGCAAGACGAAACTGCAGGTTTACCCACATATACAAGGCTAACATCTTTTAATCTTATCCCACTACACGGACTCCCTTTACTACAATCAAATTTCACAGCCACTTGTGTTGCTGATGTTCCATGCACATTCTCATACGCCACGTTGCTGATTTTTACACCTGAAACTTGATCATTTGGGCAATTTTTTTTGGGTAAAGGGTTTCCCCGGTAAATATATTACTCCAAAAAACATTTAAGTACAAAGGATATGAGTGAAGTCTCATATCTCAGCCCGTTACATAGGCGGTAAAGCTAACATAACAAGACACTTCCTATCCTTAAAACAGTAAAACAACCACTACTCACTAGATTACATTTGACATAAAACCAAGCATAACCTAACGTCTAGATTGCTTACTACCACGACCTTGTAGTTTGATATCATACATGTCAGAAAAAGCATCCAATTGCCCTGGTAAATCATAGACCTGATCCGCATAATTATCATAATAATCTTCAAGTTCATGACCGCAGCCATTTGATGCGAGAAATTTAGCCATAGGATTATCCGGCTCAAGCACCTCCTCATCATCACTGTCAGAAACAATCACATCCCCCACTTTAGAGAATGGGTTACCCACCATAGAATATGGAGAGGAAGAAGAACTAGGCTTAGTAGCCGTATCATGCGCCTTTTCTTTCAAATCAACCTTTTTAAGAGGTTTACCATCATCATCCACAAGAGTAACTTTCCCCTCAATAATTAGCTTTTCAAGCTCCTCAATTTTTCCAACAATAGGAGTAGTATTAGTGCTACCATTTCCACCCTTAACAGAGCTACCATCTTTGGTCAAGTCAACAGTAACACTAGGAATATCAGTACCAGGGTGCAGGATTACTCCCCTTTACCAAAAAAAAAACTAGGAATATCAGCCTCATTAGTATCAACCATATTAAGAGCATCAAACGGATTTGATGTATCAATATTCGTCCCACTTGTACTAGCCACTTCAGTAATCATCTTCTTTGTAGCATTCGGCTTCTTCGACACAGGCTGATACACCTGCTTCTTATTTATAGAAGGGTGATCATTTGGACAATTCCCATTGTTCGGACAATATTTTCCGTCTATTATGATTGGGTATTTTACATTAACCATCGTTGCGCCTTTAAAAAAATATTTTTCACGAACACATTGCTTCGTCGAGCCCATGTCTTCATCCTCAAACCATTTTGAGTACCTATAAATGTTGTGGATTTTACAGTTATGTTTTGGACACCGGCTTCTTGTAATTCCCAACCTAGACTCCCGATGCTGCATCCAGAAATTTTATATAAGGTTATTTTATATTTTAGCTGCATTCACACGATTATTTTACTGTTAAAAACCACATTTTAATTTGCAGTTTCCAATCACCGGAACCCCATTTCTAAAAGTTATAATTGAAAGGCCTTCTTTCTAATTATTTTCATTATTTCGGCACTATTGTTTTAGTGTAAAAGTAGTGTTTTTCATGAACTGCCAACTTAAACTCACCTAGCCATGTCATCTAAGAATGGAGAAACATGATTGGTTGGATTTAACTTAGTGAGCACATGACATCAGATAATGGATATGTATCTAAGTTGAGCCAAAACATATTTATCTTTTAAATAGACGTACCTTATGCCGTGACCAGGCCCACATACAATTTTCTCTATCCAGACATTGGAATTGCCTGGGCCTATTGAGATGCAGTCGTCTCCTGTCGAGATCTTAGAGTTCAAGATGGTGATGCCGGTGGAAGATGATAAATGGATACCATCTGTATTCGGGCTGTGCCCGGATGCTACGATGCTAACTCCTTGTAGTTTTGCATTGGTGCATGCATAGAGCATGATATGAAACATCTGACTGTTTAATGACCTTAAGTTACTGATTACTATGTTTTGGGAATGATAGAAACGAAGTGTCTGCAATACATATATACATAGATGAATTAGCAATACATATATACATAAATTAATTAACAAGAAACATATGCATTGCCACAACTATACTTTTTGCTTACTTTTATCAACATATATGGCTTGAGGAAATGTTTGCATTTTTTTGTCTAGTTGCTCATATTTATCATAACTGTGTAAATAGTGTTTAGATCTTTTTTTTTGGGTAAAGGGGAGTAATCCTGCACCCTGGTAAATATATTAACCAAATAAACGTTTAAGTACAATGGATATGAGTGAAATCCCATATCTCAGCCCGTTACATAGGCATAGAGCTTACATAACAAGATACTTCCTGTTTTCTAACCAAGAAAACAAACCACTACTCAAATGATAACATATGACACAAAGAAAATAAAATTACTTCCTAGGACCTTGAAACGTTGTGCCATACATGGCATTAAAAGCATCCAAATTCCCCGGAAGATCACGAACCTGTTTCGCATAGTCATCGAAATCATAGTCATCATACTCATCTTCAAACTCTTGGCCACCACCAAATATATTAGCAGACTCATCAAATGGGTTAGAAACAACCTCATCTTCAGAATCGGACACTACAATCTCTCCCACTTTAGAAAAATAGTTAACTCTCTTAGTAGAAGAGGCAGGCGGTATACAAGAATCACTAGTTTGAGGAGCCACTACCGACTCCTTCTCTTTCAAATCACCCACAAGAGGCTCTTGTGATGCAGTACCTGTCTTAGTAGACTTATCTTCATTAACTTCCATTGTATAACCAGAATCCACATCCTTGATAGTGTCATTAGAAGGAATACCAGACGCATCCGTATGTTCCATATTAAGAGCATCAAACTGGTTAGATGTAGTGATCTTGGTTCCACTCGAACTAGCCACATCAGAAGCATTCTTCTTAGTGACTACCACTTTCTTAGGTTCAGGAGGAGTCTTCTTGGGTTGGTATTGAAACTGTTTACCCACAACAGGTATGAAAAACCCTCCTTGACTCGGAATAGAAGACCCACCTTGCTTTCCCTTCTTCCTATTATTAACCGTCTTGAAACCATCATTTGCACGCTTAGAAGGCTGAGTAGGAGGTTCAACAACTTTAGGACAATCAATAGGAGTATGACCAAAAATCTTACATTTATCACAATGCGGTGGTTTCCACTCATATTCAACCCGTATCGTCTCGATAGTCGACCCCGACCCATCAAGTAACGGAATCTCAACAGTAAGGCTGTCCCTAAGAAGCTCATCCGACTTCACATCAATCATGCATCTAGCAAAACTACTACGGCCCCACGAGTCCTTGCACATTTGGCTAGTAAAGGCATCTAACCTTTTAGGCGTGCCTATCAATGTGACAAGGAGACTAAGGCCATCATCAGAAAACATAGCAAGAGGAACGTCATGGAATTTAACCCACACCGGGATATTGGTCAAATCCTCTTTAAGTAAGTTGGTGTTCACTGTCCATGGTTTAAGAATAATAGGTACATTATTAATCAACCAAGGACCGTTTTCAATAACGTCATCAACACCTTTCTTCGAATTAAACTTAAAAAAGAAGAAACCCTTTGCATTCATCATAACCTTTTGTATACCAAACTTAGCCCACACATTGCGTACAAAGTAATCAACAACAGGAAAAGCAAGGCGTTTACCAAGGAAATACCCATACAAAGTATTCTCAAACCTAGTGTTTACCTCTTCAACCACTTTCATCGGGACAGAAAGATCCACACCATTAGCTTTCTTACTACATTCCAACCTACGAAAGTTAGACATGTGTTTCATTGGTTCAGTAGAAGTAACACCAGCATACGATGAAGCAGGCTGTTTCAAAGCATCAACATTATTAGGACTACTAGTAACATTATTAGGACTACTAGTATCCTTACTAGTATCATGAGGAGGTGTCGAATAATAACCAATAGCAGTAAGCATCTCCCGTAGCTCCTTTTGAGACTGCGGCACCTTAAGATGCTCAAATGTATTAGCCCCAGTAGAAGTAGTAGCATCCAGTGTCACAGCTGGTTTTAATGGTTGCCCATCATCACCCACAAGAACAAGTTTTCCCTCAAGAATTTGTTTTTCAATAGCACGAATTTTCAATAGAGTATCATTACCCTCAGGCGTATCATGAGTAGATGCATTATGACTAGGGCTCGAACCAAGTGAAATCGGCTCCACTTTTCCATCAGTACGCGAACTACTCCCCTCTTAAATAGTGTTTAGATCTATATGTGAAGATTTTGAAATTAGTCCAGGGAATTTCCTCATTTATAAGTGCAGAAAAAATATTTGCTCTTAAGCATGTAAAATATAAATAATTAGTTTAGATTTAAGCAAGAGGAAGCACTGGGTAAATTGAGGATTATCGAATAATCACTACACTTAACAGCGTCAGCAAATAAAATATGTATGCTTATAAGTGTGAATATTTTAGTGCAATGAGACATAATATCTTTGTGCTTATATAAACATACTTTACTCGCAACCACCTCATCTTCAGAATCAGACACCACGATCTCTCCCACTTTAGAAAAAGGGTTAACTCTCTTAGTAGAAGAGGCGGGCGGAATACAAGAATCACTAGTTTTAGGAGCCACACCCGACTCCATCTCTTTCCAATCACTCACAAGGGGTTCTTGTGATGCAGTACCTGTCTTAGTAGACTTATCTTCATTAACTTCCATTGTACGACCAGAATCCACATCCTCGTTGGTGTCATTTGAAGGAATATTAAGAGCATCAAACTGATTAGATGTAGAGATCTTTGTTCCACTCGAACTAGCCACATCAGAAGCATTCTTCTTAGTGACTTCCACTTTCTTAGGTTTAGGAGGAGTCTTTTTGGGTTGATATTGAAACTGTTTACCCACAACAGGTTTGAAAAACCCTCCTTGACCCGGAATAGAAGACCCACCTTGCTTTCCCTTCTTCCTATTATTAACCGTCTTGAAACCATCATTTGCACGCTTAGAAGGCTGAGTAGGAGGTTCAACAACTTTAGGACAATCAATAGGAGTATGACCAAAAATCTTACATTTATCACAATGCGGTGGTTTCCACTCATATTCAACCCGTATCGTCTCGATAGTCGACCCCGACCCATCAAGTAACGGAATCTCAACAGTAAGGCTGTCCCTAAGAAGCTCATCCGACTTCACATCAATCATGCATCTAGCAAAACTACTACGGCCCCACGAGTCCTTGCACATTTGGCTAGTAAAGGCATCTAACCTTTTAGGCGTGCCTATCAATGTGACAAGGAGACTAAGGCCATCATCAGAAAACATAGCAAGAGGAACGTCATGGAATTTAACCCACACCGGGATATTGGTCAAATCCTCTTTAAGTAAGTTGGTGTTCACTGTCCATGGTTTAAGAATAATAGGTACATTATTAATCAACCAAGGACCGTTTTCAATAACGTCATCAACACCTTTCTTCGAATTAAACTTAAAAAAGAAGAAACCCTTTGCATTCATCATAACCTTTTGTATACCAAACTTAGCCCACACATTGCGTACAAAGTAATCAACAACAGGAAAAGCAAGGCGTTTACCAAGGAAATACCCATACAAAGTATTCTCAAACCTAGTGTTTACCTCTTCAACCACTTTCATCGGGACAGAAAGATCCACACCATTAGCTTTCTTACTACATTCCAACCTACGAAAGTTAGACATGTGTTTCATTGGTTCAGTAGAAGTAACACCAGCATACGATGAAGCAGGCTGTTTCAAAGCATCAACATTATTAGGACTACTAGTAACATTATTAGGACTACTAGTATCCTTACTAGTATCATGAGGAGGTGTCGAATAATAACCAATAGCAGTAAGCATCTCCCGTAGCTCCTTTTGAGACTGCGGCACCTTAAGATGCTCAAATGTATTAGCCCCAGTAGAAGTAGTAGCATCCAGTGTCACAGCTGGTTTTAATGGTTGCCCATCATCACCCACAAGAACAAGTTTTCCCTCAAGAATTTGTTTTTCAATAGCACGAATTTTCAATAGAGTATCATTACCCTCAGGCGTATCATGAGTAGATGCATTATGACTAGGGCTCGAACCAAGTGAAATCGGCTCCACTTTTCCATCAGTACGCGAACTACTCCCCTCTTAAATAGTGTTTAGATCTATATGTGAAGATTTTGAAATTAGTCCAGGGAATTTCCTCATTTATAAGTGCAGAAAAAATATTTGCTCTTAAGCATGTAAAATATAAATAATTAGTTTAGATTTAAGCAAGAGGAAGCACTGGGTAAATTGAGGATTATCGAATAATCACTACACTTAACAGCGTCAGCAAATAAAATATGTATGCTTATAAGTGTGAATATTTTAGTGCAATGAGACATAATATCTTTGTGCTTATATAAACATACTTTACTCGCAACCACCTCATCTTCAGAATCAGACACCACGATCTCTCCCACTTTAGAAAAAGGGTTAACTCTCTTAGTAGAAGAGGCGGGCGGAATACAAGAATCACTAGTTTTAGGAGCCACACCCGACTCCATCTCTTTCCAATCACTCACAAGGGGTTCTTGTGATGCAGTACCTGTCTTAGTAGACTTATCTTCATTAACTTCCATTGTACGACCAGAATCCACATCCTCGTTGGTGTCATTTGAAGGAATATTAAGAGCATCAAACTGATTAGATGTAGAGATCTTTGTTCCACTCGAACTAGCCACATCAGAAGCATTCTTCTTAGTGACTTCCACTTTCTTAGGTTTAGGAGGAGTCTTTTTGGGTTGATATTGAAACTGTTTACCCACAACAGGTTTGAAAAACCCTCCTTGACCCGGAATAGAAGACCCACCTTGCTTTCCCTTCTTCCTATTATTAACCGTCTTGAAACCATCATTTGCACGCTTAGAAGGCTGAGTAGGAGGTTCAACAACTTTAGGACAATCAATAGGAGTATGACCAAAAATCTTACATTTATCACAATGCGGTGGTTTCCACTCATATTCAACCCGTATCGTCTCGATAGTCGACCCCGACCCATCAAGTAACGGAATCTCAACAGTAAGGCTGTCCCTAAGAAGCTCATCCGACTTCACATCAATCATGCATCTAGCAAAACTACTACGGCCCCACGAGTCCTTGCACATTTGGCTAGTAAAGGCATCTAACCTTTTAGGCGTGCCTATCAATGTGACAAGGAGACTAAGGCCATCATCAGAAAACATAGCAAGAGGAACGTCATGGAATTTAACCCACACCGGGATATTGGTCAAATCCTCTTTAAGTAAGTTGGTGTTCACTGTCCATGGTTTAAGAATAATAGGTACATTATTAATCAACCAAGGACCGTTTTCAATAACGTCATCAACACCTTTCTTCGAATTAAACTTAAAAAAGAAGAAACCCTTTGCATTCATCATAACCTTTTGTATACCAAACTTAGCCCACACATTGCGTACAAAGTAATCAACAACAGGAAAAGCAAGGCGTTTACCAAGGAAATACCCATACAAAGTATTCTCAAACCTAGTGTTTACCTCTTCAACCACTTTCATCGGGACAGAAAGATCCACACCATTAGCTTTCTTACTACATTCCAACCTACGAAAGTTAGACATGTGTTTCATTGGTTCAGTAGAAGTAACACCAGCATACGATGAAGCAGGCTGTTTCAAAGCATCAACATTATTAGGACTACTAGTAACATTATTAGGACTACTAGTATCCTTACTAGTATCATGAGGAGGTGTCGAATAATAACCAATAGCAGTAAGCATCTCCCGTAGCTCCTTTTGAGACTGCGGCACCTTAAGATGCTCAAATGTATTAGCCCCAGTAGAAGTAGTAGCATCCAGTGTCACAGCTGGTTTTAATGGTTGCCCATCATCACCCACAAGAACAAGTTTTCCCTCAAGAATTTGTTTTTCAATAGCACGAATTTTCAATAGAGTATCATTACCCTCAGGCGTATCATGAGTAGATGCATTATGACTAGGGCTCGAACCAAGTGAAATCGGCTCCACTTTTCCATCAGTACGCGAACTACTCCCCTCTTAAATAGTGTTTAGATCTATATGTGAAGATTTTGAAATTAGTCCAGGGAATTTCCTCATTTATAAGTGCAGAAAAAATATTTGCTCTTAAGCATGTAAAATATAAATAATTAGTTTAGATTTAAGCAAGAGGAAGCACTGGGTAAATTGAGGATTATCGAATAATCACTACACGTAACAGCGTCAGCAAATAAAATATGTATGCTTATAAGTGTGAATATTTTAGTGCAATGAGACATAATATCTTTGTGCTTATATAAACATACTTTACTCGCAACCACCTCATCTTCAGAATCAGACACCACGATCTCTCCCACTTTAGAAAAAGGGTTAACTCTCTTAGTAGAAGAGGCGGGCGGAATACAAGAATCACTAGTTTTAGGAGCCACACCCGACTCCATCTCTTTCCAATCACTCACAAGGGGTTCTTGTGATGCAGTACCTGTCTTAGTAGACTTATCTTCATTAACTTCCATTGTACGACCAGAATCCACATCCTCGTTGGTGTCATTTGAAGGAATATTAAGAGCATCAAACTGATTAGATGTAGAGATCTTTGTTCCACTCGAACTAGCCACATCAGAAGCATTCTTCTTAGTGACTTCCACTTTCTTAGGTTTAGGAGGAGTCTTTTTGGGTTGATATTGAAACTGTTTACCCACAACAGGTTTGAAAAACCCTCCTTGACCCGGAATAGAAGACCCACCTTGCTTTCCCTTCTTCCTATTATTAACCGTCTTGAAACCATCATTTGCACGCTTAGAAGGCTGAGTAGGAGGTTCAACAACTTTAGGACAATCAATAGGAGTATGACCAAAAATCTTACATTTATCACAATGCGGTGGTTTCCACTCATATTCAACCCGTATCGTCTCGATAGTCGACCCCGACCCATCAAGTAACGGAATCTCAACAGTAAGGCTGTCCCTAAGAAGCTCATCCGACTTCACATCAATCATGCATCTAGCAAAACTACTACGGCCCCACGAGTCCTTGCACATTTGGCTAGTAAAGGCATCTAACCTTTTAGGCGTGCCTATCAATGTGACAAGGAGACTAAGGCCATCATCAGAAAACATAGCAAGAGGAACGTCATGGAATTTAACCCACACCGGGATATTGGTCAAATCCTCTTTAAGTAAGTTGGTGTTCACTGTCCATGGTTTAAGAATAATAGGTACATTATTAATCAACCAAGGACCGTTTTCAATAACGTCATCAACACCTTTCTTCGAATTAAACTTAAAAAAGAAGAACCCCTTTGCATTCATCATAACCTTTTGTATACCAAACTTAGCCCACACATTGCGTACAAAGTAATCAACAACAGGAAAAGCAAGGCGTTTACCAAGGAAATACCCATACAAAGTATTCTCAAACCTAGTGTTTACCTCTTCAACCACTTTCATCGGGACAGAAAGATCCACACCATTAGCTTTCTTACTACATTCCAACCTACGAAAGTTAGACATGTGTTTCATTGGTTCAGTAGAAGTAACACCAGCATACGATGAAGCAGGCTGTTTCAAAGCATCAACATTATTAGGACTACTAGTAGCATTATTAGGACTACTAGTATCCTTACTAGTATCATGAGGAGGTGTCGAATAATAACCAATAGCAGTAAGCATCTCCTGTAGCTCCTTTTGAGACTGCGGCACCTTAAGATGCTCAAATGTATTAGCCCCAGTAGAAGTAGTAGCATCCAGTGTCACAGCTGGTTTTAATGGTTGCCCATCATCACCCACAAGAACAAGTTTTCCCTCAAGAATTTGTTTTTCAATAGCACGAATTTTCAATAGAGTATCATTACCCTCAGGCGTATCATGAGTAGATGCATTATGACTAGGGCTCGAACCAAGTGAAATCGGCTCCACTTTTCCATCAGTACGCGAACTACTCCCCTCTTAAATAGTGTTTAGATCTATATGTGAAGATTTTGAAATTAGTCCAGGGAATTTCCTCATTTATAAGTGCAGAAAAAATATTTGCTCTTAAGCATGTAAAATATAAATAATTAGTTTAGATTTAAGCAAGAGGAAGCACTGGGTAAATTGAGGATTATCGAATAATCACTACACTTAACAGCGTCAGCAAATAAAATATGTATGCTTATAAGTGTGAATATTTTAGTGCAATGAGACATAATATCTTTGTGCTTATATAAACATACTTTACTCGCAACCACCTCATCTTCAGAATCAGACACCACGATCTCTCCCACTTTAGAAAAAGGGTTAACTCTCTTAGTAGAAGAGGCGGGAGGAATACAAGAATCACTAGTTTTAGGAGCCACACCCGACTCCATCTCTTTCCAATCACTCACAAGGGGTTCTTGTGATGCAGTACCTGTCTTAGTAGACTTATCTTCATTAACTTCCATTGTACGACCAGAATCCACATCCTCGTTGGTGTCATTTGAAGGAATATTAAGAGCATCAAACTGATTAGATGTAGAGGTCTTTGTTCCACTCGAACTAGCCACATCAGAAGCATTCTTCTTAGTGACTTCCACTTTCTTAGGTTTAGGAGGAGTCTTTTTGGGTTGATATTGAAACTGTTTACCCACAACAGGTTTGAAAAACCCTCCTTGACCCGGAATAGAAGACCCACCTTGCTTTCCCTTCTTCCTATTATTAACCGTCTTGAAACCATCATTTGCACGCTTAGAAGGCTGAGTAGGAGGTTCAACAACTTTAGGACAATCAATAGGAGTATGACCAAAAATCTTACATTTATCACAATGCGGTGGTTTCCACTCATATTCAACCCGTATCGTCTCGATAGTCGACCCCGACCCATCAAGTAACGGAATCTCAACAGTAAGGCTGTCCCTAAGAAGCTCATCCGACTTCACATCAATCATGCATCTAGCAAAACTACTACGGCCCCACGAGTCCTTGCACATTTGGCTAGTAAAGGCATCTAACCTTTTAGGCGTGCCTATCAATGTGACAAGGAGACTAAGGCCATCATCAGAAAACATAGCAAGAGGAACGTCATGGAATTTAACCCACACCGGGATATTGGTCAAATCCTCTTTAAGTAAGTTGGTGTTCACTGTCCATGGTTTAAGAATAATAGGTACATTATTAATCAACCAAGGACCGTTTTCAATAACGTCATCAACACCTTTCTTCGAATTAAACTTAAAAAAGAAGAAACCCTTTGCATTCATCATAACCTTTTGTATACCAAACTTAGCCCACACATTGCGTACAAAGTAATCAACAACAGGAAAAGCAAGGCGTTTACCAAGGAAATACCCATACAAAGTATTCTCAAACCTAGTGTTTACCTCTTCAACCACTTTCATCGGGACAGAAAGATCCACACCATTAGCTTTCTTACTACATTCCAACCTACGAAAGTTAGACATGTGTTTCATTGGTTCAGTAGAAGTAACACCAGCATACGATGAAGCAGGCTGTTTCAAAGCATCAACATTATTAGGACTACTAGTAACATTATTAGGACTACTAGTATCCTTACTAGTATCATGAGGAGGTGTCGAATAATAACCAATAGCAGTAAGCATCTCCCGTAGCTCCTTTTGAGACTGCGGCACCTTAAGATGCTCAAATGTATTAGCCCCAGTAGAAGTAGTAGCATCCAGTGTCACAGCTGGTTTTAATGGTTGCCCATCATCACCCACAAGAACAAGTTTTCCCTCAAGAATTTGTTTTTCAATAGCACGAATTTTCAATAGAGTATCATTACCCTCAGGCGTATCATGAGTAGATGCATTATGACTAGGGCTCGAACCAAGTGAAATCGGCTCCACTTTTCCATCAGTACGCGAACTACTCCCCTCTTAAATAGTGTTTAGATCTATATGTGAAGATTTTGAAATTAGTCCAGGGAATTTCCTCATTTATAAGTGCAGAAAAAATATTTGCTCTTAAGCATGTAAAATATAAATAATTAGTTTAGATTTAAGCAAGAGGAAGCACTGGGTAAATTGAGGATTATCGAATAATCACTACACTTAACAGCGTCAGCAAATAAAATATGTATGCTTATAAGTGTGAATATTTTAGTGCAATGAGACATAATATCTTTGTGCTTATATAAACATACTTTACTCGCAACCACCTCATCTTCAGAATCAGACACCACGATCTCTCCCACTTTAGAAAAAGGGTTAACTCTCTTAGTAGAAGAGGCGGGCGGAATACAAGAATCACTAGTTTTAGGAGCCACACCCGACTCCATCTCTTTCCAATCACTCACAAGGGGTTCTTGTGATGCAGTACCTGTCTTAGTAGACTTATCTTCATTAACTTCCATTGTACGACCAGAATCCACATCCTCGTTGGTGTCATTTGAAGGAATATTAAGAGCATCAAACTGATTAGATGTAGAGATCTTTGTTCCACTCGAACTAGCCACATCAGAAGCATTCTTCTTAGTGACTTCCACTTTCTTAGGTTTAGGAGGAGTCTTTTTGGGTTGATATTGAAACTGTTTACCCACAACAGGTTTGAAAAACCCTCCTTGACCCGGAATAGAAGACCCACCTTGCTTTCCCTTCTTCCTATTATTAACCGTCTTGAAACCATCATTTGCACGCTTAGAAGGCTGAGTAGGAGGTTCAACAACTTTAGGACAATCAATAGGAGTATGACCAAAAATCTTACATTTATCACAATGCGGTGGTTTCCACTCATATTCAACCCGTATCGTCTCGATAGTCGACCCCGACCCATCAAGTAACGGAATCTCAACAGTAAGGCTGTCCCTAAGAAGCTCATCCGACTTCACATCAATCATGCATCTAGCAAAACTACTACGGCCCCACGAGTCCTTGCACATTTGGCTAGTAAAGGCATCTAACCTTTTAGGCGTGCCTATCAATGTGACAAGGAGACTAAGGCCATCATCAGAAAACATAGCAAGAGGAACGTCATGGAATTTAACCCACACCGGGATATTGGTCAAATCCTCTTTAAGTAAGTTGGTGTTCACTGTCCATGGTTTAAGAATAATAGGTACATTATTAATCAACCAAGGACCGTTTTCAATAACGTCATCAACACCTTTCTTCGAATTAAACTTAAAAAAGAAGAAACCCTTTGCATTCATCATAACCTTTTGTATACCAAACTTAGCCCACACATTGCGTACAAAGTAATCAACAACAGGAAAAGCAAGGCGTTTACCAAGGAAATACCCATACAAAGTATTCTCAAACCTAGTGTTTACCTCTTCAACCACTTTCATCGGGACAGAAAGATCCACACCATTAGCTTTCTTACTACATTCCAACCTACGAAAGTTAGACATGTGTTTCATTGGTTCAGTAGAAGTAACACCAGCATACGATGAAGCAGGCTGTTTCAAAGCATCAACATTATTAGGACTACTAGTAACATTATTAGGACTACTAGTATCCTTACTAGTATCATGAGGAGGTGTCGAATAATAACCAATAGCAGTAAGCATCTCCCGTAGCTCCTTTTGAGACTGCGGCACCTTAAGATGCTCAAATGTATTAGCCCCAGTAGAAGTAGTAGCATCCAGTGTCACAGCTGGTTTTAATGGTTGCCCATCATCACCCACAAGAACAAGTTTTCCCTCAAGAATTTGTTTTTCAATAGCACGAATTTTCAATAGAGTATCATTACCCTCAGGCGTATCATGAGTAGATGCATTATGACTAGGGCTCGAACCAAGTGAAATCGGCTCCACTTTTCCATCAGTACGCGAACTACTCCCCTCTTAAATAGTGTTTAGATCTATATGTGAAGATTTTGAAATTAGTCCAGGGAATTTCCTCATTTATAAGTGCAGAAAAAATATTTGCTCTTAAGCATGTAAAATATAAATAATTAGTTTAGATTTAAGCAAGAGGAAGCACTGGGTAAATTGAGGATTATCGAATAATCACTACACTTAACAGCGTCAGCAAATAAAATATGTATGCTTATAAGTGTGAATATTTTAGTGCAATGAGACATAATATCTTTGTGCTTATATAAACATACTTTACTCGCAACCACCTCATCTTCAGAATCAGACACCACGATCTCTCCCACTTTAGAAAAAGGGTTAACTCTCTTAGTAGAAGAGGCGGGCGGAATACAAGAATCACTAGTTTTAGGAGCCACACCCGACTCCATCTCTTTCCAATCACTCACAAGGGGTTCTTGTGATGCAGTACCTGTCTTAGTAGACTTATCTTCATTAACTTCCATTGTACGACCAGAATCCACATCCTCGTTGGTGTCATTTGAAGGAATATTAAGAGCATCAAACTGATTAGATGTAGAGATCTTTGTTCCACTCGAACTAGCCACATCAGAA
Source organism: Chrysanthemum seticuspe (assembly GCA_019973895.1). NCBI lineage: Eukaryota > Viridiplantae > Streptophyta > Magnoliopsida > Asterales > Asteraceae > Chrysanthemum > Chrysanthemum seticuspe. The sequence goes on from BPTQ01000008.1 coordinate 13,926,238, forward strand.
GCATTCTTCTTAGTGACTTCCACTTTCTTAGGTTTAGGAGGAGTCTTTTTGGGTTGATATTGAAACTGTTTACCCACAACAGGTTTGAAAAACCCTCCTTGACCCGGAATAGAAGACCCACCTTGCTTTCCCTTCTTCCTATTATTAACCGTCTTGAAACCATCATTTGCACGCTTAGAAGGCTGAGTAGGAGGTTCAACAACTTTAGGACAATCAATAGGAGTATGACCAAAAATCTTACATTTATCACAATGCGGTGGTTTCCACTCATATTCAACCCGTATCGTCTCGATAGTCGACCCCGACCCATCAAGTAACGGAATCTCAACAGTAAGGCTGTCCCTAAGAAGCTCATCCGACTTCACATCAATCATGCATCTAGCAAAACTACTACGGCCCCACGAGTCCTTGCACATTTGGCTAGTAAAGGCATCTAACCTTTTAGGCGTGCCTATCAATGTGACAAGGAGACTAAGGCCATCATCAGAAAACATAGCAAGAGGAACGTCATGGAATTTAACCCACACCGGGATATTGGTCAAATCCTCTTTAAGTAAGTTGGTGTTCACTGTCCATGGTTTAAGAATAATAGGTACATTATTAATCAACCAAGGACCGTTTTCAATAACGTCATCAACACCTTTCTTCGAATTAAACTTAAAAAAGAAGAAACCCTTTGCATTCATCATAACCTTTTGTATACCAAACTTAGCCCACACATTGCGTACAAAGTAATCAACAACAGGAAAAGCAAGGCGTTTACCAAGGAAATACCCATACAAAGTATTCTCAAACCTAGTGTTTACCTCTTCAACCACTTTCATCGGGACAGAAAGATCCACACCATTAGCTTTCTTACTACATTCCAACCTACGAAAGTTAGACATGTGTTTCATTGGTTCAGTAGAAGTAACACCAGCATACGATGAAGCAGGCTGTTTCAAAGCATCAACATTATTAGGACTACTAGTAACATTATTAGGACTACTAGTATCCTTACTAGTATCATGAGGAGGTGTCGAATAATAACCAATAGCAGTAAGCATCTCCCGTAGCTCCTTTTGAGACTGCGGCACCTTAAGATGCTCAAATGTATTAGCCCCAGTAGAAGTAGTAGCATCCAGTGTCACAGCTGGTTTTAATGGTTGCCCATCATCACCCACAAGAACAAGTTTTCCCTCAAGAATTTGTTTTTCAATAGCACGAATTTTCAATAGAGTATCATTACCCTCAGGCGTATCATGAGTAGATGCATTATGACTAGGGCTCGAACCAAGTGAAATCGGCTCCACTTTTCCATCAGTACGCGAACTACTCCCCTCTTAAATAGTGTTTAGATCTATATGTGAAGATTTTGAAATTAGTCCAGGGAATTTCCTCATTTATAAGTGCAGAAAAAATATTTGCTCTTAAGCATGTAAAATATAAATAATTAGTTTAGATTTAAGCAAGAGGAAGCACTGGGTAAATTGAGGATTATCGAATAATCACTACACTTAACAGCGTCAGCAAATAAAATATGTATGCTTATAAGTGTGAATATTTTAGTGCAATGAGACATAATATCTTTGTGCTTATATAAACATACTTTACTCGCAACCACCTCATCTTCAGAATCAGACACCACGATCTCTCCCACTTTAGAAAAAGGGTTAACTCTCTTAGTAGAAGAGGCGGGCGGAATACAAGAATCACTAGTTTTAGGAGCCACACCCGACTCCATCTCTTTCCAATCACTCACAAGGGGTTCTTGTGATGCAGTACCTGTCTTAGTAGACTTATCTTCATTAACTTCCATTGTACGACCAGAATCCACATCCTCGTTGGTGTCATTTGAAGGAATATTAAGAGCATCAAACTGATTAGATGTAGAGATCTTTGTTCCACTCGAACTAGCCACATCAGAAGCATTCTTCTTAGTGACTTCCACTTTCTTAGGTTTAGGAGGAGTCTTTTTGGGTTGATATTGAAACTGTTTACCCACAACAGGTTTGAAAAACCCTCCTTGACCCGGAATAGAAGACCCACCTTGCTTTCCCTTCTTCCTATTATTAACCGTCTTGAAACCATCATTTGCACGCTTAGAAGGCTGAGTAGGAGGTTCAACAACTTTAGGACAATCAATAGGAGTATGACCAAAAATCTTACATTTATCACAATGCGGTGGTTTCCACTCATATTCAACCCGTATCGTCTCGATAGTCGACCCCGACCCATCAAGTAACGGAATCTCAACAGTAAGGCTGTCCCTAAGAAGCTCATCCGACTTCACATCAATCATGCATCTAGCAAAACTACTACGGCCCCACGAGTCCTTGCACATTTGGCTAGTAAAGGCATCTAACCTTTTAGGCGTGCCTATCAATGTGACAAGGAGACTAAGGCCATCATCAGAAAACATAGCAAGAGGAACGTCATGGAATTTAACCCACACCGGGATATTGGTCAAATCCTCTTTAAGTAAGTTGGTGTTCACTGTCCATGGTTTAAGAATAATAGGTACATTATTAATCAACCAAGGACCGTTTTCAATAACGTCATCAACACCTTTCTTCGAATTAAACTTAAAAAAGAAGAACCCCTTTGCATTCATCATAACCTTTTGTATACCAAACTTAGCCCACACATTGCGTACAAAGTAATCAACAACAGGAAAAGCAAGGCGTTTACCAAGGAAATACCCATACAAAGTATTCTCAAACCTAGTGTTTACCTCTTCAACCACTTTCATCGGGACAGAAAGATCCACACCATTAGCTTTCTTACTACATTCCAACCTACGAAAGTTAGACATGTGTTTCATTGGTTCAGTAGAAGTAACACCAGCATACGATGAAGCAGGCTGTTTCAAAGCATCAACATTATTAGGACTACTAGTAGCATTATTAGGACTACTAGTATCCTTACTAGTATCATGAGGAGGTGTCGAATAATAACCAATAGCAGTAAGCATCTCCTGTAGCTCCTTTTGAGACTGCGGCACCTTAAGATGCTCAAATGTATTAGCCCCAGTAGAAGTAGTAGCATCCAGTGTCACAGCTGGTTTTAATGGTTGCCCATCATCACCCACAAGAACAAGTTTTCCCTCAAGAATTTTTTTTTCAATAGCACGAATTTTCAATAGAGTATCATTACCCTCAGGCGTATCATGAGTAGATGCATTATGACTAGGGCTCGAACCAAGTGAAATCGGCTCCACTTTTCCATCAGTACGCGAACTACTCCCCTCTTAAATAGTGTTTAGATCTATATGTGAAGATTTTGAAATTAGTCCAGGGAATTTCCTCATTTATAAGTGCAGAAAAAATATTTGCTCTTAAGCATGTAAAATATAAATAATTAGTTTAGATTTAAGCAAGAGGAAGCACTGGGTAAATTGAGGATTATCGAATAATCACTACACTTAACAGCGTCAGCAAATAAAATATGTATGCTTATAAGTGTGAATATTTTAGTGCAATGAGACATAATATCTTTGTGCTTATATAAACATACTTTACTCGCAACCACCTCATCTTCAGAATCAGACACCACGATCTCTCCCACTTTAGAAAAAGGGTTAACTCTCTTAGTAGAAGAGGCGGGAGGAATACAAGAATCACTAGTTTTAGGAGCCACACCCGACTCCATCTCTTTCCAATCACTCACAAGGGGTTCTTGTGATGCAGTACCTGTCTTAGTAGACTTATCTTCATTAACTTCCATTGTACGACCAGAATCCACATCCTCGTTGGTGTCATTTGAAGGAATATTAAGAGCATCAAACTGATTAGATGTAGAGGTCTTTGTTCCACTCGAACTAGCCACATCAGAAGCATTCTTCTTAGTGACTTCCACTTTCTTAGGTTTAGGAGGAGTCTTTTTGGGTTGATATTGAAACTGTTTACCCACAACAGGTTTGAAAAACCCTCCTTGACCCGGAATAGAAGACCCACCTTGCTTTCCCTTCTTCCTATTATTAACCGTCTTGAAACCATCATTTGCACGCTTAGAAGGCTGAGTAGGAGGTTCAACAACTTTAGGACAATCAATAGGAGTATGACCAAAAATCTTACATTTATCACAATGCGGTGGTTTCCACTCGTATTCAACCCGTATCGTCTCGATAGTCGACCCCGACCCATCAAGTAACGGAATCTCAACAGTAAGGCTGTCCCTAAGAAGCTCATCCGACTTCACATCAATCATGCATCTAGCAAAACTACTACGGCCCCACGAGTCCTTGCACATTTGGCTAGTAAAGGCATCTAACCTTTTAGGCGTGCCTATCAATGTGACAAGGAGACTAAGGCCATCATCAGAAAACATAGCAAGAGGAACGTCATGGAATTTAACCCACACCGGGATATTGGCCAAATCCTCTTTAAGTAAGTTGGTGTTCACTGTCCATGGTTTAAGAATAATAGGTACATTATTAATCAACCAAGGACCGTTTTCAATAACGTCATCAACACCTTTCTTCGAATTAAACTTAAAAAAGAAGAACCCCTTTGCATTCATCATAACCTTTTGTATACCAAACTTAGCCCACACATTGCGTACAAAGTAATCAACAACAGGAAAAGCAAGGCGTTTACCAAGGAAATACCCATACAAAGTATTCTCAAACCTAGTGTTTACCTCTTCAACCACTTTCATCGAGACAGAAAGATCCACACCATTAGCTTTCTTACTACATTCCAACCTACGAAAGTTAGACATGTGTTTCATTGGTTCAGTAGAAGTAACACCAGCATACGATGAAGCAGGCTGTTTCAAAGCATCAACATTATTAGGACTACTAGTAGCATTATTAGGACTACTAGTATCCTTACTAGTATCATGAGGAGGTGTCGAATAATAACCAATAGCAGTAAGCATCTCCTGTAGCTCCTTTTGAGACTGCGGCACCTTAAGATGCTCAAATGTATTAGCCCCAGTAGAAGTAGTAGCATCCAGTGTCACAGCTGGTTTTAATGGTTGCCCATCATCACCCACAAGAACAAGTTTTCCCTCAAGAATTTGTTTTTCAATAGCACGAATTTTCAATAGAGTATCATTACCCTCAGGCGTATCATGAGTAGATGCATTATGACTAGGGCTCGAACCAAGTGAAATCGGCTCCACTTTTCCATCAGTACGCGAACTACTCCCCTCTTAAATAGTGTTTAGATCTATATGTGAAGATTTTGAAATTAGTCCAGGGAATTTCCTCATTTATAAGTGCAGAAAAAATATTTGCTCTTAAGCATGTAAAATATAAATAATTAGTTTAGATTTAAGCAAGAGGAAGCACTGGGTAAATTGAGGATTATCGAATAATCACTACACTTAACAGCGTCAGCAAATAAAATATGTATGCTTATAAGTGTGAATATTTTAGTGCAATGAGACATAATATCTTTGTGCTTATATAAACATACTTTACTCGCAACCACCTCATCTTCAGAATCAGACACCACGATCTCTCCCACTTTAGAAAAAGGGTTAACTCTCTTAGTAGAAGAGGCGGGCGGAATACAAGAATCACTAGTTTTAGGAGCCACACCCGACTCCATCTCTTTCCAATCACTCACAAGGGGTTCTTGTGATGCAGTACCTGTCTTAGTAGACTTATCTTCATTAACTTCCATTGTACGACCAGAATCCACATCCTCGTTGGTGTCATTTGAAGGAATATTAAGAGCATCAAACTGATTAGATGTAGAGATCTTTGTTCCACTCGAACTAGCCACATCAGAAGCATTCTTCTTAGTGACTTCCACTTTCTTAGGTTTAGGAGGAGTCTTTTTGGGTTGATATTGAAGCTGCTTACCCACAACAGGTTTAGTAAACCCTCCTTGACCCGGAATAGTAGAACCACCTTGCTTTTCCTTCTTCTTATTATTGACCGTCTTGAAACCATCATTAACACGCTTAGTAGGCTGAGCAGGAGGTTCAACAACTTTAGGACATTCAATAAGAGTATGACCAAAAATCTTACATTTATCACAATGAGGTGGTTTCCACTCGTATTCAACCCGTATCTTCTCAATAGTCGAACCCGACCCATCAAGTAACGGTATCTCAACAGTAAGGCTGTCCCTAAGCACCTCATCCGACTTCACTTCAATCATGCATCTAGCAAAACTACTACGGCCCTACGAGTCCTTGCACATTTGGCTAGTAAAAGCATCTAACCTTTTGGGCGTGCCTATCAATGTGGCAAGGAGACTAAGGCCATCATCAGAAAACATAGCAAGAGGAACATCATGGAATTTAACCCACACCGGGATGTTGGTCAAATCCTCTTTAAGTAAGTTGGTGTTCAATGTCCATGGTTTAAGAATAATAGGTACATTTCTAATCAACCAAGGACCGTTTTCAAGGACATCATCAACACCTTTCTTCGAATTGAACTTAAAGAAGAAGAACCCCTTCGCATTCATCATTACCTTTTGTATACCAAACTTAGCCCACGCATTGCGTACAAAGTAATCAACAACAAGAAAAGCAAGGCGTTGGCCAAGGAAATACCCATACAAAGTATTCTCAAACTTAGTGTTTACCTCTTCAACCACTTTCATCGGGACAGAAAGATCCACACCATTAGCTTTCTTACTACACTCCAACCTACAAAAGTTTGACGTGTGTTTCGTACGTTCAGTAGAAGTAACACCAGCATACGATGAAGAAGGTTGTTTCAAAGCATACACACCATCCTTCTCAATACCAACAGCCCCATGTGCATTCGTATCAACCTTATCATTAGCATTAGTAGCATTAACATTAGAAGCCATAGAACCACTCGTATCTTGAGGAGGTTTTGAATAACCAATAGCAGTAAGCATCTCCTCAAGCTTCTTCTGTGACTGCGGCACCTTAAGATGCTCAAACGGATTAGCCCCAGTAGAAGTAGTAGCATCCACTGTCATGGCTGGTTTTAATGGTTGCCCATCGTCACCCACAAGAACAAGTTTTCCCTCTAAGATTTGTTTTTCAATAGCACGTATTTTCAATAAAGTATCATGACCCTCAGGCGTGTCATGACTAGGTGCGTCATGACTAGGGATTGAACCAAGTGAAACCGGCTCCACTTGTCCATCAGAACGAGAACCAGAAGCAATACCAGTAAACTCATCATTCCTACTATTAGGGTTCATTGTCGATTGAAGAATCGACTCACCAAGACTAACAGTAGGCTCATTAACATCAACGTTTAATTCATCAACCATATTGACAACACTCGACTCACTTTCTTTTTTCTTCTTCTTCTTTTCTCCTCCTCCACCCGAATCCAAAAAACCCTTCATCATTACCAGAAACACAAACAAAAAAACCTAGAAGAATGAATAGCGTCTAGTCTTCGAACGAACACAGAAAACCCTAACAAGTTATATTAGGGTTTTAATAACGAAACATAAAGTCACGTCACATGTTGTAAGCTTGTCAAGAATAAGGCATATAATATCAAGATGCTAGTCAAGATGATGGTCAAAAATGGCGTGCATTGATGCACCAATGCTTGAACAAGAATAAACCTTTAGCGATTAAAAAAATATATCAACCTAAATATCAATCTAACTCAAGCGCATCACAATTGGACCAAAAACAAAACTAATATTATACTGACAACCAAACGTAGTTATTACACCAACATGATTGATCAAATATAGTAAAAGAATCACAAGTGGAACAATTAAGATACGAAAAGAATTAAATCGAAACTTAGGGTTGTTAGTGATTCGGTTTCACATCTATTCGGTGGTGGCCAAGAGTTTGAAGACGAGTATGATGACTATGACTACGATGACTATGCGAAGCAGGTTTCTGATCTTTCAATGAATTTGGATGCCTTTAATGCCATGTATGGCACCAAGCTTCAAGGACCTAGGAAGTAATTTTATTTCGTTATGTCCTATGTTATCATTTGAGTAGTGGTTTGTTTTCTTGTTTAGAAAATAGGTAGTATCTTGTTATGTAAGCTTTATGCCTATGTAACGGGCTGAGATATCATATCCATTGTGCTTAAACGTTTTTGGTTAATATATTTACCAGGGTGCAGGATTACTCCCCTTTACCCAAAAAAAACATACTTTACTCGCTTATAAAACTTGAGAAATTATTACACACAAGTAGTGAAGAAAAAAAGTGTGTATATGTTGTAATTTGGTGTAGTGTATGTACCGTAGCGCCTTTTGGACATGCTTTTCCAGAGGATTTGCAAGCCCATAGAGGACCACCTTGGGCATCAAGGGTTCCGCCAGATATTGTAACATGGTTAACTCTGTGGAACTTAATCCATACATCATCATTGCCGATAATATTATAACTAGAGGGTGCCACCAAGGTACCGTATATGTTAAACGTGATGGCTTTGCTTTTACAAGTTTGGCCAAGGAATGTGATCGCAGATGCAATCAAGAACCTACCAGAAGGCACAAAGATGATGGCGGGACTTGTGGAGGCACAAGCCAAATTCCATGCTTTCATGAACGCATTTTTTGTGTCTGAACGACCATCGGCTTTGCCTCCTAGAGTGACAACATTGTATGTAACCTTCGCCGATGAGTATTGGAAGATGAGAAAGAGTAAGACTATGATATATTTGGTGACCATGGTATATTGGATTATGCAATTAGTTATGTTTGTTTAGTATGTACCTCTTGATCTAGTTATTTATAGACAATGATTTATAACTACATAGTACAACAATAAAAGTGATTAAGACTCAATAATGGGGGTTTTGTATATTATTTGTATTGATTGACAAATTATGTAGTCCGTATGTATGGGGTACAAATTAACTGATTGAATGTCAAATGTAGGTAAAGAATATTAATCACGTTACATTAGTATTCTATGGTTATAACAAGTCTTTTTAATTATTGAGGAGTTACTTAACATTATTTTGAGTATCAACAAATAGCATAAAAATGAAGCTATACATTATACACAATGAATTTACAATAGATGTTTTTAAATATTTAAATGCATAATGGTCAAGGAAGTGCATATGATCTCACATGGTTTGAGAATCTGAACCCAGATAAACTAGTCATGATCAATCCACGTTCTATTTGTAACATATCTATGTATTATGTTTGAGTTAGGTTCTTTCAAAAACCTATAATAACGACATTTCTTTTCATATGTACTACATATAAAAAGAAAGAAAAAAAAAGTTTAGAACTCTCAAAATAAGAACTTTTGAGTTACTAGTATGCAGTAACTCTTTCAGAAAATGAGATCGTTTTTATTTAATGACAGCTTTATTATGCAGTAACATCTTTAGGTCTAACATTAGGCGTAGGTTTTAGGCACCCAAATCATTTTTCTTCAAAATTAGGCCCCCCACCCTCTTATTGAAATATTTGACCAAATTAATTCCAAACACAGAAACACTTAACAACAATTTAGCAACTATATCTTTACCCAAAAAAAAAAAAAAAAAAAATGCAACTATATGTATTTGCCTTTGTAAATTTTCATCATTATGCATGAGTACTCACATTGTATTTTTAAATAAAAATAAAGGTGAAACGATGAAATATTTTAACTCCAAATATTATTTACATGATCAAATTACCAACATTAGTAAGGTATTATCATTAGCTTAAGATCCAAAGCTAACTCACCAAGGAATGGCTACATTTCCAGATTAGCTTTTAGCCAATCTCGTAAATGCAGTTCCACTTCACAGTCACAACAATGACTACATTTCCTTGTATGAATATAACTAGCCATAGTACCATAGAGTTATTCGCTTACTCGTGGTTCTTCCTTTTTTTTCTTTCTCTTTCTCATAGAGGAAAGAAGTAAGGTGATTTGAGTAAAAATACTATGGATATATATATTCACAAAATATAAGTGTTTAATGCATAGTGTACGTGGTGTGTATCAATAAAAAGTACTCCCTCCGTCCCAAATTATAAGTCCATTTTGACTTTTTCAAAGTCATTTCATACAAACTTTGACTTTAATTATTTCTTTTATCGTTATATAATACTTGTTGTAAAATATATAAATGGATATGTGATTTAAATGCATTTTTATTTGTATACTTTTCATCAAGTTTTATATAACACGAAAAAAAAATAATTAAAGTCAAAGTCGGAAGAAAAAGACTTTGAAAAATTAAAAGTGGACTTATAATTTGGGACGGAGGGAGTTTAAATATAAGTGTTTAATGCATAGTGTACGTGGTGTGTATCAATAAAAAGTATAAGTGTGCAAATCAACTCACTACTTGAAATTCGCAATATATTCAACCCTTTTATTATTAGCTAAGCTTTTTATTTGTACACATTTAATCCGTTGGAGATAATATAACCCAATTCCCACCATTAGGTTACTCTCGCGTACTGCCATATATATGCTGGATTTTAAGCAATGATGTTTTTATTTTACTCAGATGTGTGGTTTATTGCTAAAGTTGATCAGTTCTTTATGCATGTCATTGAATATGTTCGTGATATATTACAAGGACGTATTGCGGATTATGATCTTAGCTAAGAAATATTTGATGTTCTCATAAGTCATAAATATATATCATGGGCCAGTTGGTTTGGGCTGAAAGTTGATTAAGCGGTGATATAGTCATATAGATACGAACACACCAAACACCAATTTCTTTCTCTGTCAAATTCCATTGGAAATCTAGGGTTAGGGTCTGTAAATGGCGCGTAACAGAAAACGCAAGGCGTTTGATATTGACGGGGATTCGGTTACTGATCCAGGAGACTTTGATAGTGACGGGGATTCGGTTACTGATCCGGGAGACTTTGATAGTGACGAGGATTCGGTTACTGATCCGGGAGCCTTTGATAGTGACGGGGATTCGGTTACTGATCCGGGAGCCTTTGATAGTGACGGGGATTCGGTTACTGATCCGGGAGCCTTTGATAGTGACGGGGATTCGGTTACTGATCCGGGAGCCTTTGATAGTGACGGGGATTCGGTTACTGATCCGGGAGCCTTTGATAGTGACGGGGATTCGGTTACTGATCCGGGAGCCTTTGATAGTGACGGGGATTCGGTTACTGATCCGGGAGCCTTTGATAGTGACGGGGATTCGATTACTGATCCGGGAGACTTTGATACTGATGGGGATTCGGTTACTGATCCGGAAGACTTTGATACTCCTTTAGAAGAAGAGGAGCAGTATCTTGATGATGACATTTTGAAAAATGAAGGTTTGATACTGTTTCTATTTACTTTTGAAACCTGGTAAGATATAGAGAAAGTAACCATCTATATGCAATTTACTGATTCACAATGTGCGGCCTTCTTTAAGTGTTTTGTCAAGTATTTTAGTTGGTCAAAAGACTTCTTTGTGCATAAGTTATCAATTGCTTTAATGTTTCTTATTCTTATGGAGTGGGCTGTTTCTTGGAATAAATATGATGTGTTAAACCAATAGCGTTTTGTGTACCATGCTCTGAGAGTTAGGAAATTCAAAGCTTAATGTTATAAAAAACTTTTCATTTTTAGTTAAACATGGTTCCATCATCACTACAAGAAAAAGGAGAACATGCTACGAACAAAATCCCGACGACACCATGTCGTAGGGCAAAGACACTAAATGACAGAAAAAGGGCTTGAACGAGACTTGAATGTGTAGAATTTTTTTGGACATATGTCATAAAGAATTGAAAACAAAATTACAGTGCCATGTTAATAAAAATGTATGACACGTTGTTTATCCATTTATATGCCCTCATAACTTTATTTTATGAACATGCACTCATGGCTCATCTTATGTATTGCAATGGCCATTTTTAAATTTTGATTATTTCATTTTTAGGTACGTACAGTGGTCCCCAGATCGACGCGATGATGGCCGAAAAAGACAAGAAGATTCCTCGAGCTGAGAAGATGAGTGTTGAAGCTGCAGCAGAAGCTAAGGAAGTTAAGAAGCAGTTGGCTTCTCAAGGTGATGTAGGCTCACGCAGGGGGTGTGGCACGGGAGGGAGTGGCGCAAGCGGGAGTGGCGGAGGCGAGAGTGGTGATGATGGGGATGGTAGCAATGATATGGATAGATGACGAGGGGCTGTAGAGGTATATGGGTTATTTTGTGTTAGACTTATCATTGAAAGTATATTTTCGCGACCCGTATCCTATTATTGTGTAGTTTAACCTTTTGGCGACTTGAATGTTGCGGTTATTGCAACATTTGTGGATATGGCAGCTAGGTTTATAGATTATAACACCTGTTTTGTAGACTTTATAATGTTTTAATGTATTTTGAGGGTGTTTAGCGATTATATATAAGTGTTTAAGCCGTTTTGGCCGTTATAAGTTGTTTTTGAATATTGGTATTTGGAATTGGTAGATTTTCTCCAGAAATATTTCCGGAAAAAATATGAGAAACTGTTGTTGTGGAGGCATTTGTGCAGCAGCAGTTCAACATAATTCCCTACGACATGTCGTCAGTAAATAAAAGAATCTATTTTTTTATTTTTATTATGACTACGACATGATATAAGCATACTTTTTTGGGTTTTATTATACCGACGTCATGTCGTCGGTATAATAATAGAAATATTCGTGCATACTAAGTACACGTAGACGACATGTCGTAGGTATAATAAAGGATAACGATTAGTTAATTAATCAAAGTGATTAATTATCTTTATTATCTCTACGACATGTCGTAGGGAAATATATAGCCAAAATTACAAAACCATTGACCAAAAAGGGTGTGGGTCCACCTTGTCATAGGGAAATGCCGTCGGCACAGTAAACACCGACGCGACATTCTTGACAATTGAATGCCGATGACATGACATCTAGATTTCATTATCCCTACGACAAGTCGTAGGGAATGGACAAAATACCTCGACTGGGAAAGTGGTGTTTGGTCTAGTGCATATGTTTATGACTTCTGCCGATTCAAACCAGAGTGGGAAGGAAGTTCGTGTACGGGTGATGCTTTTGCAACTCTAATCAATGATTTACTTTTTACTTTTTTGTAGTTACAGTCAACCTGTCGGACCAAGATTTGGAACTTCCTATACCCAAGGGTTCTTTCAACCTGTTTGATCATGATCCTAATGTCAATCTTGAATCAGGTTTTAATACAGATTTGGAAAAGGAAAACCTGGCAAAGCCTGTCAAAACTGTAACTTTATGGTACAAAAAATCATTAACTTTCAAAAAATTCAAAGTCAGTAACAAAGATAGAGACAAATTCTCACTCCTCATCGAATTATCCGAACTGAATAGAGTCAAATCCTCATTGGAAGATGTTATCATGTCTGCGACTATTGTTGTAGGTTGTATCTCTTTTGGTGTTAATGGAGTTATGGTAGATCGCAGGAAATCAAAGTATGGTTATGTAATTCCTCAGATTGTTGGGAATATCGATTGTGATGTGTCATTTATACTACTTGTTGAAGATAGTGCCACGTATAACAAATTAGCCGAACGTCGCTTTTATGAGCGTTTTCAGTGTGTAATTCTCAGAACCAAGGGGCCTGATTTTGCAAGTAAGCAGTTCTTAAAGAAACATAAAACTAAGGTACTAAAATACTGAAAATACTAAAATATGTGACCCGATAATCTTTATTCATTGCTTAGTATTATGTTTAGTTTAAACATTAGGGACTAGTTATGTCAAAGCCAAAGATAATAACTACTTGGCAGTTATTTCTGTAGAAACAAGAATGGTTGTGTCGGTTCATGTATACCGATTCAGAACCTATATATACATATGTAAATGCAACGTTAGCAGGTTAATCAAATATAGAACATATTTACTTATTCAAATCAATGCAACTTATATATAATCGATCAAGAGATATTTGGGACAACAATTGGCATCAAGAGCAAGGATTAACATACACCGAAACATTCACTGTTTCTGCATAAAATCTTAACGAGAAGCCAAAAGGAAAAACGCCAGAAAGGAGAAGAACACCGCTGTTCTTTACTTTGGCAGGGAACGTTTTTTATCTTCCAAGAAAAACGTACGAGTTTGGATAAGGAGAAACGTAGAAGAGATAGTGCACAATCTACTTCACGTTAAAGTTGCAAGCGTTTCAAACACCAGACGATATTGGTGTCGAATTGTTGATAAACAACGAAAGACCAGGAAGAACGAATTGGAGACTTTGTGTATACCGGTTAGAAAACAAAACACAAAGCAAAACGTTGTTGTAGAGGAAGACGTATACGCAGGACGAAGGAAGTACTCAAGGAAAAGTGTGGAGTTTGTGTTGATACAACACAAGGACGACAACAACGAGAAGAAACAAACAGAAGTGACTGTTTTTGTTTCGCAGGAACGAATCTGAAAACGAAGGACTGTTGATTCGAGAGGATTACCAAGACGTGGTAACAAGTTTGTGCGTAGGAGACTTAGGAATTTCAAGACGAAATCAAGTACAGCGAACACAAAAAAAAAAGAGGAGAACGTGTAGTGTGTACAAAGGAGTTTTGTTAATATCGAATTCATATAATTCGGAAACAAAACAGAAACATAACGAGATAAGGCAAGGAGGCATTAAAAGTTTTGGTTTTAGACTCGTTTGGCAAAAATCCGAGACACAAATTCAGAAGATTGAAGTCGAAGTGGATTTGAAAACAAAAGTAACGAGGCAAAAGACTAAAGGAATTAAAGTGGGAACAAACAACGTTGGTGAACGATTTTTACTAACGAGGCAAACGAATACATCTCGTATTCATCAAAAGTAACGAGGTCACAATTTTCATTTTACTTTGGATTTCAATTCATATTTAGAAATAGTATATATCTCATTAGTTTATACTATTAGGAAATCCTTAAAACTAATTGTTGATCCCGTAGTACTAAGATTCCCGGAAACTATAATTCTCACGTTAGAAAAGAGTACCATACTAAGAAAAGTAATTCCATTAGACTAGAAAGTGAAAATATTAAACACTTTCAAAATGACAACCGATGATATAGTAACCACATCAACTACAATAAAACCTGTAACACCTGTTGCACAATACCAATGCCCTAAGTTAAAAAACACAAACTACACAGTTTGGGCTATACAAATTAAAGTTATATTAGAGTCACACGGTTTATGGGAAGCAATAGAACCAAAATTAGACACACCAGTTGATGACAAAAAGGATAAGGCAACAATTGCCTTCTTAAATCAAGCGTTGACAGAAGATATGATCTTACAAGTAGCGGGTTGTAAGACGGCAAAGGATTTATGGGATTCGCTAAAGAAAAGACACGTTGGACAAGATAAAGTGCAGCAAGCACGTTTACAATCATTGATGACTGGATTTAACTCACTTCAGATGAAGGAAGATGAGACGGTGGATGCATTTGCAGACAAGTTAAATGGCTATGTCACGAAGGCAAAAGAATTAGGGAAAGAATTAGATGAATCACTTGTAGTTAGAAAACTATTAGACTCCACACCCGATAGATTCATTCAGATAGTAGCATCCATAGAAAAAACAAGTGATCTAGACGACATTACCCTAGATGAGATCACAGGAAAACTCAAAGCGTTTGAGGAAAGAATAAAACTCCGAAAGGGAGGTCAAGTTGAAAGCCAGGAGAATCTACTGTTTACACATGGTGAACACTCAGATAAAGGAAAACGTTTTAACAAACGTGGAGGTAGATCAAATTACTCACGAGGAAACTGGCGGAATAATAACAACAGAAACAACTCACAAAAGGGAAATTCAAATTATAAAGGAAACCCAGAAAATTCAAGTAGGAAAGACTTGAGTAACATTAGATGTTTCAAGTGCAATAAACTTGGACACTATATGAGTAAATGTAGAGCAACATCAACAAACCAGGAACAATCAAACCTTATCTTAGAAGACGATGAACCATCACTACTAATGACTATGCACGAAACCGAACACAAGGAAGTGTTGTTGAATGAAGAACGAATTCAACCAAAGAAATATGCTACAGCAGATGCGAGCATATGGTATTTAGATAATGGTTCAAGTAACCACATGACTGGTATAAAGAGTCATTTTAGAGATATTGATGAAAGCATAACAGGACGAGTACGTTTTGGAGATGGATCGTATGTACAGATAATGGGTAGAGGGTCTATACTGTTAGGTTGTAAGAACCAGGAACAGAAAGTAGTATCCGAAGTATACTACATACCAAACCTCAAGAGCAACATACTTAGTCTAGGACAACTTACTGAAATAGGTTGTAAGGTCATTATGGATGGAAACAAGCTGACTTTGTATGATATAAACAAGAAATTGCTGATGAAGATAGAACGATCTAAGAATCGACTCTACAAGATCCAGTTACAGATAGAGGCACCTATATGTCTCTTAGCAAACATAGATAACCAAGCATGGTTATGGCACGCTAGATTAGGTCATCTAAACTTTGATGATATAAACAAGATGACTAGAAAAGGTCTAGTAGAAGGAATTCCTAGAATAAATCATGTAGGACAAATTTGTGACGCATGTTTATTAGGAAAACACAGTAGAACACCATTTCCAAACCAAGCCAAATTCAGATCGAAGAACCCGTTGGACTTAGTATATGGAGACCTCTACGGTCCTATTAGTCCAGCAACACACTCAGGCAAGAAACTCATTATCTTGTTAGTAGACGATTGTACACGTTTTATGTGAGCATACTTTCTTACATCGAAAGATGAGGCATTTAGTACATTCAAGGAATTTAGGCAGAAAATAGAAATGGAAATGAAGTCGAAAATTAGAATGCTAAGAACGGATAGAGGTGGTGAATTCACATCAAAGGAATTCACAAGGTACTGTAAGGAAAACGGAATAGGACGACAGTTGACAGCACCATACTCCCCACAGCAGAATGGAGTAGTGGAGAGAAGGAATAGGACAGTGTTATCAACTACAAGGAGTATGATGAAAGCAATGAAGTTACCATTAACTTTTTGGGCGGAAGCAGTTAAGCATGCCCTTTACATACTCAATAGGGTACCTACGAGGGCCCTGACAGATAAAACTCCATATGAGGCACTCTACAATAGAAAACCAAACTTAGAGAACCTAAAAATATTTGGATGCACAGCTTATGCAAAGATAATGATACCTCACTTAAAGAAGCTGGACGATAGAAGCATACCATTGGTTTACTTAGGAGTAGAGGAAGGATCAAAAGCATGTAGGCTATATGACCCTATAGCCAAGAAGAAACATGTTAGTAGGGACGTAAAATTTATGGAAACGAAACCATGGGATTGGAAAGAAAATGAAGGAGATACGAACACACAAGACACCTTTTGGGCTAGTTTTGTAGTTGACGGAGTTGACAATGAAAACCTTACACAGGTCAACACAGAAAATGATGACAATACGTATCATGAACAAGATCAGATTCCTGATCCTGTTTCACCAATCACACCTGAAGCATACCATTACGACCCACACTCAGAAGAGGAAGCAGAAGCTACTAATAGCTCTAAGGAGAACTCAAGAGATAAATTTGATGATACACCAGTACGTGAATATAGGAATATGTCAGACATATATAGACATGCACGTAGAGTTGAACCACAAAGCTTGTTATTTACGGAAGAAGAACCCCGTAACTACAAGGAAGCATCAGCAGACGAAAAATGGATTGAGGCCATGAAGATTGAATTGGATTCAATTAACAAGAATAATACATGGACTCTTACAACATTGCCAGAAAATCAGAAGGCAATAGGACTCAAATGGGTTTACAAGACCAAGAGAGATGCAAAAGGAAACATCATCAAATACAAAGCACGCTTAGTAGCAAAAGGTTATGTACAAGAACAAGGGATAGACTTCGATGAAGTATTTGCACCGGTTGCTAGGATAGAGACAGTTCGGTTGATATTAGCATTAGCGGCATATCATGGATGGCAAGTACATCATTTGGACGTAAAATCAGCATTCCTACATGGATATTTAAAAGAAGAAGTCTATGTTACACAACCTGAAGGATTTATACAACAAGGAAACTCTGGAAAAGTCTATAAGCTTACTAAAGCTTTATATGGCTTAAGGCAAGCACCGAGAGCTTGGAATGTGAAGCTTGATCAAACATTAAAGTCCTTAGACTTTAAGAAATGCAATCTCGAACAAGCAGTCTACACAAAGAGGAACAAGAACTCTACACTTATTGTTGGAGTTTATGTAGATGACTTAATTATCACGGGCACTCCAAGAAAGGAATTGGAAGCTTTTAAATCCCAGATGGAAGACAAGTTTGAAATGAGCGACTTAGGATTGTTAGCTTATTACCTTGGGATAGAAGTTACACAGACAGGAGGAGAGATTACAATCAAGCAAACAGGTTATATTAACAAGATCATAAAGGAGACAAGTATGACGGATAGTAATGATACGAAGATACCAATGGATCCAGGTACTAAGTTGGTCAAGGCGGAAGATGGAAACTCAGTTGACGCAACTTACTACAGAAGTTTAATTGGAAGTCTCAGGTACTTACTACATACAAGACCAGATCTTAGTTATTCAGTCGGACTACTCAGCAGATTTATGCAAGACCCGAAGGATCATCACCTAAAGGCAGTAAAGCAAGTAATCCGATATATCAAAGGAACACAGGAGCATGGGATAATTTACAAGAAAGAAGGCGGCTGCAACAGGTTACAGCGACAGTAGTTATGGAATCAACACTGATCAAGGAAAAGGAACTACTGGCATAGTATTTTACTTTGGAGAGTCACCCATTACTTGGTGTACTCAGAAGCAACCAACAGTGGCGCTATCATCATGTGAATCAGAATTCATGGCGGCTACTGCAGCAGCATGTCAAGCCTTATGGTTGAAGAGATTACTTAGTGAATTAACTGGAGATGAAGAAAAGAAGATAACGCTGAGGGTAGATAACATTTCAGCAATAGCACTAGTCAAGAACCCAGTTTTTCATGGAAGAAGTAAACACATCGACATTCGCTATCATTTCATTCGAGAATGTGTAGAGAATGGACATATCAATGTGGAGCACGTCAGCGGAGAACTACAAAGAGCAGATATACTAACAAAGGCTCTACCAAGACTAAAGTTCATGACGATGCGACAAATGCTCGGAGTTCAAGATTTAACAAGAAGCAACGATCAAGATTAAGGAGGAGAATGTGACCCGATAATCTTTATTCATTGCTTAGTATTATGTTTAGTTTAAACATTAGGGACTAGTTATGTCAAAGCCAAAGATAATAACTACTTGGCAGTTATTTCTGTAGAAACAAGAATGGTTGTGTCGGTTCATGTATACCGATTCAGAACCTATATATACATATGTAAATGCAACGTTAGCAGGTTAATCAAATATAGAACATATTTACTTATTCAAATCATTGCAACTTATATATAATCGATCAAGAGATATTTGGGACAACAAAATACTTATTCAAGATTAACCCAAAAGCCATAATCTGTTATGCAAACTGCTAAAAAAACAGATTAGCAGATATACAAAATTGAATCTATCTTTGGTGACATCAGACATGTGCCTGATGGACTAATAAATTGAATTGTACTGATCGTAGGGATCCTAAAATTTTTAAGAGGCTGTTAAAAGGTTGATAAAGAAGCAAATCCCGTGGTGATACTACTGATAACTCGGAACAACCAAACAAACTAGTAGTCACTTTGAATATGAACCTGGTGTGGCGGTTTTGATTAAACTTGAAAACACTATTTCAGAGCTCAAATGTTGGTTGCAGCAAGGAGGCCAAGAATCTAGCAGCAAGCTGAGTAGTCAACTAGTCTATTTTTCCAGATGTTTTATGAATAATGATTATGGAGAGAAAACGAAAAGCAAAATTTAATGATTTCAACATGTACTCTTTCTGTTTCAATTTTTCGTTAGCAAAGCATAAATGTCCATTGATGTGGATCAAAGACAATTGTTAGATAAAGGTAAAAGACAATGCAAATTTGAAAAATGCGGCATCATATAGGCTATTTTAACAATTGTCACGCTAAGAACGCATAACCTGTAACTATTGCAAGACAAAAAGTAAGAAAAAGTAAAATGAACATTGAAAATCGAGTGGTAAGTATGTACAAATATAGAGCTGAGACTGTATCACCAAAGGTTCTTCCTATACTCTTAAAACTGAGAGAAAGATACCAGCATTTATATAGTTACAAACAGCTTGTAGGTAGAAGTAAACCAGAAGCAGTACCGGCAGCAAATGAGCAAGACGAAACAGCTGCTTTACCCGCGTATACAAGGTTAACATCTTTTAATCTTATTCCATTACACGGACTCCCCTTGTTACAGTCAAATTTCACAGCCACCTGTGTCGCTGATGTGCCGTGTACATCTTCATACACTACATCGCTAATCTTTACTCCCGAAATATCATTGGGGCAATTTTGATTGTGTGGGCAGTAGTTTCCATCTATTATGATAGGGTAGTTTACGTTCACCATAGTTACTTGTTTGAAAACAATATTTTTCACAAACCCATTGCTACGACGAGCCCATGCCTTTATCCTCACACCATTTTGAGTACCAACAAATGTTGTGGTTTTTACAGTTACGTTTTGGACACCGGCTTCTTGCAATTCCCACCCAAGACTCCCAATGCTGCATCCAAAAATTAATTAATGTAAGTTAATTAATTAACAAATCTAGTTAATACACACTAATTAACACACACAACATCACCAACTATAGCTCTCTTAACCGCTCATGGGTGTCCAAGCGTTAAAATTATGAGACTATCACAAGTCAAATGTGTTTCATCATTATTTGTTGAATTCTAAGTTACCGGGCATATGACATGAACTGATTAGGTATTTATCATGGCTCCCACATTTAGATATGTATATAAGGTGAATATAAACAAGTTTATATCTTAAATGTACCTTATGCCGTGACCAGGGCCACACAAGACCTTCTCTATCCAGACATTTGAATTGCCTGGTCCTATCGAGACACAATCATCCCCCGTCGAGATCTTGGAGCTTAAGATGGTAATGCCCGTGGAAAGTGCTAAATGGATACCATCTGTGTTCGGGCTGGTCCCGGATGCTAAAATGTTTACACCTTGTAGCTTGGCATTGTTGCATGCATATAGGATGATATGAAACATTTGGCTATTCAATGACCTTAAGTTGCTCATCACTATGTTTTGGGAATGATAGATGCCAAGTGTCTGTAAAACATAAACATGAATCGCTGTTTATTATCATACTTTCGTAAAATAATTTTAGTAAGAAAAAATGCATTCCTACACTATAATAAATATGCAAATTATAAATACCCAAATTGCACATTTTTCTTCCATAGAGCTTAATTATACATGTAAATTCTTCAAGATGTTCACATTTATAAAAGTAAAAATGTTCATATTTAGGAAAATAGATAAACGTAAGAAGTCATGAGTATATAACTTTATGAATATAAATGAGAACATACAACTTAAAAGAATTTACATTTCACTAATTAGCAGTATTAAATGGAAGAAAACTGTGCAATTAGCATATTAATTATAGTGTATGGTCGTACCGTTGCTCCTTTTGGACATGTCTTTCCAGAGGATTTGCATGCCCATAGAGAACCACCTTGGGCATCAAGAGTTCCACCGGATATCGTAACATGGTTAACCCTATAGAACTTAATCCATACTTCATCATTGCCAATAGCATTGTAACTAGAGGGTGCCACCAATGTACCATATATTTTAAATGTGATGGCTTTGCTCTTACATGCTTGACCGGAGAATGTGATTGCAGATGCAATCAAGTACCTTCCAGTTGGCACATAGATGATAGCAGGAGTAGTGGAGACACATGACAAGTTCCATGCTTTTAAGAATGCTTGTTTTGTGTCTAAACGACCATTGGCTTTGGCTCCTAAAGTGACAACGTTGTATGTAACGGCCTTAGCCGATGAGTATTGGAAGATGAGAAATAACAAGACTAGGATATGCTTGATGACCATGATATATGGATTATTGAAGTAGGTAGTAGTTAGTTAAGTTTGTACAGAATGTACCTCTGATTTGTGTATTTATAGCATTTGATTTAAAAGTACATAAAACAGTTATGTAGAAGCATCAAATAATGATTTGTATTATTGATAATGATTGACAGTTGATAAGAAGCAGTCCATATGTATAGGGGTAAGTACTGATCGAATGTCAAATGTGTATGTAAAGAATATTAATCATGTAAAACAAATATTATTTCCTTGTAACAAGCCTTTTCAATTATTAAAGCTTTACCAAATAATCATTTTTATAATAATGAAGCTATGCAAAATGAATTTGAATTGTAGTGCATGTATTGATTTAAATTTACAAGGGGTTAAGGAAGTGCATAACTGCATATGATTGCACATGATTAGAGGAATGTCAATCCTAATAAAGTATTTGACTTCTAAAAACCCTTGGCATTTATATTATATAGCTTTCTCATTCCTGTAAGATAATTGGATATTTGCTTTATTTAATCTTCAACGATATTGATTTGAATTTGAGTGTTTCTCAACAAAATGATGGTGAGTTTGCCTTTGTTAACAAAATTTTAATCTGTGTATTCTTTTGAACAACTAAAAAAGACTTTTATAACGAGCAATATGTAAGCCAATCGTATATCACCAACTTTCTATGTGGTTTGCACACCAATATAGACAAAAGAAATAAGCTGATACAATATATTTATCCGCTTGTTAGAACTCCCTAAAATGACCCATGCATATTTTATCATTCCGGTTGTTCAACCGTACCCGTTAGTAAAAAGAAGTTCAAAAGATGAAACCAGCCGAGTTCGAGCGTATTTAAATTTGACTTGAATCTTATCTAGGACGTCAAACGGGTCAAAGTTTTATCAAGCTATTCGAACTCAAACTCAACTCTAGCCGGTTAAGAAAGAAATATCAGTAGTGTAGACAATTTACATAAACTTTCATCATAAGTGTTTTTATCTTATTGTTTAAATTTGCGTAAGTTTTTGTACAAAAGTATCAGCAACACAAGATGAACAATAGAACCTTTATTCAAACCTAAGCCTCAATAGTCGGCTTAGATTAAATCAACAATAGTACCAAAGTGTTGCAAGGTCATATTAGTGTCGATGAGACAATAATCATACAAATACAAAGAGAAGAAAAGATCAATGTAATGATCAGAAAGAAGAGAATGTGAGACAATGACTGCACATACAGTTGTATCTAACCCTAGATTAAGGGACTTATTAAATAGGAGATAAAGATACACTAAAATCCCTCTAACGGCTATAAATGATTCATCAGCAGAAATGAGTAATGCTTCAGCAGAAATGACTATCTTGGAACTTTAAATCAATTATGCTTTGACCATGATTAACCCATGTAATAAGCCTGCAATGAATCATAACTTGAAAGCCATTAGCAATTGATAGAATGACATGTTTCCCACAGATTAATACCCCAAAAATTAACATTCCCCCTTAATCTGATGGGCAAACATATCAAACAATATCAATTTTTAACACAAGAATTTATGCTGATAAACAGGGAGGTTTTTAGTAAGAATGTCTGCAGTTTGGTTTGAAGAGCCAATCTTTTTGGCACTTATAACACCTCTTGCAATTTTTTCCCTGATGAAGTGAACATCAATTTCAAAGTGTTTTGATCTTTCATGGAAAACAGGATTGACAGCAAGTTGTAAGGCAGATTTGTTATCACAGAAAAGGTTAACAGGAAGATTGATATCAACTTTTAGATCTTTTAAGATTTTTTGAATCCAAATAATTTCACAGGCAGCAGTAGACATAGATCTATACTCTGCTTCTGTGGAAGATTTTGAAAGAGTGTTTTGTTTTTTACTTTTCTATGAGATCAGACAATTATTAAAGAAAACACAATAATCTGTGACAGATTTCCTGGTTTTCTTGCATTTAGCCCAGTCTGCATCACTGTATCCTTCAAGATGATTTTCAGGGTTGCTGAAATTGTACCTTAGACCTTTTCCTGGATCTCCTTTTAGATATCTCAGAACATTGAGGGCACGCACATTCCAGATGAGATTTCAAGGGGGAATGCATATATTGTGCCAGACAATGAACTGAGTATGAGATGTCAGGTCTTGTATGGGTAAGATAGATAAGTTTCCCAAGAAGCTTTTAATAACCAGTGATGTTGATAAGTAAGGGATCTTCAGCAGTGGGAATGTATGGAAGGACAGAGTTGGGTTCCATAGGAGTGGACACAGGTTTGCACCCAAGAAGACCAAATTCTTTGAGGAGTTCCAGACAGTATTTTCTTTGGGTGAGACATATGTCATTCCCAGTTTTTAAAACCTCAATGCCAAGAAAATATTTTAAGTTTCCCAAGTATTTGATATGAAATTTTGATTTTAGAAACTCTTTGAATAGGTTTATCTCATCAATACAGTTTCCAGTAAGGACAATATCATTCACATAAACAAGTAGAGCAATAAACTTGTTATTCTCTGTTTTGGTGAACAAGGAATGATCATTGACAGATTGAACAAAGTTATTTTCCTTTAAAACACTAACAAGTTTTTCATTCCATTTCCTGGGAGCTTGTTTTAGGCCATATAGAGACTTGACAAGATTACAAACTTTATTCTTATTGTTCTCATTACAAAACCCCTTAGGGATGGTCATATAGATATCCTCATCAAGATCTCCATACAAGAAAGCATTGTTAACATCAAGTTGAAAAAAGGCCATTTGTTTTTTTACAGCTAAGGCAATAAGACATCTAACAGTAGACATTTTCACAACAGGAGAAAAAGTTTCATCATAGTCTATTCCTTCCCTTTGGTTATAGCCTTTAACAACTAATCTAGCCTTATATCTATCAACTTCACTATTGGCTTTATATTTGATTTTAAAGATCCATTTGTAACTAATAGGAGTTCTATTAGGAGGTAGATCAGTTATATCCCAAGCATGGTTTTCATTTAAGGCCTCAATTTCAGAGTTCATAGCATCAACCCAATTACTATCAAGGATAGCTTCTTCATAACAGGTAGGTTCAATACTTTTATTGAGACTAGAAGCAAAGCAATAATTTTTTTTGTTAAGATTAGAGTAATTAACAACCTTTTCAACACCATATTTGACTTTTCCTTCTATAATAAAGTCATTAAGATTACTGGGCAACTTAGAAACTCTGGTTGACCTTCTAGCAGTAGTGGCTGGCAAGCCTTTTTCTTGTTCAGCAGAATCAGGTGATGTATCAGCAGAATCAGAAGATGCATCAACAGGATGTGATTCATGTGATATGCTGCCCTCAGGGTGTGTATTATCATCTATAGATGTTGCAACCGGTTCATCATTCCTAGAAGGATGACTTACCACTGTGCCATCATCATAGGATGTCACTTTCCCTTCATCATTGGGACTTATTTGTGAGTCAAAGAAATTTTTGTGATTTAAATCTTTAGGCACATAAGTTTCAACAAAAGGTTTTGACAAAGAATTTTTCATTTTGAAGGGAAAAACAGTTTCATAAAATTTGACATCTCTGGAATAAAAGATATTTTTTGTTTCTAAGCTCAAAAGTTTATAACCTTTTTTCTCATTTGAATAGCCAACAAAGACACTTTTTTCAGACCTACTACCAAATTTATCAGAGATGTTGAGAATGGTGGCATAACATAAGCAGCCAAAGACTCTAAGGAGAGAGAGTAAAGGGTCATGCTCATACACAAGGAAGAAGGGAGACTTGCCAGACAACACTGAAGAGAGTAACCTGTTTATGACATAAGCAGCAGTTAGAACACATTCAGGCCAAAGATATAGAGGTAATTCCCCCTGAAACATAAGGGATCTAGCCACATTAAGGAGATGCCTATGTTTCCTTTCTGCAATACCATTTTGTTGAGGTGTGTAAACACAAGAGGTTTGATGTAAAATTCCCTTTTCATGAAAGAAGTGTTGAAGTTTGTTATTGACAAATTCTATCCCATTATCACTTCTAAATATCTTAACATTGTGTTCAAATTGATTTGATAACATATGAGTAAAGTTAACAATGGAAACATAAACATCATCCTTTCCCTTAAGCATATAAACCAAGACTGCCCTAGAATAGTCATCAACAATGGTCAAAAAATATTTGTAACCATCTCTGCTAGTGACTTTATATGGTCCCCATACATCTAGATGAACAAGTTGGCCAATTTTAGTTGATTTATGTTCACTTAAAGGAAATTGTTCCCTGGTTTGTTTAGCTTTATTGCAAGTATCACAAAGATGGTCAGATTCAGAGGTACCATCAAGATTAAGTGTGGTTTTAAGTATATGTAGGACTTGGTCAGAGGGATGACCAAGTCTTTGATGCCAGAGATTTCTAGAAACATGACAAACAGAAATGCAGTTGTTAGAAGCAATCTTACATGTGGAATCAATATCAAACATATATAACCCATTGCATTGTTTACCAATCCCCACAATCCTTTTTTTATGTAAATCCTGTACATAGCAATTAGATTCATTAAAGCCAACAAACATTTTATTGTCTCTAGCAATCTTATGAACAGACAGCAGACTGACATTGTACTCAGGAACAACTAGAACATCAAAAAGAGTTAGGTCATTATTGACCTTTAAATCACCAATTTTAGTAATTAAGTCCTGAGTACCATTGGGATGACCAACGGTTAGACCAAGATTTGAAATGTCAACAACATTGATTAAAAATTTTGCAGAAACAGTCATGTGCTGATTTGCACCAGAGTCAACAATCCAACCAAGACTTATGTTTCCAAATAAGGTTTTAGTGTTGTTGTTAAAGAATTTGTCAAAGTTTATGTTAAACTTGACACTGCCATTAAAGAAGGTTCCTGAAAAATTTTTGCCTGCCACGTTGGCATTAGCAGAAGACACATTGTTGTCATTAAGCAGACTCATAAGTCTGGAGAGCTGTTCATTAGACAAAGAGACAGGAGAGTTGCTAGCTCTATTATCAGTGGAAAGATTAGTGTCAGCGGAAACATTGTTACTGCTGAAGGGTTTCGAATTAAAGTTCCTTTTGACATATCCAGCAGGATAACCAACCAGATCATAACATCTATCAACAGTGTGACCAGGTTTTTTGCAGTTAGTACATTTGAGATTCATGTTTGGTCCTCTGTTGTTTGAGCTGTTACCAGTATTAAAACCAGAACTTTTAAAATTGTTGTTGTTAAACCCTTTTTTGTTATCAAAAAATTTTCCACCATCATAAGTTTTTGCAGCAAAAGCTGTAGCATTGTGTTTAGCAGAGCTATTCCCAGATGAAACATTTCTGTGAGATTCTTCTCCAGAGACAACAGAGAAAGCAGTTTTGACATTAGGTAAAGGATCTCTGGTTAAAATATTGCTTCTGATGGGAACATAGGAGTCATCAAGACCCATAAGAAATTGCATTAACTTGATTAGCTGATTGTATTTTTGAAAATGTTTTGCAGCCTCACAAGTGCAGGGAGGCAAACTAATCATACAATCAAATTGTTTCCATAAAGAGTTAAGGTTGTTATAATAATCAGCAAGAGAGGACCCACTTTGACTAAGAGAGTTTATATTTTTATGCAAATTAAAAATAGCTGAGCCATCAACCTTATCATAAGTATCTTTAAGATCATTCCACATTTCATAAGCAGTTTTAGCATATATAGCACCAGCAAATAGTTTTGGGCTGAGAGAGTTAAGAATCCAACTAACCACAACCGAGTTACAAGTATCCCATTGATTAGCTAGACTAGGGTTCGAATCATCTCTTATGCAAGTACCATCAATAAACCATAACTTATTATGGTTCCTTAAGGCAAAGGTCATGGCCATATTCCATATTTTATAATTTTCAGTTCCAGTGAGTTTGATAGTAATAATGGGAGTCCCATTGGTATTATTGGGGTGTAAATACAAAGTATCACCAAAGGATAAGCTTTTCTCAGTGGAAGAACCACCACCACCACCAACATTATCATCACCCACAGCCATAAATCAAACAGTAAGACAGATAAAACACAAACAGATATAATAGCAAGAGCAGATAGACAAATAAATAAGACTTTGTAATTAAGAGACAACAAGTACCAAGCCTGTGGACTAGGGAAAACCAGAGCAGGTATTCGTACCACTCAAAGGTGGCAGATCAAGATGTTAGTCTACACGTTTGCACCCACAAAGACTTAAGTACTGTTTGTTTGAAGAAGAGATTAGACTTAGACTTACAGAGCAATATGCAGCGGAAAGAACAAATCACAATAAGAAATAACCAGTGATTATGCCAATAGCAATAACCCCAAACTACCAACTTGTTGCTGAAGAGATGTCCCCAAGTTTCTATGAAGAAACCCTTGGATGGTGAATCAATAGTGATAATGAGCCTGAAGCTCTGATACCATGTACAAAAGTATCAGCAACACAAGATGAACAATAGAACCTTTATTCAAACCTAAGCCTCAATAGTCGGCTTAGATTAAATCAACAATAGTACCAAAGTGTTGCAAGGTCAGATTAGTGTCGATGAGACAATAATCATACAAATACAAAGAGAAGACAAGATCAATGTAATGATCAGAAAGAATAGAATGTGAGACAATGACTGCACACACAGTTGTATCTAACCCTAGATTAAGGGACTTATTAAATAGGAGATAAAGATACACTAAGATCCCTCTAACAGCTATAAATGATTCATCAGCAGAAATGAGTAATGCTTCAGCAGAAATGACTATCTTGGAACTTTAAATCAATTATGCTTTGACCATGATTAACCCCTGTAATAAGCCTGCAATGAATCATAACTTGAAAGCCATTAGCAATTGATAGAATGACATGTTTCCCACAGATTAATACCCCAAAAATTAACAGTTTCCCCCCATAAGAAAGAATCTTTTCCTTCCATTGAGTAAGTCTCATTAGAAACTTATCAAATATCGGTTTCTACTAGCTTGCTTTGTTCATCTTTGCAACGATGGGAAGACCAAGATAAAAATATGGTAAGGTTGAAGGTTAGCAATTCAGCACCAAAGTGAGGTTAACGGTAGTTGGTCAAATCATACATAAATTAATGTTGTGTTCTTATCTTATTGTTTAATTTTGAGTAAGTGTCCCCCCCCCAAACCCCCACCCCCACCCCCACATAAGAAAGAGTCTTTTCCTTCCATTGAGTAAGTCTCATTAGAAACTTATCGAATATCAGTTTCTACTAGGTTGCTTTGTTCATCTTTGCACTGATGGGAAGACCAAGATAAGAACATGGTAAGGTTGAAGGTTGGCAATTGAGCACCGAAGTGAGGTTAATGGTTTCGAAGTGAGAAACACCTACCTCAAAAACTATACCTTCAGAGAAGTTCCCTTGTAACCCGGAAGCTAAGTTGAAACATCTCAAAATACGAAAAAGATTCCTAGCATTTTCAAGAGATAATTTTTCAAGGATAAGAATATCATCCGCGAATTGTAGGTGTGAAATGTCAACTCTGTTGGAGCCTACTTTGATGCCCTCAAATTAAACAAGCACTTGGTCTTAGCTTGTTGAAAGGTGACATGGAGAGCTTTAACAACAAGAATGAATAGGATCGGTGATAGAGGGTCACCTTGGCGAAGGCCACGTTGAGTCTTGAACTTCTTGGTTGGAGAGCTGTTAACAATAACCGATCCAAAACCCCATGAGAGGCAACCACGAATCCACATTCTCCATTTATGAGTAAACCCATTTGTTCCATAGTGTTGTCAAAGAAGTCTCAATCAAGTGAATTAAATGTTTTTTCAAAGTCAACTTTAAAAATAAAGAGACGTTCTTTCGTCAAAGCCTAAGAGATCACCTCGTTCAGCATGAGAGGACCATCAATTATTTGTCTTTCTTTAATAAAATGCTTGTACATCACTCACAATCGAGTGAATCACTTGTTGTAGTCGATTTGCAAAACTTTAGCAATGACTTTATACAGACAACCGACTAGATTAATCTAAACGTGCACATAATACATTTGTTATGAAAAATATAAATTTTAATACTGGAATATGTGATTGGCTATATTTAGGGGCGAAACAAGCCTTTTTCTTGTGATATGTAGAGAATTTGGTTTTATGGTTAGATAAAAGAGTATAATTTAGCAATGACTTTATACAGACAACCGACTAGATTAATCTAAACGTGCACATAATACATTTGTTATGAAAAATATAAATTTTAATACTGGAATATGTGATTGGCTATATTTAGGGGCGAAACAAGCCTTTTTCTTGTGATATGTAGAGAATTTGGTTTTATGGTTAGATAAAAGAGTATAATTATACTTGAATCAACATGTAAAATTCTAAACTCATAAACAAAAATATATAATCAACTTCACTAATGACCATGGCCAGATCTGAGCATGTGCAGGGTGCACAACCGCTCAGGGCCTCCATTTTCTCAAGGGCCCCAAAATTTTAAGCACTATAAGAGCACCCGGTGTCCAAGTCGTCGTCCCCTTCGTCGTCCACCTCAGCGCCTCGCTGAGCCTCGTTTTGACACCGGCGTAGCTCGCCGTCGTTCGTTGTTGGGTTGCAAATCGTGGTGACGACGAGAGAATGATTCTGACAAAAGTATTCAAACCAAACGGATATAATTTGATTTATGTGTGTAGTATGTGTGTAGTGTGTGTAGTGGTGGGCCCCAAATGAAGAGGTTGAGGTTTGTTGTGAGTGAGGAGGGGGTTTGTTGTGGTTAGTTGTGGAAAAGTGGGATGCTGATGTGGCGTTGAGGTGGCACGACGACGAACCTAGTGCTCGTTTTGACACCTAGTGCTCTAATACGTTTTTAGCTTCGAATTGATGATAAAATGTTATAAAATATAAGATAAAGTGCATCTTAATGAGTATAACGTGATTTAAAAGAATTAATGTACTTGTGTTAACCGGGGAAACAACGTTTTGAAACAGAGGAACAACTGAAGAAGATGGTGAATTTTGGTCCTGTCTACTTTGACCCCTAACGTTTAAAGATTTTACATGTTTGTCCTAACTTATTATTTTAATCGGCATATGGTGTAAAAAACATTTATAAAGTTGACGTTTTCCACCCTTAATTTAAAAGTTTATATTAATGATCTAAAACTACACAGTTGGAATTTTAGAATACTTGCACATTGTGTTTAAAAGTTTCAAAATGTTGGTGTGAAAAATCTCAGTTGAGTTTATCACTTGTTTTAGTTGGATAACTTATAATACATTTAAATTAAGTACGAATTTGTTTCTTGTATTTGGAACAAATCAATCGTATTGAGGAATCATAATTGTATAATAGCATAAGAGCACTTGCAATGGGCAAGTTATTTGCAAGTTAACCACACCGTCATCCAAGTTATTGTGGTGTTAAAGGTTGCACGTTACCATACTAACGTGCTTTTTTTTTTACCCCTAAATGAGGGGTTGTTTTTGTAATTGTTGGTGAGTTAATGTTTAACCTTGAGATGTTATGATAGTGGGTGTTTTTTGGGTGAGTTAAGGTGAAATGTTAAAGCTGATGTGGCGCTGACGTGGCAGGAAGTTAAAGAGTAACTTGAGTTATGGTAGCAAATGCTCTAATAGCATCAAAGTTTATGAAACTTGACGTCAAAGGTACGCTTTGTTATTATGGCACAAGGCCCTCAAAATCCACGGGACGACCCTGCTAATGACACACTACGTCACATTAGCTTATGTAACCGCTGGCACGCCATGTTAGCATAGCCACAATATTACGAAAGAAATTGAAAAATGAGTGAAATATATATACAGATAGAAGACTGTATCTCCAATTGGTCCTAAACTCTTATAAAACTAACATAAATACCAAAATTAATTCGTTACAAACAGCTTGATGGCAGAAGTATTCCCGAAGCAGTACCAGCAGCGTTAGAGCAAGACGAAATCGCAGGTTTACCCACGTATACCAGGTTTACATCTTTTAATCTTATTCCACTACACGGGCTCCCTTTACTACAATCAAATTTTACAGCCACTTGTGTTGCTGATGTTCCGTGTACATCCTCAAATGCCACGTTGCTGATTCTTACTCCTGAAACTTGATCATTTGGGCAATTTCGATTATTGGGACAATATTTTCCGTCTATTATGATCGGGTATTTCACCTTCACCATTGTTGCATCTTTGAAAACAATATTCCTCACGAACCCATTGCTTCGTCGAGCCCATGCCTTTATCCTAAGACCATTTTGAGTACCAATAAATGTTGTGGTTTTAACCGTTATGCTTTGGACACCGGCTTCTTGTAAATCCCAACCTAGACTCCCGATGCTGCATCCACAAATTATATGTAACGTTATTTTAGTTTGTGATAAGTATTAAATAAAATCAATATTAAAAACACATTCCACGTTGATGCTATTGTAGCCGTATCCACATGATCGTTTTGATGATAAAAAACAGATTTAGGCACTTTTCCAATCACTGGAACCCATTTCAAAAACTTAAATAGAAAGGCCTTTTTTCTAAAAAAAAATTAATACTTCATTAATATTCTTAGTGTAAAAGTAGCTTTTTTTTTCTTTCATGAACCACTAACTTAAATTCAGTGAACCATGTCGATTACATATTGGAGAAACATGATTAGTTGGATTTAAGTTAGCGAGCACATGAGATGACCTGATTAGAATACATGCATGGATATGCATATAAGGTAAGCCGAAACATATTTATGTCTGAAAATGTACCTTATGCCATGACCAGGCCCACATACGACCTTCTCTATCCAGACATTGGAATTGCCTGGGCCTATCGAGATGCAATCATCTCCTGTCGAGATCTTAGAGTTCAAGATGGTGATGCCGGTGGAAGATGCTAAATGGATACCATCTGTGTTCGGGCTGAGCCCAGATGCTACGATGCTTACTCCTTGTAGTTTGGTGTTGGTGCATGCGTAGACCGAGATATGAAACATTTGGCTGTTTAACGACCTTAACTTACTGATCACTATGTTTTGGGAATGATAGATGCCAAGTGTCTGCAATACATGCCCATAAATACATGTCACTACAATATTTTCATAATTGAATTACCAAGAAAAATATGCATTTGCTACAACTATATGAGTTGCATACTCTTTACAATTGTATATTTTTTATATAAAAAAAAAATATGAAGTTAGTTTAAATCTAAATTCAGTGTATAAGGCAAGAGGAAACACTAGATATTTAGGTACAACCAATTTTCCACTACACTAAAAAGTATAAGTAACAAATTTGTACGCTTATAAGTGTGAATATTTTTACGCCACGACATAAATAAAACTGTGCTTATATATGTAAACATTTTTACACGCTTATAGGTGTGAACTACTTGACTACAAATCACACATTTACGCAAGTAGTGTAGACAAAAATGTTAAATGCTTTAAATTTGGTGTAAAACATATATGGTCATACCGTAGCTCCTTGTGGACATGTTTTTCCAGAGGATTTGCACGCCCATAGAGGACCACCTTGGGCATCAAGCGTTCCTCCGGATATTGTAACATGGTTAACCCTGTACAACTTAATCCATACTTCATCATTGCCGATAGCATTATAACTAGAAGGTGCCACCAAGGTACCATACATGTTAAATGTGATGGCTTTGCTCTTACATGTTTGGCCAGAGAATGTGATGGCAGAAGCAATCAAGTACCTACCAGACGGCACGGCGATGACTGCAGGGCTTGTGGAGGCACATGCCAAATTCCATGCTTTCAAGAATGCATTTTTTGTGTCTGAACGACCGTCGGCTTTGGCTCCCAAAGTGACAACATTGTATGTTACCTTCGCCGTTGAGTATTGGAAGATGAGAAAAAGTAAGACTGTGATATATTTGATGACCATGATATATTGGATTGATGCAGCTAGTTGGTTATGTTTGTTATGTAGTATGTACCTCTTGATGTTGTTATTTATAGCAATTGATGTGCAAGTACATAAAAAATAGGTATACAAGGTTATTAAGAGTACTCAATGACAGGGGTTTGTATATTATTGGTAATGATTGATAGGCATGTAGTCCGTATGTATAGGGGTGCAAACTGATTGAATGTCATGTGTTGCAATATGAAATGAATATTAATCATGTAATAAAAATATTGTCTACTTATAACAAGTCCTCTGAATTGTTATGTTTTGCTGTTTTTCTTCAAGACAAACTAACAATTTTACAATTTCACATATATTTCATGTAATTTTTTTTAGGTGGGAGTTAAAACTACAACTATTTAGTTAAACGCATATCCGGTAATGCATGTGCGGTATTTGAAACGTTTCCTAGTTATTGTGAATCTGTTAGATGAAGTTCTTAAACGAATTAGAAGATCAAGTATACTAAATAAGTAAATAGTATCTCATGAATACCGTTAGTCTATATACCTTTATAATTTTGATATTAACAAAACATTTTACTAATAATAAGGCAATGCATATTGACCTTGTATGGCAGACATTATTTATTTAAGAGGTTCATGAAGGAAGTGCTTATGATTCCACATGGCTTATAGGAATGTCAAAACTAGTATACTATTCAAATTCTACAACCCGTTTCACATGTATATCATATTATCCTATCATATTTTTTTCTCTTTCTTGAAGAAATATAGGATAGGATATATGTATTATTCTACAACATCACAAGTGTTGAAGTAAAAGTTTGTATCTAGACTAAGTTTTGTGTAGGCCCTTTCAGACTAGATGAAGTTGCATGACTGCATCCTTCGAGCACAAAGAAAAGACATGTGTTAGCCTCGCCTTTGGTTTTATCTCAAGACCAAGCTCGAGCATGAAAATAAGTATGTGAGCTAAAAGGCTAGGTAATAAATGACAGAGTAAATGCAAGTGAAGTGAATAGTTGTGACATAAATGAGGTGGGGGTATTTATACTACCCCAACCTCGATACTTGTAGTGTCTTGAGAAAGAAGTTGTCGAGCTACTCCTAGCCTAGATGTTAGGTGTCAGACCACGTGTGTGACACAATCCCGTGAAATCCGAGGTGGGCGGCGCAGTCCGGTTCTTGCAATATATGATCCACTGGATAAAAGGTGATATCTGAAGGAGTGTGCGCTTCTGTGCCTTTCGGACATGTCTCTTGTATGTTGTTCGGCATGGGCCAATCGGCAACATACCCCAACATGTATTTCACGTTCACCAATGATACTTGTTTGAAAAATATATTCCTTAGGAGCCCATTGCTACGATGAGCCCATGCCTTTATCCTCACACCATTTTGAGTACCTATGAATGTTGAGGTTTTTACAGTTATGTTTTGGACACCAGCTTCTTGCAAATCCCATCCTAGACTCACTACAAAAAACTAGTTGAATTCTCCACATTTTAATGGCCAATTGGCCACAGTTAAAAATGTGTAAAATTATTGATTCCACACTTTCTCATGTGCGGTAATAATGGGTGTGACAAAATTTTCTACATATATAAGTGTGGAGATATTATCCAAATTTCTATAGTTAAAAGTGTGGAAATTTTTTTTGAATGTCCACACCTAAAAGTGTGGCAAAATTGCAAAAAATGTTTATAATAAAAAGTGTGGAAACATTTGCTACACATATATGTGTAGCTTTATTGTAATTGTACACACTTATATATGTGGATTAGTTTTTAAAATATTTGTGACACATATTAGTGTAGCAAAATTATTATCTATATAAAAAAATGTCCACACTTTAGCATACCGTAGCAAAATAATTGTGGAGAATAGACATATTTTTTGTAGTGACTCCCAATGTTGCAAAAACAAATACAATGAATTCACATATAGTTAGTTATTACGGATAACAAACGTACGACATTACCAACTAAAATGCTATTTTGTAGAAAACAAAATGTTGTATTGAACAAGTTATTCCCAGTCGATTCACGTCATGATATCATTGACTTGAGGATGTTGTGAGTGCTTATGTAAGTGTTTATTTATTTAACATAGATGGTACATATGAATATGCATATAAGTTTTGAATCCCAAAAAGTTTTATGTTTTTGAATATATTGTATGTCGTGACCAGAGCACAAGCAACCTTCTCTATCTGAACATTGGAATTGCCAAGGCCTATCAAGACACAATCATCCCTCGATGAAATCCTAGAACTCAAGATGGTAATACCAATAAAAAGTGATAAATGGATACCATCTGTGTTCGGGTTGTTCTCGAATGCTAAGATGCTCACATAGCATTATTGCATGCATATAGGAGGATATGAAACATTTGGTGTTCAATGAATTTAAGTTGTAGATCACAATATTTTGGGAGTGATAGATGCCAAGCGTCTATAACACAAATACAGATGTTCATTAGAGAAATTTTATAACGAATTCAAAAGAAAAAAATATCTAAAATGCTATATTGATACAAATTTTTCTTCATGGATTAAGAAAATGTATTTGCAATTATTTTACACGTTTATGTGAATTTTTTTCATACATTATAAACTTCGTAACTTTTTACATCAGTTGTGCTTTTAAATATGATTTTTCTGTTCACATTTGAAACTGTGAACAGCTTGACCAAATTTTGGAGAACTAAATATAAGCTATATGTGATGTAAAAGAAAGTGCAATTTGTGTGTATGTTAACCCTATGGAATTTAAACATGTTTGGCCGGAAAATGTTATCGCAGAAGCAATCATGTACCGAGCATTCGGCACATAGATGAGTAAGGGACTTGTGGAAGCTGAAGCTAAATTCCATGCTCTCAAGAACGTGTTATTTGTGTCAAAACAGCTGTCGGCTTTCACTCCAAACGCGATAACATTGTATGTTACCTAGGCGGACGATTGTTGAACGATAAGATAAAACAAAACTACAATAAGTTTCATGACCATGATGAATCGATACTGAAATATACTATAATGTTACTTATAGTTGTACGATATGTACCTCTCCTGATGAACCTGTTGTTTATATAGGCGCAGAGCACAAGGTGTGGAGAGAGTTATTGGTCGTGTTATAGCAAAAATTGTTGTCACTTCAGCACTTTCTCCTCTAACTCAGAACATATAACTTAATCCAATAAAACACGAATAAAACATAACTCGGCTGCTAAATTTAGCACGAAGTGCTATCGCTTGGGGTGAGGTGTGGAGCGGAGCCATAAGGCTCGTATTATAGGGCACCGTTGCGCAACTTGTGCTATTATAGCAATTGATACATAAGTACAATACGGTTATACGGTAAGTGCAAAATAAGAAGTATTTCTATCACTGATAATGATTGATATGATAGTAGATGATAAGAGGTTGTCCTTATGTAAAGAGGTATGTACCAATCGAATGTCAAATTGGTTACAACTTAAGTTGCAACATGTATATACCCAAAAAAATATATATATTAATCATGTAACCACGCAAAGTATTATATTCATACAAAAATTCTTTTCAATTATTAAATATGTACTAAATAGTTAGTTTATTAATAATGACGCTATGCATGATGGATATATAGTTAGCCATTTTTTGAAATGTGCATATGATTCCACATGGTTTAAGGGAACGTCAACCCTTATAAACTATTCAACTTATATAAACCATTCACATGTATATTAAACTAGACGAGTACCAGCGCCTAGCGGCAGCGATGTCTAGTTTTCTGCAAAGTTCCGATGACCCATAAGTTTCTTTCAACAAACTGTATTTGTAGCATTAGAGAATCGTTTTCGAATAACTACAATTCTGATGCGTGGTTGCATAGCAGCATAAATATATACACTACAAAAAACTAGTTGAATTCTCCACATTTTAAAGGCCAATTGGCCACAATTAAAAATGTGTAAAATTATTGATTCCACACTTTCTCATGTGCGGTAATAATGGGTGTGACAAATTGTTCTACATATATAAGTGTGGAGATATTATCCAAATTTCTATAGTTAAAAGTGTGGAAATTTTTTTTGAATGTCCACACCTAAAAGTGTGGCAAAATTGCAAAAAATGTTTATAATAAAAAGTGTGAAAACATTTGCTACACATATAAGTATAGCTTTATTGTAATTGTACACACTTATATATGTGGATTAATTTTTAAAATATTTGTGACACATATTAGTGTAGCAAAATTATTATCCATATAAAAAAATGTCCACACTTGAACATACCGTAGCAAAATAAGTGTGAAGAATAGAGATATTTTTTGTAGTGATAGTTTTTAAAAAAATTATGTGGAGTCGATCTAAGTGTGTGAGTATATTTTCTAATAGGATTGTTTTAAGTTATTAAGATTTTTAGTAATAATAGATTCAAGCATTACAAAAAGCAACGGTATTATGCAGTTGGCAATATTATATTGTAGTTTAGAGGTATAGCCAACATGCGTGACCGTTTTTTCTTGTTTTGTCAGTAATTTAGGCAGTGATAACTATTTTTTTTACATGTGTAACGTTTATCATTTGGTGTGTGGATTTTAAAATTGTAACTTTGCAAATTGGATATCACCATATAAGATTATTTTGTACTATCAATTTGTATAGATATTTATGCATTGTTCAAAGCTATTTGTTTGAGGTACAAATAATTATCGCTAAAGATAACAATACTATTTATTTTTTGTGATTTTAATAAACTTACATAACATTATTGATACACTGGACAAAGGACTATACAATATATATTAACTTTTAAACGACGATTCATATATGCTAGTCCCTTAAATGGTGCAAGAGCAACATTTTTTAAAATAACATTATACAAATGACAAATTACATGTGTCAAAGCAAAATAAACCAAAAACTATAATTACTTGGTCTCTCCTTTCAAAAAAATTGTCTCGGGTTCCACAACTACTTCATCATTTCTCATATAATTTTGTCAAATTTGAAACCCGATTTCACCCGTGTGGTTCAACTGGTTGAACCGTTCCGATAAAAAACATGTCGATTTAAACCGAGTCAAACCGATAGGTTGGGTCGAAAAAATGTCAAATTAAACCGGGTCAGCCCGCCGGGTTTGAAGTGTCCCGAGTAAACCCGGTATCGGTTTCAACAGGTAAACCCGGTATCGGTTTCAACGGGTCAACCCGGTATCGGTTTCAATTTGTTGTTTTTAATTTGGTAGATGTGCTTTTAATTGGGTGTACAATGTGAATAAATTATTGTACTTTTAAGTAATGGGGTGTTTTAATAAGAGTATTAATTATATTATTTATTTCTCTCTCCATTGACCATGTTTTCAACATTTTCCACTTTTTCCACTTTGACCATTTTTCCATTTTATATAGTATAGATAATAATAATATTGTCATTCTTTTAACATGCATATTGAATTTTCACTTTATATTAATATCTCGAAAAAATTACATGTTTGGTCCTTGTGGTTTACCCAAAATAACAGGTTTAGTTCCTAAGTCGTTTTAATTACATCACACATACTTATTTTTGAAACCTGTTGCACATTTAGTCCCTATTTTAAAAAATAGGGGTCATTTGTGTAATTATTTATAGTTTTTTTTATTACACGGATAGTCCCTATTTCTCATAATAGGGACTAAATGGGCAACATGTTTCAAAAATAAGTATGTATGGTGTAATTAAAATGACTTAGGAACTAAACATGTTATTTGAGGTAAACCACAGGGACCAAACGTGTAATTTTTTCTATTATCTCCAAAAAGACAAATTTAACAATTCTGATTTGTTTAATAATGATGATTACAAATATTTAAGAAACTAGTTTTGTTAATAAAATTTCAAAGAACGTTGTAATTAATTTTTTAACAAGTAAATAACTTTTATAAAGAGCAAATACAAATTCAAAGATGCAAAAAAGGAAAACGCATAGACATTTTTACGATGAGATGCTAAATTCGTACGCTTATAAAAATAAGGAACCGTATATTTATTAGTAGCAATTATTAGTACTAGCCGGGTACCCGTGCATTACGATGGTGGATACCCATACAACCAAATACCCAATAATAGCATATAATTGAAGCATCACAATCATTTTTATACATTATAATAGTAAATGCGCAATGCATCGAAATCAAAAAAAGAGAAAGCAACAATTGTTGTGTTATGGTACACAGTAATAGTGATGACACGTCTTAGTCAGTGATAATGTGAAAACAAAAACAATGTCAATTTTTAGTATTACAAAAATAACGTGGTTGACTTCTCCATCTCAAACCAACATCTTTTCTTTCATCACGTTAACAAAGTGTACACAATTACTCTATAAAATGAATCAATCATCTCTTCATGGTCCTTTTTATACTAAAATAAATAACATATAATTTAATGTGAATTAAAAATTGTATAACCGAAAGTTAATAATAGTTATTTACTTAATTGTATTTTAAATATTTTCGGTTACAATCATTTATATTATTAATTACATAAATTAATTTCATTTTAAAGAGCATGTCGGTTCCTAATATTAGCATTTGACCAAAGCTTTCCATAATAGAAAGTGTGGAGGTTGAATTTTTAAGCCTTTCCATTTAGGGAAAGGCCTAAGTGCTTTATTGAGTAGTCTAGATTTGAATCTGTTGTTAACTTGTATTTTGTAAAATCTAGTGTCGAATTTGTTTTAAGAATAATGTTATTTAGGCCTACAATCCATGCCTAATGCATAAATTGCTTGTACAATTGTATTGTATAAATGCAGTAACATTTGAATTTAAAAAAATAAATAAATACATGAAATCTTGAACCTAACCCAACTCGCAATATTTGAAATATGGGGAAAAAAATTAAGAAGTCAAATTATATGTTGCATTAGTAATTTTTATTGGTATTTTGGCTACCAATTCAAATTGCTATTGCAACAACATAATGCTATTCTCAAGTTAACTGAACTAAATACATGAAGTTTATAAAATAAGCAAAGTTTCTTTTCTTTACCTATGTGGGATTGAAAACTCAAAACAAAACTCGAATGTGAATAAAAAAAGATAAATGCACACAACATATATTACTTGATGTATAATATTAGTTACCGATAACAAAACTCTAATCATAAACAATATACACTTCTAATCTATACCAATTACACTTGTAAATTAAAAAAAAAAAAAAAAAAAAAAAAAAAAAAAAAAAAAAAAAAAAAACATGTAAACTTGAATTATGTCTCACATATATAATTATTAAATATCTAACATATTTATATACAAGACTAAAAAGTGGAGACCCGATGCAATGACACAACTTGCACACCCATTGAGCCCCCGTCAATAACTGTTAATTAACACGCCAAAGTATATGGGTTATTATTAATAGACAGTTGTAATTGGTCAAAAAAGCCCAAATCAAATCTGAAACGGACCTAACTTAAGCTAAAGCTATTTCTTTAATGATTAGTTTAGCTTATTTATCGGATTATGTGCTTATGTAAATTTGAAAAATCTCATGAGCTCAAATTAAGTTGACCGTATGTTATGAACCATTCCAGGGTTCACTTAAGAACCGAAGAAGGATCAATAACTGATATGAACCGGCCTATCATGGTTGATATTGTCCACTTTTGCACCTCTGCCTCACGGTTTTGTTCTTAATACAAGCCCATACAATGTATCAAAACG
This sequence comes from Chrysanthemum seticuspe, assembly GCA_019973895.1. NCBI lineage: Eukaryota > Viridiplantae > Streptophyta > Magnoliopsida > Asterales > Asteraceae > Chrysanthemum > Chrysanthemum seticuspe. Next base: position 13,967,633 of record BPTQ01000008.1, read on the forward strand.
CGTCAACGAAGTCAAGGTCATGTTCAATATCATTAAATACCCAACATCTCTATTTGGTGGCGATGTGGGACAAGGAATGTAACACCGTATGACATGATTAACGTCATAAGCTCATTTTGATTAGCTCATACAAATTTAAAAAAATAATAATAAAAAAATAAGTGTGCTAATGAGACTTTTCAAATTAATTCTATATAAGCTTATGAGCCCGGTAAATAGGTAAGTTAAGAGATGGTATTGACGGTGTAAACTATTTACATCAACTTTTCACACCCATTATGTCATTCTTGTTTTTGTCGTTGAATTAAGTGATTAGGAAAAAAAAATGCAACAATAATGACTATTTTGTTTATTCATCAAGTTGTTATTATTGTTTTAATGGATATGATTAAGGATAAACATATTTACTCGAGAAAGACTTGAATCCGGTCGCCCATTGAGTCGTTAAAATCTAGCAATAGCTTTCCTCCAACTTCAAATGACGCGTCATCTAACAATGCCTTGATGTTTACACCTCCTAAAGCTGTGTGACAGCGAGAAATTAATTATAAGCAAATGAAATGTGCGACAAGAGTTTAGCATAAGGATTTGATAAGGTCCGGTAGAGATATAATACCTGGGACGATATTTGTGATGCCATCCAGGAAACCAGCCTGCGAAAAATTATAGGTTAGATATAATAGACATGTATTACGTCTTTAAGATGATCATACTGCAACTACAAAGATGGTAAAATGAGTCATTTTCAGTACATCACAAAACGGGCCGGTTTGCTTAGTGCAACAACTTTTTTGTCTATTTTTTTAGAAAATACAAAAATGATTTTGACTGTAGGTTTTCAGGAGCAATGACATACGGGAATTCGGACATCAAGTTTTTCGAAGCCATCTCGCCCAATGATTTTGACTCTCAACGTACGGGACCAGATCCCTGAGAACGGATTCTTTCCATCACCTGCACCATACTTATCTGGGCTTAACACTTCGACAATAGGCTCATTTGGGCTTTGACCTTTTTGTTCTGTATCATCCTTACCGCTTCGTTGGATACTGTATGGGTTGCTGCTACCTGAGAAACAAATATACCATGTTATAATGGCTGTAAGAGTAGAAGTCAACATAAAGTTGCACAAGAAAAGAACTGTGATATATAGTGTTGAAACGGGCTGTGTCGGGCTGGGTTGACCTGCAGATACTATTTGGTCCATATTTTGATAAATAATTTACACGTGAACTATAATTACAAAAACAATCTAATCTAAACTGTTTAACATAACCCTTTAGAAAATCACTTTAAACCCAATCTACATGTTAACCATTTAGATAAACTTTTTGATCAAGACCATTTGATATAAAACAGTATCAAATAGACCCATTCTTAAGTAAATGGGTCAAAAACTAAAAAATATTACGTCAAATTCTGCATGTATCTTTAGTATGAAATTTTGGCTTTTCACAGACCTGTTTGCCACACAAACTGATTGCTTTTAGTAGCATAACGTTTTTCTTCTTCATAATAGGTGTTGAAACCTAAGACTTCTTTAACTTCATCAAATGATGGCATGCTTCCAGGTGAAGGCACACGTCCCCCCTTAATTGCAACCAGTGCATCCTGCAAATGCCATATAAAATTTTATAAGCAACTTAGGATAACATTTTGTGCAGTATAAATAGGCTAAACGAGTGTTAACTTTTTAGACGATCTTACACGGATTTTTTTGCAGCATACGAATCAGACTTAGATAACTAATATGAAGAATAACTGACCTCCATGGCACGGATGGATACACCCATTAAGGAAAGAGGATAGGCTACAATTTTATATCCAATATCCTCAAGTTCTAAAGGAGTAAGTATTGGCGTTTTTCCACCACCTTCAAGCATGTTGGCCTACATAGGAATATAAAACCATGATAATATCTAAACCAATTGTCACAAGAAAAATATTACACTTTCTTTTTCTGGTAATGTAAAACAGACTTGCTAACCAATTTAGGAACAGAAGTAGCAACTTCACAGAATGCTTTCATCTCTTCTCTTGAAGCAAGTGCATCAACAAAAAGGACATCAGCCCCAGCCTCAGCAAAAGCCCGTGATCTCCAAAGAGCTTCTTCTATGGACAATGCCTGACGAGAATCTGTTCTTGCTACAATGACAATATCAGAACCACTTTCTTTTCGAGCATCAACAGCTGCTTTTATCTTCATCACAGCTTCCTCTCTTGATACCACTTTTCTGCCTTGTGTATGACCACAAGCTTTTGGAGACGCCTTTCAGTTTTGAGCATTTTTCAGCAACAAATTTATATACTGATAGAAATATGAATAAGGCTTTGCAGGTGTTTGGATGTGTGTTTACACTTTACACTAGTGTTGAGAAGAATTCTACTAAAAGTAATTCAGCGTCAGACTCTGATTACAACTATTTGAATAATAATGCTCATTTTGAAAACGCCCATCCAAACACACCCTGTATTCGTTCATAGCACAAGTTACAAAAACTCGATAGACTCGTGACTTAAGTATATCCACAAGTAATGAGCTTTATTCCATTATGATTAGTACGGGTAGCACCTATTATTACCATATATGTTACAATCTAATCATATTACACAAGTAGCAGCTATTTTACTAACATAACTAATTAGTTTAATATATGAAAGATTAATACAGAATAGATGGTATATTTTCGACAGATGACTATTCTGATGTTAATTTTAATATAGGAGCAATATTTGTTGGTTCCTATCAAGTAGATGTTGAGAAATGAACCTGATCTTCAAGAAGTATTCCTGCAAATCCCGCTTTAATAAACCCCTTAACGGTTCTCTTAACATTCATGGCGTTTCCATACCCATTATCCCCATCACCTATCACCGGAATAGAAACCGCTTCAGTAATTAGTCTCCCTTGGTCCAACATTTCTCCATAAGAAATTAATCCGGTGTCTGGCAAGCCTAACCGAGCAGCCGATATTCCAAAACCTAGTAAGAGAAAACTGAAACATTAATTAAACCCTTAAAACCTTTAGCAATAGTTTTCACATCTGAATAAGCAGATAAAACAATAACGCATAAGTTGGTCATATGATGCTGCACACTGAAATGAGCTAGTTATTTTGACTGCGCAAAATAACATTCAAGTTATACAATACAATCTCTAGAATCCTAAACATCAGTTTACTTTGACTTTTTAAGGTCAAAGGTTTCACTTTCCAATTTCAAAATAGATACCCATTTGGTGACACATTTTACATGGACATTGTCTTGTGTTTTAAAAACTTACTTATATCATTAAATGAAGTTCCCCTTTATTTCAATACGAATGAATTTTTATGACTCGGTAAAGTTTAAATTTCAAAAAATTGACCATAAAAGTCAAAGTAATTCATTCAGCCCGTACACCTACCCATTTCAGCATCTCAGCAAATTCTACAAACGATCAAGTTATCAACTTACTTGGTAAAACCAAAAGTGCCCAATTTGTTAACTAACTTTTTTATGTTCAGGTTTAGTAATTAAAGTTTTTCATTCCTCCTGTAAGGCTGTAACTATATGTTTTCATTTTATCTTCATTAGCAATTAGCATTATCGATGTACAATATTTTGTGCCAACTAAGAAAAATTATGTATGTTTAATATACATTATTTTTGGGTTTATGAGTTTATTTTTATAGGCCCATTTTTCGACTTTCTTCTAACAAATTTGTTATGACATAGGGGGTGTTTGGGATTGCTTAGCATTTCTGCTTAACACCCGTTAACAATATAAACAATGACCTCACAATTTAGAACCTAGTTTTCAACTTTCTTCTTACGAGGTTATTATGCCTTTAAACAAGCTCACGAGTTAGAAAAACGGGCTTATAAAACATTTGCTAATAAGCGCCAAAATAAGTCAAAACAAACACCCCCTAACAATATAATGATTGTCCAATTAACAACCTATTTTACCATTCAAACTTAATCAACAACTAAAAGCAAATCACCTAAACTAATTGTTAGGATCGCCACAAACGAGAATCTCACCAGGCACAACACATAAGTCCAAGTCGGTTCTATTCTAAAAGTAAAAAGCCCACCAAGCTAATATATTTTTACTGACGTGCGATTGGGTTTGCACACCCCCTAACAATATAAACAATGATCTTCAATTCTCAGTTTCTCATCGTTCTAAAAACAAACACCTAAACTAATTGTTATGATCGTTACGACCAAAAATCTCACCAACCCAACACACAAGTTGAACCGGGTTGCATTCTAAAACCACTAGTCAATACAAGGAGCACCTACCAAGCTAATATATTAACATTAACATTATCTTTTTACCACACGCCAGCCCACCAGCCAAGCGGATAACGCCACCACGGCACCAGACCTCGTGCCATAGGGTCTAGCGCCGAAATCACTAGCCACGCCATCCGTCATTTCCTTTTCTTTTTTTTTGTGTTGTATTTGTGTTTTATTGGGTTATGTGTGGGCCGGGGTGTCCTATAACGCCAACTTTTGGAGGGAGAGTGTTTTGTGCCAAGTTATAGGGAAAAAGTGTTGAGGTGGCAGCACTTTTTCCCTATAACACGATCCTACGGCACCAAGGTACCGTGTGTAACAATATAAACAATGATCTTAGAATCTCACCGAGCACAGCACATAAGTCCAACTCGGTCCATTCTAAAACCAATTATCTTTAGGGTTAATGGCATCTAATAAGAACAAACTTTCTCAAATGTTCACATATCAGTTATTAACCCAATAAAATACCACAATACCCATCAAACTTCGTTTTGTGTTGATATCAACAAAAACCCGTTTTCTTACCTCCTAAATCCACGTCAGCGACAAATGTACATGTCAAGTCATAAATTTGTACCTTTATGATCCACGTCAGATTGGGTTCATGTCTGATAAGTGAACATCTGACAAAGCTTGATGGGTATTTTGAAACATTTGACAAACTTTGAAACATCTAACAAATGTACATGCCAAGTCATAAATTTGTACCGTTATGATCCACATCAGATTGGGTCAAGTGAACATCTGACAAAGTTTGATGGGTATTTTGAAACATTTGACAAACTTTGATGAGTATTTTGAAACAACTAACTTCACGTAATTAACTTTAAAAAAATAATAATAAAATAAAATAAAAAAATAAAAAAATCCACATGTGCAATTTAACTCGTGTAGCCGGTTGCCGGTCATGCCACGTAAGCAAAAGTATGATATCGAGCTAAATTTTGAAAGTTTGACGGGTATTGTGGCATTTTATTAGGTTCATAACTCATATGTAAACATTTGAGAAAGTTCGTTGCTATTAGATGTCATTAACCCTTATCCTATCTTTATACTGGGATTGTTTACTTAGAAAAAAACTTACCAGTAGTAAAACAAAACTGAAAGCCAGCTTTTTCCACAAGCTTAGCACTAAGAGCATTAAAAACAGCAGGACCCTGATGAACTCCAGGTGTATCAAGCAGCTCCCTCAGCTTCTTCGCCGGAGAAAAACCCTCCAACCCACCACCACCACCACCACTGCCCTTATCTCCAGTGTATGAAGAAGAAGAAGTTACTATGATGGAAGTACTTGAGTGTAGTGAGTGTCTTGAGTTTTTGAGATTATAACTAACAGTTGGTTTGATGGAAAATTTGGTAGTGGTGAAATTTGAAAGTAGGTTCGCCGGAGATGACGGCGGAGTACGGTGGTTGGATACGGTGGTGGTTGAGATGTTCATGTTTTTTGTACTTTTGTTTTGTGGTGGCAGACAGAGAGTGTTTGTTTGTACTTGCCACTTTTATACTTTTATAATAGGGGAAATTGAGCATTTGGTCCCTTAACTAACCCAAATTATAACTACATAAATGGTCTCTGTCGTTGTTGGAAATTATGGATTCAGTTAATTTTTCATTTTTGTATCAGATGTGATCCCTGTGATTTTAAAATGTCTCGAATTCAGTCCATTTTGACATGAAATGACTAAAATACCCCCACCTAAAAAATAAATAAAATGTTGAAAGTAGGGGTATTTTGGTCATTTCGCATACATTATTAGAGAAATTGGACTGAATTTGAGACAAATTAGAACCACAGAGACCGGATCTGATACAAAAATGAAAGATGGACTGAATTCGTAACTTTTAACAAACCACAGGGACCATTTATGTAGTTAACTCTTTTATTAATGTTGTTTCTATTAATAAAATTAGAGTTAATTGCCTAAATGGTCCATGTGGTTTGTCGGGTTTAATGGAAATGGTCCATAGACTTTTTTCCTGGATCCTCTCCATGTAGTTTTTGACCTGTAACGGGTTTGGTCCATGTGGTTTCCAGGTTTAATGAAAATGATCCCTGGATTTTTTTCCCCCCGGATCATGTCCTTGTGATCAATAAGGTAAAAGGACCAAACCCGTTACGGGTCAAAATCACAGGGAGAGGATCCGTGAGAAAAAGTATATGGACAATTTAAGTAATTAACTCTTAAAATTATCATGCATTATTATCAACTAAAGGAATATCCGCGTAAAGCGACGGTGTGTAGCAACAAATAATTATACTTGCGAAATCTTGATTCTGGCTCGAACCTTGATGCAAAGTGTGTGTCTGTTAAAATACAAAGCGTGTGGTTTTTAAAATTCATATAATGAGTGTTTTTAAATAGTTGTCAAGTTTAGAATTGATTAAGAAAATACATAATTTAAGTTGTCAAGTTTTTGAAAAGTTGTCAAGTATAAGGGGTACTTAAAAGTTATTTAGGTAAACTACATTAATTTAAGTTTCAAGATTCAAAATTTCAAAAAAAAATAATAATAAATAAATAAATAAAATAACTCTTTATAAGTAACAGAGATGTTAATCATTAAATGATCGATTCTTGAGACTATCTTAGGTCTCGATCATAAGCCGACTCGGTTTGGTGAGATCAGTGGTGAGTCGAGTCCACTTTGGATGATGGACGACTTCCCGCTTATCGTCAAAATTGAAAAATACTCCATACAAACCGAGTGGACTCTAAGTAAAGCTTATACTTGATTGTTTTCACATATAAAACGCTTGACTTGTCTATGCATGGGTTGATTATGTTAATAGCTAATGCCGAGGTTGTCAATAATTTGAGTTGTCGTAGGCTTACATCTTTGGCACACGCCCAATATATGTTTGTTTACTTGTTTTACAAATATACTCAGTTTGTGAAATTTGCAATATTTTATGTAGTAATAAGCATTCATAAGAACACCAGGTGTAATAATATCGTTAACACCAAAAAGTGATGTCACATCAACGCCACATCACCATCCTCACTTTTAACACCAACACCTAAAAATACACCCTCACTAATAACACCATCAACACGACTCTTTTAGGACACATCATTTTATTCTATTTTTCAAACAAACTAATTTTTCATACATTAAATAAAAACACAAATAACATTTAAAAAAGTTATAAAACTAAAATTAACAAAAATAAATAAATAAATAAATGGGTTTTCTCCTCTTCAACACACACAATAACACACAACACCCATTTAAATAGAAAAAAAATCCAATGCACGTTGGTGCATCAACGAAAGAACCAACACCGTTGGTTTTCTTGCATATGCGTGGTAACGCCGGTAACGCAGCTGCCACCGCAGCATAACGCCGAGTGCTACGTTGCCACACCCAATTGTCACGACCCGCCTACTCGACGAGATCATTTTCTAGGATGTTCGAGATTTCGGATTGTTCAACACATTTCTTGGAAGAGCTTGGATGATCTTGGAAACCCCTGGAAAGTGTTGGAAGCTCTAGAAACTTTTAGAAGCCCTAGAAGCTTATGGAAGTCCTAGAAGCTTCCTACTATGGAAGTGTATGGAAGTGTGCAGAACTTGTACATAGTTAGTTGAGTACTTTATGACATCAAATAATCTTGATGTTTTAGTGTCAATTTCTTCCTAATAGGCTCATTATTGTATTGGTTTATATGGATATATGCTTTGATTTCTTTAACTTAGTTTCCAGGTTATAAATGAGCATAGGAGCAAAAGAGATGCGGAATTGGAAAAATACTTACGATTATACAAACTTTAGTATGCTAACTTTAAAGAAGTTACGGCGTAGTTCCCTTCTCCACTTACGTCGTAGCTAAGGATTTATAGACAAAGACCAAGTCAACTCAAATCATGGATTACGGCGTAATTACCACAGAGATTACGTTGTAATATTGTAGAGACTTAGAAGAATTTCATAATCAAGAAGATTACGCCGTAACCAATGCATGAGGTTACGACGTAAAAGTTACATAGAACGGGATTGAAGAGATTCGACGTAACCCACTCATGACGTATTGATGTTACGCCGTAGTGACCAAGTATGAAGGTTACGGTGTAATTTGGTGATTTAGTTACGCTGTAGTAATGGGTATACATGTGGATAATCACTTACTAACGAAGATTTACGGTGTAAGTTATATTGAACTTACGCTTTAACTTATACCTTGGGCGCGTAGGAGTTGAAGTCCAGGTGCTGAAAGCGGTAAATTGATACGAAGTTTATTTATTACTCATGGACCAAAAGTAAAAATAACAAGTACGATGGAAGACTAAAGCTGGGCGAACCATATGAAGAATTAATTATCATAAGGACTTGTTATAAAAATAACAAAGACAATCAGGGACTGAAGGTGACAATTCAAATGAAGTTTAGATATGTCACGAGGACCAAGCATAAAAATATCAAGAGCGATGAGGGACTGTGTCACATGTTGGTTTTCACAAACACATAATCAAACAAACACGTGGATCGAATGAGTTGATGTTTTAGAGAGAGAAAGTGAAGAGAGTTGGGAACTTTAGAGACAAAGAAAAATGTATATTGAAAGCTTCAACCCTTTGCCTTGCTAGGAAAAGGGTATTTATAGGTTCTTACATGAAACGCCTCCTACGGGCTGTGGATCAGGCATACAGTGGGTAAAGACCCGTCCTTCCTCCACGGTGTTACATAACATACTACTAACTATCACTAAATGACTACGACTACGAGCTTTCTAACGAATACATATACTTGAGGTGACTGAATCTTCAACTACCGGATTTTCTAAATCCTAACAATCTCCCCCTAACGGAGGTCACCTCAATTACAAACAGATATTACATTTTGGTGTTCTTGGATTCTTGATTAAGTTCATTGCTCTGTAGCTCGTAGTCTTTGATTCTTGATTAAAACACGAGCCTATGGCACCAAGGTACCGTGTGTAACAATATAAACAATGATCTTAGAATCTCACCGAGCACAACACATAAGTCCAACTGGGTCCATTCTAAAACCATTTATCTTTAGGCTTAATGGCATCTAATAGCAACAAACTTTCTCAAATGTTGGCATATCAGTTATTAACCCTATAAAATACCACAATACCCATCAAACTTTGTTTGTTTTGTGTTGATATCAACAAAAACCCGTTTTTTACCTCCTAAATCCACGTCAGCGACAAATGTACATGCCAAGTCATAAATTTGTACCGTTATGATCCACGTCAGATTGGGTTGGCATAAATTTGTACCGTTATGATCCACGTCAGATTGGGTTGATGTCTAATAAGTGAACATCTAACAAAGTTTGATGGGTATTTTGAAACATTTGACAAAGTTTGATGAGTATTTTGAAACAGCTAACTTCACGTAATTAACTTAAAAAAATAAATAAATAAATCCACATATGCAATTTAACTCGTGTAGCCGGTTGCCGGTAATGCCACATAAGCAAAAGTATGATATCGAGCTAAAATTTGAAACTTTGATTTTGATGGGTATTGTGGCATTTTATTAGGTTCATAACTGAAATGCGAACATTTGAGAAAGTTCGTTACTATTAGATGCCATTAACCCTTATCTTATCTTTATACTGGGATTGTTTACTTACAAAAAAACTTACCAGTAGTAAAACAAAACTGAAAGCCAGCTTTTTCCACAAGCTTAGCACTAAGAGCATTAAAAACAGCAGGACCCTGATGAACTCCAGGTGTATCAAGCAGCTCCCTCAGCTTCTTCGCCGGAGAAAAACCCTCCAACCCACCACCACCACCACCACTGCCCTTATCTCCAGTGTATGAAGAAGAAGAAGAAGAAGCTACTATGATGGAAGTACTTGAGTGGAGTGAGTGTCTTGAGTTCTTGAAGTTATAAGATACAGTTGGTTTGATGGAAAATTTGGTAGTGGTGAAATTTGAAGGTAGGTTCGGCGGAGTACGGTGGTTGGATACGGTGGTGGTTGAGATGTTCATGTTTTTTGTACTTTTGTTTTGTGGTGGCAGACAGAGAGTGTTTGTTTGTACTTACCACTTTTATACTTTTATAATAGGGGAAATTGAGCATTTGGTCCCTCAACTAACCCAAATTATCAAGAGTTAACTACATAAATGGTCTCTGTATTTGTTGGAAATTATAGATTCAGTTAATTTTTCATTTCATGGGGGTGGGTTGATTCAGCATTATGAAAGATGTTCAACTGTCAAAAAAAAAGTTAATTTTTCATTTTTGTATCAGATGCGATCGCTGTGGTTTTAAAATGTCTCGAATTCAGTCCATTTTGACATGGAATGACTAAAATACCCCCACCTAAAAAATAAATAAAATGTTGAAAGTAGGGGTATTTTGGTTGTTTCACATACATTATTAGACAAATTAGACTGAATTCGAGACATTTTAGAACCACAGAGACCGGATCTGATACAAAAATGAAAGATGGACTTAATTCGTAACTTTTAACAAACCACAGGGACCATTTATGTAGTTAACTCTTTTATTAATGTTGTTTCTATTATTAAAATTAGAGTTAAATACCTAAATGGTCCATGTGGTTTGTCGAGTTCAATGGAAATGGTCCATAGACTTTTTTCCTGGATCCTCTCCATGTAGTTTTTGACATGTAACGGGTTTGGTCCATGTGGTTTCCAGGTTTAATGAAAATGATCCCTTAGATTTTTTTTCCCCGGATCCTGTCCTTGCGATCAATAAGGTAAAATGACCAAACCTGTTACGGGTCAAAAACCAAAGGGAGCGAATCCGTGAGAAAAAAATATAGGGACGATTTAAGTAGTTAACCCTTAAAATTATCATGCATTATTATCAATTAAATGAATATTCGCGTAAAGCGTCGATGTATAGCAACAAATAATTATACTTGCGAAATCTTGATTCTGGTTCGACCGCTGATGCAAAGTGTGTGTCTTTTATATTAAACCATAAATCGTATATTGATTTCCTTGATCAAACCGATTACAGTGAATGAGTATAAATAACAATATAATGGGCCAAGATAATAACATAAGCCAATACAAAGAATAATTGGGCCAAGCCCTCTAAACATCCGCTAACAGCCCCCCGCAGTTTGAGCGGGAGAGGAACGAACATTCAAGCTGGACCGAAACTCGTCAAACAACACAGTAGGCAAGCCTTTTGAGAAGATATCCGCATACTGATATCGAGAAGGAACGTGAAGAACAAGAACATGGCTAGTGGCCACCAAATCACGAACAAAGTGAATGTCAATCTCTATATGCTTCGTGCGTTGATGTTGCACGGGATTGGAAGAGAGGTAGACAGCACTCACACTATCACAATAAACTATAGTGGCAGTAGTAAGGGGTTTAAAAAGCTCGCGTAGTAAATTACGCAACCAAAAAGTCTCAACAACAGCATGCACAACACCTCGATACTCAGCTTCAGCACTAGACCGAGAAAGAGTAACCTGGCGCTTAGAGGACCATGAGAGAAGATTGTTGCCAAGAAAAACACAGTAACCTGAAGTAGACCGGCGTGTAGTTGGACAGCCAGCCCAATCTGCATCATAGTAGACAACCAAGGATGATGTGGACAAAGAATAAAACTGCAACCCATAGTCTAGGGTCCCCCAAACATAACGTAAGATTCTATTGAGAGCAGGGAAATGCGGCTCCCAAGGATCATGCATAAAAACACATACCTGTTGTACTGCATAAGAGATATCCGGTCTGGTAAAGGTAAGATACTGGAGAGCACCTGCAAGACTACGATATAAAATGGGATCAGAAACAGGATCACCATCAACTGCAAGTTTGGTGTCAGTGTCAACCGGAGTCCGACAAGGGTTGCAATTAAGCATAGCAGCATGCTCAAGAACCTCAGTAGCATACTTCGATTGGGAAAGAAACATCCCCGAAGTATTACGTGTCACACAGATGCCCAAAAAATAATTAAGAGGGCCAAGATAAGTCATGGAAAACTCTGCATGTAATGAAGCAATAACCTATTGTAAAAGTGTTGACAAAGATGCAGTCAAAACAATATCATCAACATATAATAACAGATAAACAGTGTCCAATCCCTGTCGATAAATAAAGAGTGATGAGTCACATCGACTGTGACGAAACCCAACACGAGTAGCATAAGCAGCAAATCTCTGAAACCAGATCCTAAGAGCCTGTTTTAGCCCATATAATGACCTCTGTAGAAGACAAACATGATCCGGATATCTAGGATCCTGAAAGCCAGGAGGTTGATGCATATAGACAGTCTCATATAAATAATCATGCAAAAATGCATTCTTAACATCAAACTGATGAACAGGCCAATGTCGAGAAATAACAAGGCTCTGAACCTTTCGTATAGTATCCGGTTTAACAACCGGACTAAAAGTCTCATCCACATCTATACCGTGAAGTTGTGTCTGCCATTGGCCACAAGGCGAGCCTTATACCGGCTAAGACTACCATCTGCATTATGTTTGTGTCGAAAAAGCAACATGGAACGAACAATGTTCGCGTCCGGTGGTCGAGGCACAAGAATCCAAGTATTATTTTTAATTAACGCATTATATTCATCTATCATAGCACTATACCAGTTGTGGTCATGAAATGCATGGGTGTATGACTTGGGAAGAGGTGAAATGATGGACACATTTAATGTAAAACGTTGGGTAGGACGATTAGTACCAACACGAAAGCGAGTGACCATGGGATGAGTTGACACGAGATTGGGATTGGGATGGTGTACTAATGGGATAATACCAGCTGGTTGTGCCACGATGGTAGTCGAAGGGGGCGGAGTTAGAATGGGAGTCGTGGGCTGTGAAGTTGTCAAGTTTAGAATTGATTAAAAAATACATAATTTAAGTTGCCAAGTTTTTAAAAAGTTGTCAAGTATAAGAGGTACTTAAGGGTGATTTATGTCTACTACATTAATTTAAGTTTCAAGATTCAATATTTATAAAAAATAAAAAAAAAATAAAAAAAAAAAAATAATAATAATAATAATAATAATAATAATAATAATAATAATAATAATAATAATAATAATAATAATAATAATAATAATAATAATAAATTTTTTTGAAGAGCATATATTAATAGGAAAAAACTAGCAAGGAGCTAGGAGAAATTACAATCTAATGTTACTAGAATATTTCATCGAAGTAACCCAATCAAAATTAGATTTACATCGACTAAAACACCAATTATACGGCAATAAAACAATATCATCAAAAAGGGGCTCCATGCGTGGGTGACTTCGCCCAAACAAGACCATGTTCCGAAATTTCCATATAGACCACCACGTAATATAGAAAACACCTTCTAAAACCTACTTTAGACGGATAGGAAAACAAAGATTATTAAATCAAATAAGCCAATCTCCAAATGAAAGTCATGAACCTCCAAATCCCACCAACGAGCCACTTTAAATATAATAGAGATGTTAATAATTAATTAATTTTTGAGACTTTCTTAGGTCTAGATCATAAGCCGACTCGGTTTGGTGGGATTAGTGGTGAATCGAGTCCACTTTGGATGATTGACGACTTCCCGCTTATATTCTAAATTGAAAAATAATCCATACAAACCGAGTGAGCAACCGAGCGGATTCTAAGTAAAGCTTATACTTGATTGTTTTCACACATAAAACGCTTGACTTGTCTATGCATGGTATGGGTTGATTATGTTAATAGCTAATGACGAGGTTGTCAATAACTTGTGTTGTAGGCTTACATCTTCGGCACAAGCGTAATATATGTTTGTTTACTTGTTTTACAAATATACTCAGTTTGTGAAATTTGCAATATTTTATGTAGTAATAAGCATTCATAATAAACATGCGCATTATTCTTTGTGTAGGAAACTTGAAAAGTGCATTATTATTTGTGTAGGAAACTGGAAAAGATTTTTATATAGATAGAAAATAAAGAAAGAGAACGGTACATGTTAAAAGATATAATCTTATTTCTGAATTTATACTTGAGGGACTTATTATGTCTAGTTTGATTTTTCAGTTTAGTGTATTTTGGGCTTTTGGATGTTGTGGACAAAAGCTGGAAGTAAAAGGACTGATAGTGTCAAGTGGTCATAGTTGCAGCTGTATATAAGCTGAAGTCTCTCTTGGATTCATTCATTCATCACCTCTGAAAAATAAACACTCTCTCTCTCTCATTATATCACAAACCCTAAATCTGTTCTTGTTGATCTTTGTTAAGATCTGTTGTTTTCTTGCTATTGTGATTCTTGGTTGGTTGTAATAGAACTATTATCAAGTTAGATAATAGATCTTCACCTGAGTAGCAGTGGGAGATTGGTTTGGTTATGTTGTTGGTTCTTGTTCTGATAACTGATTGAGATCAGTTAGGTTGTTTGGTTGAAGTTCTTGGTGTTGTTCTGAGTTTGTGATTGTGATTAATAAAAGGTTCTTGGTTTGAGAACCAAGATTTGTTGATTGGTTTAATAATTTGTTCATGGTATCAGAGCAGGCACTTCATCTGCTCTATATCTGATCGGAAAAATTTTTAGGGTTTCAAAAATTTTTTGGGGTTTTTTCAAATTGGGTTTAATTACTTCAATTAACCAGTTTTAATTACGTGTCTGTGTCGTTAATTGCACAGATCTGAAAGTTTTTTTACAAACGCCTAATTTTTGAAAAAATTAGGGTTTCCTAAAATTTGGGGGTTTTTTGCTCGCTTGATTGATTAACAAGAGTTAATCAATTATTGGTGTTTTGAGGTTGGATCTTGGAGGTAGATCTGATTTTGGTGTTTCTTGGAATCTGGGAGTGGTTTTGGTGAATCTTGGAGTTGATTCAGACATCTTTTCTGGGTTCTTGGAAATCGGGTTGACTTGGAGTGATTCTGGGATTTCTTTTTGGGTTCTTGGCTAAGTGTATCAAGAATTCTATTCTTGTGCTTCCGCGAATATTTGCTTTGACAGCACTGTAACACCTCTCACACTTTTACTTATTTCTTGCTTCTTTCTAGCTCTTTGCTTGATTGTTGTAGGTTATTTTGTTCTGTGTGTTCTTTATTGGTGTTTGTGTGCTTGATTCTTGCTGTGTTTGTGTGCGCCCTTGACCTACCACCTTGAGTGGCAAGGAAAGCCTGGGAACTTCTTTCTCACCTTTTGAGTGTTTGTTTTTTTATCTGTTTGCCTGAGTATTTTCAGTATGTCTTTGCATGGTTATACTGATGATGAATTTGAGGCTGATGATCATGTTACTTTGATTAGTAAGTTGGATCTTAGTCATCCTCTTCATTTGCATCCTAATGATTCTGCTACCCTAACTGTTGTTTCTATAAAACTTAAAGGGACTGAAAATTATAATGTGTGGTCTTGTGCTATGTTGTTGGCTCTTGAGGGTAGAAATAAAACTGGATTTATAGATGGCACTTGCACTAGGTCACATGTTGATGAGGTTTTAGGAAGACAATGGGACAGAGTTAATGCTGTTGTGTTGGGATGGATTTTGAATTCCATATCAGAAGATTTGTTCTTGGGTCAAATTTTTTCAAAAAAGGCTTCTGATGTATGGGATGAATTAAAAGAAACATTTGATAGGGTTGATGGTTCAGTTACATTTAATCTGCACCATAAAATTAACTCTTTAAGTCAAAATGGTACATCTATTGCTGAGTATTTTAACAAACTTAATACCTTATGGAAACAATTTGATGCATTGGTCAAGTTACCTAGGTGCACTTGTCATGCAGCTGAGGATTTTAAGAAACATAATCAGCTTATGAAATTAATGAAATTCTTAATGGGATTGGATGACTCTTATATGCAAATTAGAAGTAATATTCTAGCTAGAGATCCATTGCCTGATGTGAAAGGTGCTTTCTCTGTGATTTCCAGTGAAGAGTCCCATAGGGCTGTTGTGTCTAGTTCTAGTGTTGGTCCCTCTCAAAGGGCTCAGTCTTCTGTGTTCTTCTCTAATGTGGGTAATAAAGGAAATCCTCAGAGGTCTCAAACTTCTGGGAATTTCTCTAGACCTAGTACTGGACCTAGACCTAATGATTATAGAAGAACTGCTGTGGGTTCTTCACTTGTATGTTAACATTGTGGGTTCAATGGACATTCCATTGATAGGTGTTTTAAACTAATTGGATATCCTACTGATTTTGGTAAAAAGAAGAATTTTCAAAACAATAAAGCGAAAAATGTTTCTAACAATTCTGTGGGTTCTAGTCCTTCTTCTGCCTTCACAGATGATCAAATGGCTACTCTTATTTCCTTGATTAAAGGAAATTCTGGTTCTGGACATGGTATACATGCCAATATGGCAGGTACTTTTTATAATTGCAGCAGGTTGTTTAATGAAAACTTTGAGAAGTTTTTTTGTTCTAATAGTGAGCTGCATAATAATCTTGCTAGTAAGGGTGTCATTACTGATCCTGGTGCTAATCAGCACATGACCTACACTGATAAATTTCTTGTAAATGTTGTTGATGTGTCTCATCTTAAGATCAAGGTTTCTCATCCTAATGGTACTGAAGCTTTTATAACTAAAATTGGGAATATGCCTTTGACTAGTTATTTGACTTTGTATGATGTTCTGGTTGTTCCAGAGTATTGTGTTAGTTTGTTATCTGTTCATAAGGTTGCTAGGGATAGTAAGTTGATCTTTGCTTTTGATGAGTCTCATTGCTATATTTTAAATCAGGACTTGAGGGCAGGGAAAATTCTGGGGACTGGTAATCAGATTGGTGGATTATATTACTTTGATGGAAATCAAGGTAAAGACCTTATGAGGTTTTCTGTTAACACTGTGTGTTTTTTATCCAAGTATACTTGGCACTGCAGACTTGGCCATCCTGCAGACCAAGTCTTAAATGTTTTAAAACCTGTTTTGGGTTTTTCTAACAAAGATTCTAAAATTTGTTGTGATATTTGTCAAAAGGCTAAACAAACCAGAGAACCATTTCCTTTAAGTGATCATATATCTAAAAATTTGTTGATTTAGTTCACTTAGACTTATGGGGTCCTTATAAAGTGACCAGTAGGGATGGTTACAGATACTTTCTTACAGTGGTTGATGATTTTTCCAGAGCTGTATGGGTTTATCTTTTGAAAAACAAGACTGAAGTTTTTGAAAATTTAATGGTTTTTTATAACTATTTACAAACTCAGTTTAATAAAAAAAGTTAAAGTTTTCAGGAGTGATAATGGAACTGAATTTGTTAATCAGCAGTTTACTCTCTTTTGTGAAATAATTGGGATTATTCATCAGACTTCTTGTACTTATACCCCTCAACAAAATGGGATTGTTGAGAGGAAGCATAGGCATCTTCTTAATGTTGCTAGATCTCTTTTGTTTCAGGGAGGGCTTCCCTTGAATATGTGGTCTGAATGTATTCTAACTGCTACTTACTTGATTAACAGATTGCCTTCCTCTGTGCTAAATGGGCTTTCTCCCTTTGAACTTGTGCATAATTTTTCTCCTTCTCTGTCGCATTTGAGAGCTTTTGGGTGTCTTGTTTATGCCACTATTCTGAATAGTCATGATAAATTTGGTAGTAGGTCTGAAAAGAGTGTTTTAATTGGATATTCTAATGCTAAAAAAGGTTACAAATTGTGGAGTCTTGATCAGAAACTTGTTTTCTTCTCTAGGGATGTTAAATTTTTTGAAGATATCTTTCCTTTCAAACAAAGTGTTACTATTTCTTCTAATTCTGATCAAGATTCTGGTCACCTAACTTTTTTCAATTCTGATACTCTTGATGACCTACCTGACCTACCCAATGATGATAACCATAATGATCCCAGCCCTAAGAGGCATGGCAGATCATCTCCTTGTCTAGGCAGTCCTTCTAAGTTACCTAGTGAGGATTTTGGGGGGCATTCTTCTAACTTAGATGATTCTACCAGTGAGGATGAGAGGTCTGCAGCCCTTGAGGAAAATATTAATAATCCAAATTCTGAGGGTAATGAGTCCCTCCTTCAGTCTCAGGAAAGTCATCAAGATACTGGTTTTAGAAGGTCTTCAAGGCCTTCTGTGTTTCCAAAAAAATATAATGATTTTATAGTTGATTCAAAGGTTAAGTTTGGTTTAGAAAAATATGTTAACTATTCTTTTTTATCCAAGGATAATTACGGTTTCCAAAAAATTAAGTATAAGTCTAATGGTGAGGTTGTAAGGTTTAAAGCTAGACTTGTGGCTATTGGTTTCAATCAAAGGGAGAGAATTGATTTTGATGAAACCTTCTCTCCTGTTGTTAAGATAGTTACTGTTAGATGCTTTATTACTCTTGCTGTTCAGAATGATTGGGGCTTGTTTCAATTAGATATTAATAATGCCTTCTTATATGGTGATCTTGATGAAACTGTCTATATGAAATTGCCTCCTGGTTACTATGATTCTAATGATAAGAGAGTTTGCAAATTAAAAAAGAGCTTGTATGGTCTTAAGCAGGCTCCTAGGCAGTGGAATGCTAAATTGACTGCGGTTTTAATTGAGAATGGTTTTGCGCAAAGTAAAAGTGATTACTCATTGTTTACTAAGACTAGTAATAATATTTTTGTTGCTTTACTGGTTTATGTTGATGATATTATAATCACTGGAAATAGTTTGCATGAAATTGATAGTGTTAAGGAGTTTTTGAAAAGCAAATTCATGATTAAATATCTTGGCAAACTAAAATATTTTCTTGGAATTGAAGTTTTAGAAACAAAGAATGGGTTGTGTTTGTCTCAAAGGAAATATTGTCTTGATCTTATTTCTGAATTTGGTTTACTTGCTGGAAAGCCTGCTTCTGTTCCTTTGCAGCCTAATCTTGCTTAAACTAGTGAGGCTTCTGATACTGATCCTAAACTTAAAAATATTACTGAGTATCAAAAACTTATTGGTAAGCTCATTTACCTTACAACTACAAGGCCTGATATTGCTTATGCAGTTTCTTGTCTTAGTTAGTTTATGCATAGTCCTCTGAAATCTCATCTGGATGTTGCTTTAAAGGTAATAAGATACCTTAAGGGGTCTCCAGGTAAAGGTTTAAACATAGAAAAAAGTACTAGCCCAGCTATTGAGTTAAAAGGTTTTTCTGATGCTGACTGGGCTAGATGTGTTGTTACTAGAAAATCAGTAACTGGTTACTGTGTTTTTATGTGTGGGTGCTTGGTATCTTGGAAAAGTAAGAAACAAAACACTATTTCTAAGTCACTTCTGAAATTGTTTGGATTTTGAAAATTTTGAAAGATTTAAATTGCAAAAATCTTTTACCTGTGAAAGTGTTTTGTAATAGTAATTCAGCAATTAAGATTGCTGCCAATCCTATCTTTCATGAAAGAACAAAACATTTGGAAATAGACTTACATTTTGTAAGAGAAAAAATTATTGATGGGGTAATTGAAATTGAGAAAATAAGCTCTGCTAATCAAATAGCAGATGTTCTTACTAAGGGATTGGATACAAAACAACATAGCTTATTATGTTCTAAGCTTAATCTTATTGATCTTTTTCAGAATAAGATTAAGGGAGGGTGTTAAAAGATATAATCTTATTTCTGAATTTATACTTGAGGGACTTATTTTGTCTAGTTTGATTTTTCAGTTTAGTGTATTTTGGGCTTTTGGATGTTGTGGACAAAGGCTGGAAGTAAAAGGACTGATAGTGTCAAGTGGTCATAGTTGCAGCTGTATATAAGCTGAAGTCTCTCTTGGATTCATTCATTCATCACCTCTGGAAAATAAACACTCTCTCTCTCTCTCATTATATCACAAACCCTAAATCTGTTCTTGTTGATCTTTGTTAAGATCTGCTGTTTTCTTGATATTGTGATTCTTGGTTGGTTGTAATAGAACTATTATCAAGTTAGATAATAGATCTCCACCTGAGTAGCAGTGGGAGATTGGTTTGGTTAAGTAGTTGGTTCTTGTTCTGATAACTGATTGAGATCAGTTAGGTTGTTTGGTTGAAGTTCTTGGTGTTGTTCTGGGTTTATGATTGTGATTAATAAAAGGTTCTTGGTTTGAGAACCAAGATTTGTTGATTGGTTTAATAATTTGTTCAGTACAATCTTTATTATGCATAAGGTTTTTGCACTTGCAGAAATATATTTTAGAGTAAATTGTTCGTAATTGTGGTTTGTGTTGACCGCAACCTTTTGTTCTTTGACTGAAAAAATGTGCCATTTGTCTCTAATTGCAAAACGTTATCCGCTATTTGTCCCTTCTTCTAGCAGACCTCACAGTTCAAACTGAGATACCAACGTAAGGGTATTTTTATCCTTTGACTGGAAAAATGTGCCGTTTGTCCCTAATTGCAAAAATTTATCTGCCATTCGTCCCTCCTTCTAATGGACCTCACTGACCATCGTTAAGTGTCAACATGAGATACCAATGTGAGGGTTTTTTGTCCTTTTACCATGAATGTCTCTGTTTCTCCTATCCTCACTAACACCTCAAATTTAACTTTTCTAAAAACATTGGATAACCACCATCACTGCCATATTGTAAAACTTAAAAAATAAAAATAAAATTATTATCTTACACAACTATTAAAGGTATATTTGGCAAAATAGCAATAGTAATGAGCAATAGCGGTAAATTGTAGCTGTGAGTAGTAGCTGTATTTTTCTATAAAAATGTTTGGCAACGTAGTTGTAGTTTCATTATAATATGTGAAATAACCCCTAAATGCTTAAGGCTCCTAAATGCTACTTCATGAAGTGTTAGAAAAAACGATAAAATTCGAAAAATAGATAAAGTTACTTGGTGCTTGCCAAACGAACATTAAAAATCACAAAGCTCACCCTCACCGCTCCTACATGCTCTTAAAAGCTTTGCGCCAAACACACCCTTAAATACAACATGCAACAATCAATTAATCAAAGGCCTTAAAATCAATATCATGTCATATATAAACCTTCACCCACATACATTATAACATTGTCATCTTCATACCAACCCTTCACCCGTATGTTTCCGCCATCATTATTCCATTGATACAAAATCTTGAATGAATGTAAGACCAAACCCACATAAAGGTGTGTTGCTCCATTCTATCCAAGATCTACAACACCTTTACATCTACCCTATTATTATCATCTTCTCTATTTTTACATTGTTACCAATCTAACCACTTCATGACAACAACCACAATAATTTATTAAAATATTACTGTAATTTTGTCAATAAACTAATTTATATAATTTTTAAAATTAATATTAACAATTATATATTAAAATTTAATATAAAACTAGAATACAATTTTAGCAACGACAAATGTCGTCGCTAAAAGTATGTTCACAATACACTTTTTTTATTTAACATTTTTTAATAAAATTTTTATTTAATATTAAAATAAATATTAATAAATTCGTATATATCTTAGAAATGACACGTGTCATCGTTAAAGGCTTTAACATGCTAAATTATTTTAGACGGGCTATTATTTTTTAAATAAAAATATTATACCAACCCTTCACTCCGTATGTTTCCGCCAACATCATTATTCCATTGATACAAAATCTTGAATGAATGCAAGACCAAACCCACATAAAAGTGTGTATCCAAGACCTACAACACTTTTATATCTACCCTATTATCATCATCCTTTCTATCTTTACATTGTTACCAATCTAACCACTTCACAACAACAACCACAATAATTTATTAAAATATTAATTTTGTCAATAAACTAATTTTTATTTTTTTAAAATTAATCTTAACAATTATATATTAAAAATTAATATAAATTAGAATACACTTTTAGCAACGACAAATGTCGTCGCTAAAAGTATTTTCCCAATAAAAATTTTTATTTAATATTAAAATAAATATTATTAAATTCTTATATATCTTAGCAACGACACGTGTCGTTGTTAAAGGCATTGTCGTCGCTAAAAGTGTGAGTTCCTCGGTCAAAGCATTAACAAAAGATTGAGTTGAAAAGTTTTGAAAAATGGGTCTCATGTGATCTTTGACGACGACATGTCATCACTAAAAAATGTCCCGCGGCCAAAAGTGATTTTTGGTGTGGCGGGTTTAAAGTCACTTGGGTTTTGCTTGGATTTTCAAGTACTTTTCTTTCAATTTATGACTCTGAAGTCGATCCTTAAAACTAATACCTCCGTACTACAGAAAAGTCTCTTATTTAGAAAGAGATTGTCTCAAGTTGTAAAAACAACTTGAGTCAAGTAGGGAAAGTGTAAGCCATTGGATTTGATCTAATGGCTCAAATCAAAAAAAGTTTTTTTGATTTGAGCCTTTGAATCAAATCCAATAACTCACAAATGTCCAACTTAACTCAAGTTATTTTTTCAACTTGAGACGATCTCTTTCCCATCCTGTTTGGACCATACATATGAAGCCCACTGGCCCAAACAACTCAAACCAGCAAAACACGTACTCTACACATAAACACACTCGCATGCAAATCTTTATTCTATTAGATCATAAACCCTAATATGCAAACCCTACAAAACATCCTCAAAAGCAATATGTCAGATCACATACCCTTCGAAATCCAAAGAGAAATCATCCAAAATCTCCCGGTCAAATCAGTGGTTCGATTCCGATCTGTTTTAAAACAATGGAAGTGTCTGATAGATAGCCTGAAATTCATCAATGATCATTACCACATTAATCACACACACTCCCAAAATCATCTACTCATAAAAACTAGCCGGAGATACACTTCCATTATCGATAATGATAATTTCCCCAACGACAAGTTTTCAGTTACTCCACTGTATGTTAACCGGTGGTACAGACCAATAGTTGGTTCCTCTCACGGACTTATATGTTTCCGCGGATCTTATTATCATTCTGATATAAGAACTGATGTGGTTGTTCTTTGGAATCCCACGCTTAGGAAATCTGTTAGAATTTGTATCCCTAATGTATTGTATGGACCGCGACAAAATACTGTTGTTGGTTTTGGAGTTTGTCCAGATACTACTGACCCTAAGTTTGTTAAGATTAATGTTGTTGAAACCCCGAGTGTATGTTGGGAGGTCCAGGTCTTTACATTAAGCTCACGTGTTTGGAGAAGTATATCTACCCCGATTATTAAATCACGTGAGTTGTTGAATTGTGATCAGCTTTTTATCGGTGGGCTTATTTATTTTTATGTATTTAATTATAAAAATATTATGGGTACTATATTTAGGTATAATTCTATGGTTTCGTTTGATTTGAAAAGTGAAGAGTTTGCTGAAGTGTGTCTTCCGGATGGGTTAGTGCAGTCGGTTAATGTGACGATGAAGAACGTGAATGAGTCGCTTGGTGTGCTTGAGTATCATTATTATGGTGAATTGGTGATATACAGGTTTTCGATGTATGGGTAATGAAGAATGATGGTGTTACTGAGTCTTTTACCAAAATGTTCACTAAGGGTACCATGCAAGTCAGTGTGGAATTCTGTATCATGGTTTCGTAGAAATGGCGAAGCTGTGATAAAATCGGTGGATAAAAAAAAATCGGAGAGAAAAACTTAAAGTTTATGACCCCTCATCAGGACGTATTAAGGGTATTGGGATTAATGGAAGTCATGATACTCTCTTGGTAAACTCGTACATGGAAACGCTACTTTTGCTTAATGAGACGAGTTCTATCATCCATTAATGATGATGTTGAAAGGTATCACTATCAAAGCGCTGCAGATTAGTTTAGTTTATATAATGATAAGTTTTTTAATTATAACTATATTGATGCCAATGTTATATTTGAATTTAATGCATGATTCCAATATTAATGATGATAAATCTTGCATATATTTGTAGAAGTTATATCTATATTGATGCTTTTGTAGTTTTGTTATATAGAAGTGTTGCAGAAAACGGGTCAAATTGGTTTTGTTTGACTCTTAAAATTCGATATCCAGATTGTTTCTCACACGTACATCCTATCATTATCGAATTACTTATTTCTTACCAGTTTCTTTTTCATTATTTGCTAATTTGCACCAATCTCCTGGTCTTGACACACAGCCATATTAGGAGCCTTAATACTTTATTTCACAGTTTTACCTCAACTGTCTCTAAATTTAATAAATCTGCCAAAAAAAATTACAGATCGAGTTAACAAAAGCTATGGATAAATTTAATGAGTATGGAATTTTGAATACCTTACATCCTGTGCATAAACTTGTTACCTATTATATATGACACGTCCAATAAGCATCAACACTGATATTCGAAAAAGAAATCCCCCAATAGCAGCAATCATAATTGTACAAGAAAATGGGTAAATATATAATGTAACAATTGTTACTGCTTTTTCTTGGAATTGAAGTAATAGACTAATAGCTGTTATAAAATCATGATACTTAATTGTCTCACTGAGTTAGTGGCTTTTTCTTGGAATTGGCATCGGTGGTTTGTTTGCGACAGAAATGATAACATTATGCTATTTATCCAGGCGTCTAGTTTCTCGGTTCGATTCTAGGACTATTGGTGTCGATCGAGGAAACTCTTCACTTTTCAAAACATTATAGTGATGCACGTATAAAAGTTTAAATGAGCCACATCTTTCCGTCATCAGTTTTATATATATCATCAGTCTTGCTTTTCTTGTTCAATTTCATTGGGTGTAACTTAATTTTTCAGACGATACATATATCACCAAGTTACTTGTGTTGTTTACCTAGACTATTCTTCGATTCAAATTCAGTTTGTTGCCATTACAAATCTTGATTAGCAGTTTTCTCAGTGTAAATCTAGAACGGGTTACAAGAATTTTTTATGTGTTTTCTTACATGTAATATGTGTCTCAAGATTATGAAACATTATGCGGTGTCCAGTCAACTTCATGTTTTATTGTAATGTATTGAATTCTAACCCCTCAGGCATGTAAATTCCAAACTCCACATATCTTCCGCAAGACCCATAAAGTGTGCTAAATCACTAGTTCTTCACCCTTCATTTTTTTAGCAGCTTACAATTCTGAATTAGCTGTGAACCTGGAGTAGGTGACCCAAGAAGATACAACTTATGTGATTCGAACAAGAAACCTATTGTTGAGAATCTCAATCCATTACCGCTAGGCCATCCCTTGAGGCTACTGAGAAGTATAATGAACAATTTATTTTGTTAAGATTGAGAAATCTCGATCCGGTTTAAATTACCACGCCAAATTATAACTCTTGAAGAAAAAGAGGCTATTTATACTTAGCCAAATAGTCGTCTTTTGCCATTTAATAAAGCTAAACAACATAATTGTTCATGTTGGTTTAAACTTGTAAGGATTTTGTTTCTAAAATTTTATATGACAACACACCTTATCTTAACTATATGTAAGCATTTAGAAATTCTGCTTAAAAATAAAATAAAAATCATCATCATCTTCACAATAGCCATATGATTCTAAGTTTCAAACCTCACTAGTTACACATTTGATGCTAACTAGAAAACGGTCGATACCTCTGATAGCTGCACCACCAGATGTTACCGCGGACGATACGACCAAGCTTTTCTTCAAGAATGTGGTGAAGTATTGGGGAGTGCCATATGTGATCGTTAGTGATCGGGATCCGAGATTCACCGGGCACTTTTGGACGGAGTTGTTCTAGATTATGGGGACGTATTTGAACTTCTCCACGACTTTCCATCCCCAAACGGACGAGCAAACGGAAAGGGTGAACGCATTATTGGAGCTCTATCTTCGACACTACGTGAGTGTCAACCAACATACAACAACAACAACAACAACAACAACAACATACCCAATCCCGCCGGGGCGAGGTATGGGGGAGGTAAAATGTAGACAGATCCTACCCATGCCCCAAGATAAACTCGGGAGTAGAGAGTGTCAACCAACATGATTGGGATAAACTCCTTGATGTTGCTCAATTCTCTTACAACATGCTACAGAGTGAAGCCACGAGGAAGAGTCCTTTTGAGTTGGTCACGGGGCGCAAACCATTGACTCTTAATGCCTTAGCAGCATCATACGAGGGGAGTAGTCTGACCGCTTACAAGACAATGAAGGAATTGCACGAGCAAGCGGACTTGGCCCGAGCATCATCGAACATAGCGGCTAAGAAGATGAAGAAATGGGCAGATGGAAAGAGGAGACACGTCGAGTTCGAGGTCAGAGATCAAGTGATGGTAAAATTTTTGCATCAATAATTCAAATCATTAAGGAAGGTGCACAAAGGCTTGATAAGGAGGTGTGAAGGCCCTTCCTCGTGATTGGACGTGTTGGTAAAGTATCTTATCAACTTCAACTACCGCCCAAGTTGAAGATCCACCCGGTCTTCCACGTTAGCTTTCTGAAGCCTTATCATGGAGACGAAGAAGACCCGGAACGAGGGGTATCCAAGTGGGTACCAACAGCGATTGTTACATCATACAATCGAGAGCTTGAGGAGATTTTGTCCGATCATACGATACGACGACGAGGAGTGTCGAGCTATAAGGAATACTTGATCAAGTGGCGTAACTTCCCCGATAGTGAAGCGATTTGAGAAGTAGAAGACTTATTGTGGCAGTTTGTGGACGAGATCAAGAAGTATCACGAGGATGGCACGACGAGGACGTCGCGAGTTTAGGTGAGGGAGGATGTCACGACCCGCCTACTCGACGAGATCGTTTTCGAGGATGTTCGGGATTCCGGATTGTTCCACGCTTTTCTTGGAAGAGCTTGGATGATCTTGAAAACCCTTGGAAAGTGTTAGAAGGTGTTGGAAGCTCTAGAAACTTTTGAAAGCCCTAGAAGCTTATGGAAGTCCTAGAAGCTTATGAAAGTATTAGAAGCTTCCTACCATGGAAGTGTGTAGAACTTGTACATAGTTAGTTGAGTAGTATAAACTGGGGAGGCCTCATTTGCACAAGGCATCCAACAAATCACTTGTAATATCTCTTGTGTAAAGTTATCTAAGTAATACAAAGCATTTTCATATTCCACTTGTTCCTCTATTTGAAGCTTTCTTTAGTTGCATACATCGTTGAGTATTCGAGCAAGGTTGAGCTTAGTCGAGACTAAGTGACACATGGAAGAGCTTGTAGAGACAAGTCCGTGACACAATGCTCTAATAAACATGAGCCTTATTCTTTGTGTAGGAAACTGTAAAATTGCATTATTCTTTGTGTAGGAAACTGGAAAAGATTTTTATATGGATAGAAAATAAAGAAAGAGAACGAAACAATCATTATTATGCATAAGGTTTTTGCACTTGCATAAATTTATTATAGAGTAAATTACACCGTTTGTACTTGTGGTTTGTGTTGACTGCAACCTTTGGTCCTTTGGCTGGGAAAAATGGCTATTTGTTTCTCCTTTTAACGGACCTCACTGACCATCGTTAAGTGTCAACATAAGATACCAATGTAAGGGTATTTTTGTCCTTTTACCATGTATGTCTCTACTTCAATCTCTCTCATCTATCATCACCAACATCTAAAATTCAAAATTTTTAAAAATATTTCAGAACCATCTTCACTACCATATTGTAAAACTTAAAAAAATATACAAAATTATTATCTTACCCAACAATTACGGGGTATATTTGGAAACAATAGCAATAGTAGTGAGCAGTAGCGGTAAGCTGTAGCTGTATTCTATAAAAATATTTGGCAACGTAGTTGTAGTTTAATTATAATGTGTAAAATAGCTCCTAAATGCTCAAAGCTCCTTCATGGAACATTAGAAAAGAAATATTCCGAAAAGTTAAATAAAGCTACTTGATGATTGTCGAACAAACATTAAAAATCTCAACGCTCAACACGTATCTCTCACCGCTACTAAATGCTCCTAAAAGCTATGCGCCAAACACACCCTAAATTAAATACAACACACAATGCCTCAAAATCAATATCATGTCATATATAAACCTTCACCCACAGAAGTTATAACATTGCCATCTTCATACCAACACGTTGGCACCTCACCCTTCACCTCGTATGTTTCTGCCAACATCATTATTCCATTGCTACAAAATCTTGAATGAATGCAAGACCAAACCCACATAAAGGTATGTTGCTCCATTCTATCCAAGACCTACAACGCCTTTACATCTACCCTATCATCATCACCTCTCTATCTTTATATTGTTACCAATCTAACAACTTCACGACAACAACCACAATAATTTTTATAATTTATTAGAATATTAAGATTGTCAATAAGCTAATTTATATATATTTTTAAGGGGAAAGTGAGTGTATGGCTTTTAGGTACCCCAAGCTTGAGTATAGAACCCACTAAACACAATCGTTTTGAATAAAACATAGCAACCTTTGGTATTTTTTTCTCATTGAATATGAAGTATAAAGATAGGCGACCATCAATTTCAAAACAATTTTAAAGTGAAAGAACACATTACTTGAGCATTGAGGACTTTCTTGTGAAGATGATAATTGATTCGATGAGAAAAGAATAGGATATTCTATGTTTTATTCAAAACGGCGTAGTATTTGGGTACCTAACAACCACGCACTCACTTTTCCCATTTTTTAAAATTACTTTTAACAATTATATACTAAAAATTAAGATAAAATTAGAATACACTTTTAATGTCGTCGCTAAAAATATTTACACAATAAAAAAATTTATTCAATAAAAAATTATTTAATATTAAAATAAACATTATTAAATTTGTATACGTTTTTAGCGACGTCACGTGTTATCGCTAAAGGCTTTGGCGGGCTAAATTATTTTACGCGGGCTATTTTTTAAATAAAATTTATTATTTAATATAAAAATAATATTTAATTATAAGTACTTTTAGTAACGACACACGTCGTCGCTAAAAGTGTGAGTCCCCCGTCAAAATTTTACAGTAACAAAAAATTGGGTCTCATGTTATTTTTAGCGAGGATAAGTCATCGCTAAAAGTGTCCCGTGGCTAAAAGTAGTTTTTGGTTTAGTGAGTGGCCCCGATCTGGGCACCATGGCTTTATCCCTTGTGGCGTTTAAAGTCGCTGGGGTTTTGCTTGGTTTTTCGAGTACTTTTCTTTCAATTTATGACTCCTAAAGTCGATCCTTAAAACTAATACCTCCGTACTACAGCCTAGGGGTGCTCATCGGTCTAAAACCGGACCGGACCGACGAAAACCGGACCGGACCGAGACCGAATCCGGCAAAAACTCCGGACCGAGACCGAGACCGAATGAGGTCGGTCCGGTCCGGTCCGGTCCGGTCCGGTCCGGTCGGTTTTGTCGGTCGGTCCGGTCCACAAGGCTAAATTTCGGGTTTTCGTCGGTTTTGGGTCCGGACCGGACCGGACCGGACCGAGACCAAATCCGGCAAAAATCCTAGACTGAGACCGGACCGCCGGTCCATCGGTCCGGTCCGGTCGGTTTTGTCGGTCGGTCCGGTCCGTTTGAGCAGCCCTACTACAGCCTATTTGGACCATACATATGAAGCCCAGTGGCCCAAACAACTCAAACCAGCAAAACACGTACTCTACACATAAACACACTCGCATGCAAATCTTTATTCTATTAGATCATAAACCCTAATATTCAAACCCTACAAAACATCCTCAAAAGCAATATGTCAGATCACATACCCTTCGAAATCCAAAGAGAAATCATCCAAAATCTCCCGGTCAAATCAGTGGTTCGATTCCGATCTGTTTCAAAACAATGGAAGTGTCTGATAGATAGCCCGAAATTCATCAATGATCATTACCACATTAATCACACACACTCCCAAAATCATCTACTCGTAAAAAATAGCCGGGGATACACTTCCTTTATCGATAATGACAATTTCCCCAACCGCAAGTTTTCAGTTACTCCCCAGTATGTTGACCGGCTTTGGTACAGGCCAATAATTGGTTCCTCTCACGGACTTATATGCTTCCGCAGATTTTATTATGATTCTGATATAAGAACTGATGTGGTTGTTCTTTGGAATCCCACGCTTAGGAAATCTGTTAGAATTTGTATCCCTAATGTATTGTATGGACTGCGAGAATATACTGTTATTGGTTTTGGAGTTTGCCCGGATACTACTGACCCTAAGCTTGTTAAGATTAATGTTGTTGAAACCCCGAGTGTATGTTGGGAGGTCCAGGTCTTTACCTTGAGCTCAAGTGTTTGGAGAAGTATATCTACCCCGCTTATTAAATCACGTGAGTTGTGGAATTGTGATCAGCTTTTTATCGGTGGGCTTATTTATTTTAATGTATTTAATTATAAAAATACTACGGGTGCTCTATTTAGGTATAATTCTATGGTTTCGTTTGATTTGAAAAGTGAAGAGTTTGCTGAAGTGTGTCTTCCGGATGGGTTAGTGAAGTACGTTAATGTGACGATGAAGAACGTGAATGAGTCGCTTGGTGTGCTTGAAGATCATTATTATGGTGATGTACAGGTTTTCGATGTATGGGTAATGAAGAATGATGGTGTTACTGAATCTTTTACCAAAATGTTCACTATTAGGGTACCATGCAAGTCAGTGTGGAATTCTGTATCATGGTTTCGTAGAAATGGCGAAGCTGTGATAAAATCGGTGGATAAAAAAAATCGAAGTGAAAAACTTAAAGTTTATGAACCCTCATCAGGACGTATCAAGGGTAGTATTGAGATTATTGGAAGTCAGGATACTCTCTTGGTAAACTCGTACTTGGAAACGCTACTTTTGCTTAATGAGACGAGTTCTATCATCCATTAATGATGATGTTGGAAGGTATCACTATCAAAGCGCTGCAGATTAGTTTAGTTTATATAATGATAAATTTTTTAATTAGAACTATATTGATGCCATTGTTATATTTGAATTTAATGCATGATTCCAATATTAATGATGATAAATCTTGCATATTTGTAGAAGTTATATCTATATTGATGCTTTTGTAGTTTTGTTATATAGAAGTGTTGCAAAAATCGGGTCAAATTGGTTTTGTTTGATTCTTAAATTAGATTTCCATATTTGGATTGTTTCTCACACGTACATCGGTACATATATCCTATCATTATCGAAATACTTATTTCTTACCAGTTTCTTTTTCATTATTTGCTAATTTGCACCAATCTCCTGGTCTTGACACACAGCCATATTAGGAGCCTTAATACTTTATTTCACAGTTTTACCTCAACTGTCTCTAAATTCAATAAATCTGCCAAAAAAATTTACAGATCGAGTTAACAAAAGCTATGGATAAATTTAATGAGTATGGAATTTTGAATACCTTACATCCTGTGCATAAACTTGTTACCTATTATATATGACACATCCAATAAGCATCAACACTGATATTCGAAAAAGAAATCCCCCCAAAAGCAGCAATCATAATTGTACAAGAAAATGGGTAAATATATAATGTAACAATTGTTACTGCTTTTTCTTGGAATTGAAGTAATAGACTAATAGCTGTTATAAAATCATGATACTTAATTGTCTCACTGAGTTAGTGGCTCTTACTTGTATGGTCTTTGGCATTGGTGGTTTGTTTGCGACAGAAATGATAACATTCTGCTATTTATCCAGGCGTCTAGTTTCTCGGTTCGATTCTAGGACTATTGGTGTCGATCGAGGAAACTCTTCACTTTTCAAAACATTATAGTGATGCACGTATAAAAGTTTAAATGAGCCACATCTTTCCGTCATCAGTTTTATATATATCGTCAGTCTTGCTTTTCTTGTTCAATTTCATTGGGTGTAACTTAATTTTTCAGACGATACATATATCACCAAGTTACTTGTGTTGTTTACCTAGACTATTCTTCGATTCAAATTCAGTTTGTTGCCATTACAAATTTTGATTAGCAGTTGTGTGTGTTTAAATCTAGAACCAGTTACAAGAATTTTTTATGTGTTTTCTTACATGAAATATGTGTCTCAAGATTATGAAAATGTTATGCGGTGTCCAGTCAACTTCATGTTTTATTGTAATGTATTGAATTCTAACCCTTCAGGCATGTAAATTCCAAACTCCACATATCATCCGCAAGACCCATAAATTGTGCTAAATCACTAGTTCTTCACCATTCATTTTTTTAGAAGCTTAAAATTCTGAATTAACTGTGAACCTGGAGTAGGTGACCCAAGAAGTTACAACTTATGTGATTCGAACAAGAAACCTATTGTTGAGAATCTCAATCCATTACCGCTAGGCCATCCCTTGAGGCTACTGAGAAGTATAATGAACAATTTATTTTGTTAAGATTGAGAAATCTCGATCTGGTTTAAATTACCACGCCAAATTATAACTCTTGAAGAAAAAGAGGCTATTTATACTTAGCTAAGTAAGTAGTCGTCTTTTGCCATTAAATAAAGCTAAACAACATAATTGTTCATGTTGGTTTAAACTTGTAAGGATTTTGTTTCTAAAATTTTATATGACAACACACCTTATCTTAACTATATGTAAGCATTTAGAAATTCTGCTTAAAAATAAAATAAAAATCATCATCATCTTCACAATAGCCATATGATTCTAAGTTTCAAACCTCACTAGTTACACATTTGATGCTAACTAGAAAACAGTCGATACCTCTGATAGGTCGCATACATTTGTCTGATAGTTGGTTACGATTCCTAGTAACTTGAACAAAGAAAAAATCATCCGTTTACCCATTTAGGCTTAAATACTTAAAAATGAGAAAATTTGAATTACTTGAATACCCTTACGTATGTACAATAATAACACCAATCATTTATTTATGGGTGTACTTATTGTTTGATCTTCAACATTAATCATTTTTTTGGTTCAACCCTAAGTTTTACTTTCGCAATGGTTTTATTCTAGTCATTTTAATACTTTTCTTAAGACATGTTGAATATTATAACTAAACCCGTAAGTGCCGTATAATTAGGAGTCACCGTGAAAAATCAGTTGATACAATAAATATTATAAAAGACATAAAAATCCCAAACCTAAAAACAATATATCAATCCATTATTTTGCACAAGTACTACTTGTGTTCCATTTAAAATGTTTGATTAAGGTAGACTTGAGTCTTTAAAAACTTTTATGGCACTTAACATAATTTAAAGCATAAACAAGATAAGCAATTTACATAAGATTTACGCAAGACATTTTCAACGTTTACATTCTTATTTTTAAAAATAATAATTTGCAAAGATTATTTACGGAATAACAGTCTCAGATGAATGACAAAATATGTTGATATTCTCACTAGCGTTAACACTAACCAAAGTAGGTTTTTAAGTATGAACTTATCAATCTCTCTGAACAGGTTCAAGGGCTAAGTTTAATAAATGAGTAAATGCTCTCTTGAATGTATTTCACATTAATTGCAAGAGATTTAAAACATTTTTTTTATAGGAAAATATCAAGGTGGATACCCGTGGGGTAATAGGGACGTGTCAAACATTTAAGTGTGTCATACACTCCTACTAACTTACAGTAAATGATTTTATTCTTGAAATGTGTGCAATCTCAATTTAGAGAACAAGATTGACAATTGTTCATGTATTTATACAAACTCTTTTACTTTCTTTAATAAGTGTTTTTTCACATATTTTATCAAGAAACTTTCTTGCCCGAACATTCTCTGATACTTAGATATTTTCCCAAGTGTCTAAGTTATGTTGAGGAGGTCAAGGAAAGTCAGTGAGACATTGTCAGATCTCACTGACTTCATCAACTTAGATCTCACTGACTTCATCAACTTCTCTTGGTTCAGGGACTTCACTTATTTAAACCGCATTAGTCAGTAAAGGGACATATTTTTTGTCTTTCGAGATGAGTCCCTCAATGTATTCATTCAAGAACTTAAATTACATATGTTATTTTATGTTCAGATCTTAATTAGAGAATTGGCCCAATAATTATGCTAATAAATCTTAGTGTTGGAATAACTTTTTTTTGTTTTGTTTGGAATAATTCAATCTTTGAAAGTTAAAACTAATATACTAAAAGCCGGACCAGTGTCATATATGGATTACGGACCATAGCATATGAATTACAATGGCCCAAGTTTAATATCCCTAAATAAGACATATAAATGTCAAATATATATATATATATACGCCACACATAAACACGTTCAAGGAACACAACAAACATTTGTACGATCAAATCATAAACCCTAAACACCAACTTCAAAATCATTATGTCAGACCACATATCTTTCGAAATCCAGTTCGAAATCATGAAAAAACTTCTTGTAAAATCACTTATTCAATTCCGATCCGTTTCTAAGCAATGGAAGTCTCAAATCGATAGCTCGAACTTCATCAACAATTACCACATCAATCACACACACCCTCAACATCGTCTACTCGTAAGATACACATCCCGCTCTGAACAAGACCGAAAATATGTTTCAATTAAAGATAATGATACTTTCCCTCAACACAAGTCTCTCGAAACTGCACCATGGCCTGTTAACACACTTAAACACGTAGGAACACATGGTTCCTCGAGCGGAATTATATTCTTTTATAGTGCTTATCGAGAGATCGCTGTTCTTTGGAATCCTTCAGTTAGAAAATCTGTAGGTATTGTTATCCCTAACGTATTGTATTCAACGGATGGACGTACTATGTTTGGTTTTGGGGTTTGTCCCGACACTAGTGACCCTAAGCTTGTTAAGATTAATTTTCTTAATAACCCAAACACCCATTGGGAGGTCGACGTTTTTGCGTTAAGTACACGTGCTTGGAAAAGTGTGTCAATTAATCTGCCATACAAATTACGTAGTTTGATGTTGAATTATCATGTCTCTGTAAAGGGTTGTATATATTGGCATGCTTATGAAAATACGGATCCGTATGAAGGGATTAGGTCTAATATGATTATTTCGTTTGATTTGAGGAGTGAAGAATTTAGAGCGGTGTGTCTTCCGGATAGTTTACTACAATCTAGGAACTTGAAGTTATCTAAGCAAAATGAGTGTCTTACTGTGCTTGAATACTATAAAGATGGTAAGATCACAGTTTGTGGTGTATGGATAATGAAGGATGATGGTGTTACTAAATCTTTTTATAAGATGTACACTCTTAAGGTACCAGGTAGGTCGGTGTGTGATGGAGTATTGGGGTTTAGGAAGAATGGTGAAGCAATAATAGACTCAAAAGCTGATACAGAAGGATCATCCATACTACTCAAGGTTTATGATCCGTGTTCAGGACACATCGATGATCTTGAGATTGATGGTGATTATGGTTCGTCCTCCGTGAACTCCTACATGGAAACGTTACTTCTGATTGGTGAGTCTAATTCCATCATTCGTTGATGACGATTTGATAGCATCATGTATATAGAGATAAGTTCTAGGTTATTAAATATTCATGTTTCCAATTTTAATGATGATGCGTTTCTATGTGACATATGCTTTCTTGATCTCATGGATATGAAATCTAGGTCACTGGCCGGTTTGAACGTTTGTAATAACGGTGTTCGAGTTCTTCTTGGACTCAGAAAATTCAATACTCGTACAAGAGTAACTTATTTGGTAGTAACTGTACATATTTGTGTATCAACTTGGAAGTTTGAATTATATGACAATGAACTATTTACATGTTATAGTGAACATAATCAAATGGTTTATGCTTTTAAGGATTGCTAAACATGTTGATTGTTGAATAAGAGACCAAAATGGTTAACCATGAAGGTGCAGTGAAAACTGGTCAAGTTGACTGGGAAGGCATTAAAGTACTAGACATATATTGAAAAAGTTTTTACAACTCTTCTCATCATTAGAATACTTTAAAAATAAAAAATAAAGTAAAGTAACTCCCAATACCGTCTTCCACGGGTTATGGGTCCTAATATTGTCTTCCACGGGTTATGGATCCTAATACCGTCTTTTACGGTGTATGAGGGAGGTTGAGATGTAAATAGCCTTAGCCCTACCTAAATAGAGAGGGTAGTTCTAGCAAAGGTGTAATTCTTTTTACTTACCTAAATTTTCAACCAAATTGCAAAAAAGCTGGTGGGCTAACAAAAGAAAATCATGTTTTTACTATGGGACAATGCATAGCATTAGAAGCCCAATGGCCCAATCAATAACACACAAGTAAATAAATGTTCCATTTCACTCTTCTTTTTTGAACCCCAAACAAACATTATGTCAGACAACATTCCTTTCGAAATCCAAACACAAATCATCCAAAAGCTCCCTATCAAATCCCTTCTTCGATTCCGATCTGTTTCAAAATCATGGAGATCTCTTATTGATAGCTCTAAATTTATTAATAGTTACCATATTTTTCAGCCTCAACATAATCTACTCATGCAGTACATGGTAGGTGTTACCCAAAACTATATTTCGATTTCGGACGATGATACTTTCCCCTTTCATAAGTTTTCCTTAACTCTGCCCACTTCTCTTAAGGACGCATCAATTGTTTCTTTGTCACATGGGTTGTTATGTTTGTACGGATATTATAAAAATAGATGCGATGGAAATGAAATGGCTGTTTTTTGGAATCTTGCGGCTAGAAGATGTATTGGTATTGTTATCCCTAATGTAATTAATACGTGGAACGGTTTTACTAGGATTGGTTTCGGTGTTTGTCCCAACGCTAATGACCCTAAGCTTGTTAAGATTAATGTTCTTCTTAAACCAAAACACCACTGGGATGTCGAGGTTTTTACATTAAGTACACGTGTTTGGAAACGTGTATCTAATATTCCGCCATTCCAATTTTATACTTCAATGTATGATTATCAAGTCTCTATAGAAGGTTTCATTTATTGGCTTGGTACTGATCCAAATGAAAGAATCAGGTCTAATTTGATTATTTATTTTGATTTGAGTAGTGAAGAATTTGGTAAAGTGTATCTTCCAGATAGTTTACTCCACTCTAAAAAATTGAAGTTATCTAAGCGAAATGAGTGTCCTACTGTGCTTGAATACTATGAAGAGGGTGAGATCACAGTTTGCGGTGTATGGATGATGAAGGATGATGGTGTTACTAAAGCTTTTACTAAGATTTTCACTGTTAAGGTGCCAGGTAAATCGGTGCTTGATGGAGTATTGGGGTTTAGGAAGAATGGTGAAGCTATAATAGATATCAAAGGTCACGGTATATTTGAAGTTTATGATCCTTCTTTAGGAAGCATCAATGATATTGGGATTGATGGAGATTATGGTTCGTTCTTCATGAGCTCTTACATGGAAACACTACTTCTACTTGATCAGTCTGATTCCATCATCCAGTGATGACGGTGATGATGGCAACATTGCAAGGTATACAGATTATTAATACTGGTTATTAGATAGTACCTACAATGCGTTGTTTAGTTTGTCATGTTTCGAATTTAAATGATGCTGATTTTCTATGTTAGTATGTGTTCTTGATCTCATGGATATGAAATTTGGGCCAATGGTTTGATTTTTTAGGATATGACAGTGTTGAGTTTTTAAACTGAGCCAATTCAATCACAAGAGTATCTTATTTAATTATTAATACAATGATCATGCGCTACACATAAGTGTTATAATATTGAGTAATCTTAGTCATATTGTAACATGGTAGTAGAATCATAATTAGAAGTCACCAATAATGATGAACTGGTAATCTATACAGAATTAGAAGATGGGTTTTAATGTGAAATTAGAAACTATAAGTAACATGAATATGCATGGGCTAAACATGGATTTAGTGAAGAACTATGAATCAGTTCGTAACCTTCATGACTTTAGTAATAATCAGTTCGTAACCTTCAATAGTTAAAACAGGCTCCTAGTTGTTTAGTATAATCCTAAGATAATAGTATTGCAGTAAGATGTATTAAATGTTATCATGTATATGTATATGAACATAAACTGAATTGAGTTGGAAATCTATTACGTTTTGATAAGAAGAATAAGTAGCTTTCTAAAATGACTTTTGTAATGTGTCTAAAGTGTCATTTTGTATGTAAACTAAGACCTGCTTAAATCTAATGTTTTGTGAACATCACAGTAGCAGACCTATGTAGCTTAAAACTTTTGAAAACTAGTACGGAGTACTAAAGATAACTGTGTATTCATGATTTCATTCTATAGATGAGATCATAATAAAACTCACCATTGTTAGTGTCAAGTCTCACAGTTGGTCTTCCATCTTATTATTATGTTTAAAACATAATCTTAGAATCCATATAAACCTAAATAATAGTGTTTAAGGTGCTAGTATACGTAACTAATATAAGCGAAGTAAAACGGGTCAAAACTGTGAAAGTGCAGCAATCTGCCAGGTTTTGACACTTTTTAAGGGACATAACTCTCTCAATATGTAACCAAATGGAGTGAAATTTGTTCTTGAATTAGATCTGTATCTTTGCTTTCAAACCCAAGTGGTATCACCTAAAAACTCAAAGTTTTCAACCTTCAAACAGTTGTCCAAAAGATAAGCGTGCAAGTAGCTAAACATGCTGTATAGTTGATTGTATAGATTCTTTTTGAAGGACTTAACCATATCCAAAAATTATGATTTTTATGTCAAAAGCTTTATAAGTCAGTAAAGTAACTTATGTATCAAGATCTTAACTAAAAGAGCTGAGTAAGACATGTAAAATTCGCTCGAAAGTGACCATAAAAGTTGGACAGCAAGAACTTCAAAGTAAATGATTGAACATTCTATGCTAAGGCTATAGATAATGGTTAATACATAAATAAGCATATAACAAATAAGAGCACTTGGTAAGGTGCGTTAAGAACACGCCAAATGCATTAAGTTAAATAAATAATGTGCCATTTTCCATACCATGCAACACGTTACTTTTGTGCCAAATGGGATTCAGCCAACCAAGTGGCTCACGCCAAAAGTAAAAGGTGGGTATTTTTATTTATTTATTTATGGTATTGTGAGTGAGTGAATATTTTTAGTGGGTATTTTGTGGGACCCAATAACATGTTAGTGGTGTGTTATGAGGGAGGGTGTTTTAGTTATTAGTGTGTTATTGAAAAGTGTATGATGTGGCGTTGATGTGGCATACCAATAACGTGTTATTGGTAGCTTGCATACCTTGTGCTCTAAGCATAAAGTGTGAAGCATAGTACTTAGTTATGTCACCAAATAATAAGTGTGTCCTAATTCTTGTAGACAGGGACGAAGCTTGAAACATTTTATTAAGGGGGCCAAACTTTAACTTATTAATTTTGGAGGGACCAAATTGTTAAATAGCATTTTTTTTTTTACACTAGCACAATGCATAATATACATTAAGAACAAAAAAAATATATATATTTTGGTGGTGGGGGTCACCCCTGCCCTATATAAGCTTTGTCCTTGCTTGTAGATAAAACGAAGAAGGAGTAAGTTGTGTTTTCGGGTACGCATAGGATTGCTTTTAAGGTACAGATATCTATCCTTTCTTTAAAGATTCTTATGACATTTGATACTTATCTATTTGCACCTTTGAAATCCCTATATATGTTTCATATCCTTTTGTTTGATATTCATTTGCTACCCTATTTGATAATCTCATTGAACCATTTGAATTTGTTTGATATATGTTTCATTTGACATTGCCATGATATGAACTTATTCGTATGTTTTAACATGACCTTCTTTGGACATATTATGTTGCTTTGATATGCTATATGCACCCCTTTGATTTGTTTTGATGCTTGAGCTATTAACTAGCCATGGAGGTACCATGGCCGTGTCATTGAGGCACCAATGACGTGACACTATCTGTGCGGTGTGATCAGTCCACAGAGTCACCATATTTGTGTGCTCTATTATGCACTTGTCCATATTTGATTTGATGTGATTTGTAGGGGGCGTATGAATGCATCCTAGGCTAATTTGATTTGGATTTGGATATGATTTGGTGGATGGTTGTGTGGTACCAACACCCATAGCACATTTGTTTCGGTACATCTTTAGTTTGCAGCTCCCATGTACAATTTGATACGATATATGGTTGATTATTTGGTCTAAGCATGTTATTTGCATTAGACATATGTTTTGAGCTCGTGGGGCATTTCTATATGATTCGTTTGACTACCCTTTTCGTTAAACCCTTACGAAATTTGATATCTTTGCTAATTAGGTTATTACAATTCCATTTCATTTACTTATGCATAATTGATCTATATGTTTGTTTATATTTGTTCATTGAGTCTTTAGCTCATCCCCATTTCTTTTCTCCGCTGCAGGAAATAAAGGGAAGTTGTGTTATGAGTGAAGAGTGCTTAGGAGCTCTTAGTGGACCGACTTGATGATAGCTTTCCCCATCTCAGTATAGTTGATTAGACTTTGGATTTACCTTTCGTTTAGACCATGGATTTGGTTTTATTTTCGCTTGGAAGTCATTAAGTTCAAGACTTGTTATTTCCTAGTTTTCTTGGTGAACTTTGTTGAACCATTTTGTTAATAAAGTCTTCAGCTTGCGTTCGTTTGGTGCCATACGTGTGACATTTGACCCGTTAGGGTGGGGTGTTACAATATTAAACATAGTAAAATGGTTTGTGCTATTGTTGATCATGAATGAATTGGGAAGCCATCAAAGTACCAAAAAAAGTGCTGTAAAAGTCCAAGATATTGATACGGTATAAGGATTGTTAAAATTGTTGAATGAGAGATCAAAATGGTAACTTTGAAAGTGTTGCAGTAAACAGGTCAAGTTGGTTTTGATTGACCTTCAATCAAGATTATTCCCATTAGGATTAAAATGGTTAACTGTGAAAACAGTAAACAGGTGCAGCCATATTCAGGAGCCTTGATACTTGATTTCACAGTTTTGCCTCAACCATCTCACAATTCAATGAATCTGCCAAAAAATTAACAGATTTAACAAAAGCTGTGGCTAAATGAGCATGGACTTTTGAATACCTTATCTTCGGCCACATAAACTTGTTACCTAACAAATAATGATGTATCC
The DNA here is from genome assembly GCA_019973895.1 of Chrysanthemum seticuspe. Lineage (NCBI taxonomy): Eukaryota > Viridiplantae > Streptophyta > Magnoliopsida > Asterales > Asteraceae > Chrysanthemum > Chrysanthemum seticuspe. The sequence goes on from BPTQ01000008.1 coordinate 14,008,576, forward strand.
AATTCGCATCAACATTGATACTCAACAGAGTACTGAAATTAATCGCCCATATAGTAATAAATCTTACTGCACTTTTCTTGGAATTAAAGAAGTAATAGTTGTTATTATGTGATTGGAACATATTGTCAGATTGACCCATTTACCCAGTCAAATTTGCTACCAGTACTCCCCTTTGACTAGTTACTCAACCCCATGATCCGTTTGTTTTGCCACCTTCGATTCACTGAGTATAACTGGATATTGTTAAAAAGCATACTCCGCTAACAACCAGACAAACGACACCTTTAAATATACCAGAGTACTGTTTTTGGAATTTACAATCGTCATATACATGTTAAGAAGACACATATATAAGAAAATTACTTGTATTGTTTATGTACTGCCATTCTTATATTCAAATTGAGTTTGGGGCCATTGCAAGTCTTGAATTAGCAGTTCTGTGTGTGTAAGTCGAGAACGAATTACAAGAACTTTGTTGTGTTTTCTCCCGTGTAATGAGTCTCAAGAATATGTTGCATTGAATTTTTTATTATATGAGCGTACATGAACTTATTTGATTTTTATTTCAGTGTATTTATATTTTTAATTTTTTGGTACCCATGGTTTCCGACCTATTGGCCGATTAATCCATAAGGTTTGAATCCCACACAGACGACTCAAACCTGGTACAACCTTTCTTTTTCATCTGCACAATGTCATGTTTTTCTCCCTTGTCTGCTGATTGGAGAACACAGACAAAATATAAACGCAATACTTTGTGTTTTTGTTTCTTCCTGATTTGATGCATAATGATAAAAATTGTCTATCTCTTTTCTTTTTATTCATTGTCATCACAAATTAAATTCACAATAAAAGCTCTCTTTCCCACAGAAGCTTCATAATGAAAATGGTTTGATGACAACCTATGCACACCAGCTCATGCGATTTCCAGAATTCACAGGGGTTTATCTTGGTTTTTCTGATTTTTTTAAGTGTTTATCTTCGATTATCGGTGACACTAAAGAGGTAGCTAAAGCCTTAGATATAATCATGGCTGAGGGCCCCCACCTGGGCCTTGAACTCAACATTAAGAAAACAGAAGTTTTTTGGCCCTCATGCAATGGGGTGAAGGTACAGGATGGTTTGTTTCCCCACGGGATTGGGAGGCCGACATTGGGTGTGAAACTCCTTGGAGGCGCTGTTAGCCGGGATGCAGGGTTTATTAGTAGTTTGGCTGTGAAAAGGGCATCTCGTGCTGTGGAACTAATGGGTTGTCTCACAAGTCTGCGCGACCCTCAATCTGAGCTCCTTTTACTTCGCTCATGTATGGGCGTCGCAAAGCTGATGTTCGGTCTCAGAACGTGCCAACCTATGTATATAGGGGAAGTTGTTTCTGTTTTTGAAAATGGCCTTCGGAAGGCAATAGAGGCCATTGTGGTTTGTGGGGGCCCTTTTTTTTGGGATTTTCAATGGAGGCTCGCATCCCTTCCGACTCGGTTTGGTGGGTTGGGTTTATGTTCGGCTGAGGATGTATCTACTTATGTTTTTGTGGCCTCGAGGGCGCAATCTTGGAGTTTGCAGGATCACATTCTTCGGGGATGTGGTATTGATGGGGTTGACTCTGATTATAGGTATGCAATGGATCGCTTGCGCATGTCCCTTCCTGATTTCGATCTTAGCGGTTTCTCTAACAATGACACCGCCCCACCTAAAGCCCAAAATGTTTTGGCGTGTGCCCTTTTTAGTGGAATCGTCTGGAGTTTGGGAGAGAAGTTTGATTTATCCCCTCGGCAAAAAGCGGTGTTTGAATGTCTCCGAGCTCCTCATGCTCAAGATTTCTTGACTGTTATCCCCATTGAAGGGCTAGACCAACATATGTCGGCCCTGGAGTACCGGACTATCCTTAAGTACCGGCTAATGATCCCTCTGTTTCCGGCTTATGAGCCTTGCCCAGTCTGCCGCAAGGTTTGTTTAGATTCCTTTGGCGAGCATGCGGTCCATTGCAAGGAGTTACCGGGTTTCAAATACAGGCATGATTTTGTTAGGGATGTTTTGTATGATGTTCTTAAACGAGCAGAAATTTCTTCTAAAAAAGAGGCCCCCGTGAACTTTCTGACAGATCCGCTTGAAGGGAGGTCTACTTTACGGCCAGCTGATATACTTGTGTTTGGATGGGCTGGGGGGAAACATGCTTGTGTGGATCTTACCGGAGTGTCCCCTCTTGTTGGGCTAAGGGACAATGGGTTAGTTGCGGGACAAACGGCGTTGAAAGCGGAATCGAGCAAAGTTGCTAAACACGAGAAAGCTTGTTTAGAGAATCAACATGTATTTACCCCTTTTGCTTTTGATACATTTGGGTTCCTAGCTTCGGCAGCTGTGGAGTTTTTGACTAGGGTTCAACGGGTTGTGCAAAGTAATTCTGCGACCCCTAAGTCACAAAATTTCATTTTTAATAGAATTGGTTTTGCCATTCAAAAGGGGGTTGCGGCACAGCTTGTTGCCAGTTTGCTTGCCATCTTATTGTAATCCGTTATAAAAGTTTAATATAAAAAAAAAAAAAAAAAAAAAAAAAAAAAAAAAAATTGAATGTCTCTTGCTAATTAAAAAAAATAAAAATAAATAAATAAATAAATAAATAAAAATAAAATTATGGCTTTCAATTCAACTCTTAAAACTACAGTAATCCTAAAAACCGGACCAGTATATGAAGCCCGGCCAGTGGCCCAAAGAGCCAATAAATAAAGGTTTAAGTATCACACCATGCATATTTGTATAGTGTATCCTATTTAGATTATAAGCTTCATCAAAATCAGTATGTCAGACCACATACCTTTGGAAATCCAAGAGGAAATCCTGAAAAGAATTCCAGTCAAATCATTGGTTCGATTCCAATCCGTTTCAAAACAATGGAAGTCTGACGCGGATAGACATGGACCAGCCATGTTGCTGCGAGGATATGCTTTCAGCTTTCAAGTTGGAAGATTTCTTTTATTTCCTTCCTATTTTATGTCGTAATTAAATAATGACCAAATTGTGTTTGGTTAGGAGTTGATTTCCTTTCCTTATTTTGTGGAGTTTAAAACTTTATTTATATTGTTTTGTTTGGGAGTTAAAGGGCAGTTTTTAGTTTTGAATAAAAGAAGAAACCGAGAAGGTTTGAAAGCTTTTTGTGAATCCCGCTCTCTTGAGCCATTTGATTGTGAAACTGCATCATTTGGTTTCAGAGCTTTGGTTGATTCAAATGGCTTTGCGTGATGAGAACTACCTTTTTACTCGCCGAATCGCCGACCGAGGCAGCGATAAAACCGTGTTCGATTCGCAAGATCGCACGATCCAGGAAACTGACCTAAAGGATGTCATCTGGGATGAGATCTTTGGGAAAGAGGAGCATCCTGAAGAAGGCGATGGTTGCAATTTTCAGGAAACCGACTCAGAGGCTTTCATCCAGGATGAGAACTATGGGAAGGAGGAGTATCCTGGGAGTTGTAGCACCCTATATTCATCACATCCTTGTTTCGATTGGTATGGAGACAAAGAGGTCAGTAACGAAGATTATTGGTGGGTTACGCGAGCCTTGAACGTGGTTGTTGTTCAAGAGGGGGGTACCGTTCAAGAAGAGATTACCGGAGGCAGTCTCGAGGGTGCGCAGGTATCCGTTAGTATTTTGAATGATTTTGTGATGGGTGAAAAGACCGAGATCGGTGGTGTTAATGATCTAGTTCCGTTGGTTGCAAATGGTGATACGGTGACTTTCGGTAGTGCGCCGGTGGTTAAGATCTGTGATCGGGTGGCTAAATCGACGGCTAAAGATGTGGTATTTCTTTATGTTGAGCCGCATATCATAGATGAGTTAAGTGTTGGTTCGGTAAAAGAGGAAATCAAAGAGGTGGTATCTCAATCTTTTAGTTCTAAAATTCAAAATATCATTGTTAATGAGGCTGGTCATAATGTGGTTAAATATAATGGAAAAATAGAGTTTTTTTCTCAAAAGGCTGTAATAGGCCTCATTGCTGGCAATTGCATGGATGTGAAAGTTGCATGTGGATGTGGTAGGCATGGTTTATTTCAATTGACTTGTGGTGGATCCGTAGCAAAACAAAGAGAGCCTGTGGAGCCGAATACAGAGACTTGCATGAAGACCGAACTTGACGATGCCACTACTATGTTTGATGGCCAAATCAGAGGGATAGACTATGTGTTCGATCCGGGTGGCTGGTTTTTGAAGTTAACAAAACTCGAGGACGAGTTTTTTTCGAAGAGGAGGAGAATGACGCGGATAGACATGGACCAGCCATGTTGCTGCGAGGATATGCTTTCAGCTTTCAAGTTGGAAGATTTCTTTTATTTCCTTCCTATTTTATGTCGTAATTAAATAATGACCAAATTGTGTTTGGTTAGGAGTTGATTTCCTTTCCTTATTTTGTGGAGTTTAAAACTTTATTTATATTGTTTTGTTTGGGAGTTAAAGGGCAGTTTTTAGTTTTGAATAAAAGAAGAAACCGAGAAGGTTTGAAAGCTTTTTGTGAATCCCGCTCTCTTGAGCCATTTGATTGTGAAACTGCATCAAAGTCTCTAATAAATAGCCCAAAATTTATCAATGATCATCGCCGCATTCATCGCACACAATCCCAACATCATCATCTACTTGTATGTACTGGCTATAAATACATTTCCCTTGTCGATAACGATAATTTCCCCAACCACAAGTTTTCAGTGACTGCTCCCAACGGACTTCACACTAGTGGAAAAACGATTATTAGGTTCGGTTAAAAGAATTTTTAAGAACGGTTTTTGAACCGTCTTAACAAATGGCGTTCCAAAAGATTAACTGTTTTTTAGTTTTTTTAGTTCGGTCTTTTAACCGTTCCTAAAAACTTATTTTAAGTCACGGTTGTTTTTACCCGTTCCTTAAAATGGTTTTTTTTTAAAGTCAATTTTGGTTTTGGAGCGTTCCTTAAAATGGGTTTGTTGTAGCGTTCCTTAAAATGGGTTTGTGAACGTACATTTGGTTTCTGGAACAAAAAACACGTCAATTTGCTTTTTGGAGCTAAATGTGATTGGACAGTTGACTGGAGCAGATTGCTATTTGACAATCTAACACCGGAATTACATTATTAAACAATCACAACACAAGAAGTACTTCAACAATCTCATTTAAAAACAACAAATTACTAAATAAACAAAAGGTCTAGCCATACAAAGGGGCACAAAGCCATCAGCAAACAAAAGATCCAAAACATCCTATTTAAATGAAAACAAACATCCTACTTGATTGAAGCAAAGACTTGACACAGGCACTAAAACCTTCTAATGACACACTAAGAAAACAAATACAATACCATTATTGAACCTACTAAAGTGATCCGCCAACAACAGCAACTAGAAAACCAATTGAGCAACCGGGTGAAAACCAAATATTTCCCACGTACCGATCTTACAGAATTCATCAATTCGCCAAATCGTCATTGCAATAATCCATGAAAAACTTTCCTCGCCCATTGATTATCCATCCGTCCAACTCGTCTATCCTTACAGCTCTTGTAGAGTCATGAAGCTATAAGCATAATACGATAAAACGTTAATAATTTCATATAAGCGATTTGACCCATCGAATTTGCATTCATTCAAAAAGTTCCAGTTTGATCAATCTTACTTCTGTGACAACAACATTTTTTGTGTGATTTTTTTGTTATAAAAAACCATTCCAGTATGCATAAGAAACCTTTTGAATGTGATAGAAGTTAGGTTTTGTGACAAGTGACTGACTTTGTGACAGCAGGGTGTTTTCCAGTAAACTAAAACTAAAAGCAGACGACAAACCGACAATAACACTACACAAAGTATTTACATGTACAAAGTTACCTCTGCCATATCCTCTTGCCATTGAGCTTCTTTCCCAATATACCCTGATCGTCCTACTCGGGCCGGATCCTTGTTTTGATTTGCACTAGCCTTCACTTTAGCACTTTTTTTCTGCATGTAAATATATAAAAACAATTGGTAAAATATGAAATCAACTATATACATGAGTTATTAACAAATAAAGTTTAAATTAAAGATTGATGCAGTTTCACAATCAAATGGCTCAAGAGAGCGGATTCACAAAAGCTTTCAAACCTTCTCGGTTTCTTCTTTTATTCAAAAACTAAAAACTGCTTTTTAACTCCCAAACAAAACAATATAAATAAAGTTTTAAACTCCACAAAATAAGGAAAGGAAATCAACTCCTAACCAAACACTATTTGGTCATTATTTAATTATGACATAAAATAGGAAGGAAATAAAAGAAATCTTCCAACTTTGAAAGCTGAAAGCATATCCTCGCATCAACATGGCTGGTCCATGTCTATCCGCGTCATTCTCCTCCTCTTCGAAAAAAAACTCGTCCTCGAGTTTTGTTAACTTCAAAAACCAGCCACCCGGATCGAACACATAGTCTATCCCTCTGATTTGGCCTTCAAACTTAGTAGTGGCATCGTCAAGTTCGGTCTTCATGCAAGTCTCTGTATTCGGCTCCACAGGCTCTCTTTGTTTTGCCACGGATCCACCACAAGTCAATTGAAATAAACCATGCCTACCACATCCACATGCAACTTTCACATCCATGCAATTGCCAGCAATGAGGCCTATTACAGCCTTTTGAGAAAAAAACTCTATTTTTCCAGTATATTTAACCACATTATGACCAGCCTCATTAACAATGATATTTTGAATTTTAGAACTAAAAGATTGAGATACCACCTCTTTGATTTCCTCTTTTACCGAACCAACACTTAACTCATCCATGATATGCGGCTCAACATAAAGAAATACCACATCTTTAGCCGTCGATTTAGCCACCCGATCACAGATCTTAACCACCGGCGCACTACCGAAAGTCACCGTATCACCATTTGCAACCAACGGAACTAGATCATTAACACCACCGATCTCGGTCTTTTCACCTATCACAAAATCATTCAAAATACTAACGGATACCTGCGCACCCTCGAGACTGCCTCCGGTAATCTCTTCTTGAACGGTACCCCCCTCTTGAACAACAACCACGTTCAAGGCTCGCGTAACCCACCAATAATCTTCGTTACTGACCTCTTTGTCTCCATACCAATCGAAACAAGGATGTGATGAATATAGGGTGCTACAACTCCCAGGATACTCCTCCTTCCCATAGTTCTCATCCCGGATGAAAGCCTCTGAGTCGGTTTCCTGAAACTTGCAACCATCGCCTTCTTCAGGATGCTTCTCTTTCCCAAAGATCTCATCCCAGATGACATCCTTTAGGTCAGTTTCCTGGATCGTGCGATCTTGCGAATCGAACACGGTTTTATCGCTGCCTCGGTCGGCGATTCGGCGAGTAAAAAGGTAGTTCTCATCACGCAGAGCCATTTGAATCAACCAAAGCTCTGATACCAAATGATGCAGTTTCACAATCAAATGGCTCAAGAGAGCGGATTCACAAAAGCTTTCAAACCTTCTCGGTTTCTTCTTTTATTCAAAAACTAAAAACTGCCTTTTAACTCCCAAACAAAACAATATAAATAAAGTTTTAAACTCCACAAAATAAGGAAAGGAAATCAACTCCTAACCAAACACAATTTGGTCATTATTTAATTACGACATAAAATAGGAAGGAAATAAAAGAAATCTTCCAACTTTGAAAGCTGAAAGCATATCCTCGCATCAACATGGATGGTCCATGTCTATCCGCGTCAAAGATGCACATACCAAAAATACTCTCGATCGTTTGGACGCAACGAAGTCTTCCCAATGACGATCGTCCAAAAACTTGTAATCTTCAAATGGTGATTTGTTTTTGTTGACATAATTTGTAACAAGGTTGCTCTTAAACTTCGTAAATAGATCGTTAGCTATCCTCATTTGTGTGCCCTTTGCATTATCATTTGGAATGTTCCAAGTTTCCTAATGGTTTTTAGAAAGAAACAAAAAGGATATTAACTCACTGATACAAATACATAAATAAATTAAATCACAAATAATTTTAATAAACATAACACCTTGGTAGATAGCCATAACTGATCCTTCATCGCCTCTGTTACTTGATCCCATTCCAAATGATAAGAAATACTTGATTTCAACTTGAGTGAGAACCATGAAGAAAATCTACAGCGTGTGGGTCCAATAGCTAGTCCATCCTCATTGAAATCGATTCGTGACATTGTATTACCTAAATTTCGACAACATAATAAGTTTGATATAATTAGTATTCAACAAGTGCTACATCAACAGGCTCTTCACCAATTTGCTCATCACTCCTATTGAGAAAACAAGTTTGCTGATATGAAAGTGAAAAGTAAATATGCTTGTTTTATCTCCGGTTAATTCAATATTGAATCAGTAACAACTTAAAAGTGTGTTTCAATATGTACAATGTGTTGTAAACTATTCATTATTCACAAGTTACATTTCAAATTTTCAATACAGTAGCAAATTAAAGCCTCAAGGTACAATAACCTTGTTTTATACAGGAAGTATAATATTAGCAGCCATTATATTCTAATGTCAAAATGAGCAAAGGAAGCTGATTCGCAACAATGCCAAAACTAGTCTCAATTATAATGCAAATACAATATTGAATAAGCATAAAGAAATAGATTGGCAATGATGTTATGGGATCCCACAAAAATTCGATGTCAGTAAGCATCATTTTGTTTATTTTCGATACAGGTACAAGTGATGAGTAAAATATATGGTTCTGATTATGTGGCAGTTGAACTAGTTTTAACAAATAATGGTTCACAGTAGCAGAATACAATTTTGGTCAGTGGTTTTGTGTTTGTTTACGTGTGGTGGCTCAGGTGCTACTTGGATACTTGAAATGATGGACCAGATAAACTCCCAAAATACAGGAAACAGAAATGGGTCAAAACAGGTTTGATGAGCCTAGTGGCGTGTCTCAGCCTTGGATAAAAACTGAGCCACAAAGCGAAAATCAGCAAGATGCGTATGGGTAGGAACCCGACCCGAACCAACTGAATATGCATGGATGCAAGTTAAGCTAATGGTATGGACATATATTAGTCAATCATTTTCTCAAATATTGGTCAAACTTTTTCAAACTCATTGAGATGCTACTGTGACATAGTAGCTACACAAAGAGTATTAAACATTTTTAGCTACATATAATCGAATTTCAATGTTGTCATTCTTGTTTAGTTTAGTAGCTACACAAAGAGTATTAAACACCCCTAGTACTCATATGCCGCAACCAGTAGCTCAGTGGGTAATTATCATTAATTTGATATTGTTAATGCTCACACAATACTTGTTTACTTTGAGACTTATGTAATTATGTGCTAATATAGGCTTATTATTATATCTACAACAACAGACAACATCCTATTTCCACAAAAGCATATATCTATGACACTAGGACTTGAGTTACTGGTATTACTCATTTACTTGTAATACGTTCAATATTGGTATATAGATATCTCTTCATCTGACTTTTGTAAATATCCCAACCCAAAATTCACAATTAACAACACCAGCATTTAAAGTATAACATCTGGAAAAAAGGGACCTATACTCGGAGACCACAAATTTTCATGCTCAAAATCTAAAGAGACAGCTGTTGTTTTTATACATACCACATATCATAATTAAGTTCACATTCAACTACAAATGCTCAATACTCAGAGATTGGACCACTAACTTGACATTAACAATCATACGACACAATAAATTAACTAACCACTTATTGCGTTTAACAAAATAAAAAATTTAGAATCTTTACCTCACAAAATTGACTGAAAAGCTTCAAACTTTGATTTTAGGTTTTTGGAAATTAGGTATTGAAAAGGTTGTTTAAGTACTGGAGGATAAGAAGTGGTTAACCCTTTGATCCGGGTAATTGGATTGTGGGTGGTTTTCTCCATGGGAAAGGGGAGATGTAGCCTCTGATCCGGGTAATTGGATTGTGGGTGGTTTTCTATGCGAAAGAGAAGAGAAGTGGGGCTGTGGGGGAATATCAACCCGCCAAACGTTACCGCCAATTACTTTTACCATTGACCGGATAACTTTAAGTTACACAAAGTATCATACTATGTTACCTTAAAATATATTACCTAAAATATTAAGTTACACAAAATATCATACTATGTTACCTAAAATATTATGTTACCTAAAATATTAAGTTACACAAAGTATCGTACTATGTTACCTAAAATATTACTACCTTCGTCTCAAAATATAAGTCCGTTTTTTACTTTTCAAGTCGTTCTCTTCATATTTTGACCGTAATTTTTTTTCGTGTTATATAATAATTGATACAAAATATATAAATTGATTCATGTTTCAAATGTATTTTTATGTGTATACTTTTCATTAAGTATCATATAGCACGAAAAAAAATTTTGAAAAAAAAAAAAAAAAAAAAAACTTTTAAAAGTTAAATATGGACTTATATTCTAGGACCGAGGGAGTAACTCTAAGTTATGAAACAATATATATCTATCACTTTATTTTTAGTTTGTTGAACTTAGTGAGCTATGTTCAAACAAAAAAGGAAAACCTTAGCGAGCTAATGATATTACTAAGACAATGCCACCTCTACTGATCCTAATTATTTGAGTAGAGTTTAAATAAGTAAAACTGTTATATTCTAAAATAATGTGTTTATTAATTTAAATACAATTTACTTTTTATTGAATTATATAAACATCTACATCATCTTTACTACATATAAAACATTTTTTTAGTAAATGATTACTCCGGTAAAATGTATTACTCATAAAACAAGGTTAACTACAAATGAATATGGTTGAAGTATCACATTCACCTCTTGATAATAACGAAATAAATAGTGTTTATGACATGCCATAAAAACAAACAACTCTAGCTACAACTAACTACCAATAATCCAAACAACTAGAGACTACCAAAACGGCCGACGTCAGAACATCCAGGAGACTCCAAACACCAATGCATAACTCTCCAAGCCAATCCAACAGCAACATGGAGGGAGCATAAGATACCAAATGAGACTGCCTCCTTAAAAAACCTTCCCAAGAAAAAAACCCAGTGGGAAAAACCTTGGAGAAGGAAAAAAGAGTACAGCTCTCAAATGGAACTCCCGTCTTGGACCATACATAAACTTCTTTTTAAACAATCTTGAGTTACGTTTTGCCATATGTAATAAACGTAGCAATAAGCAATCTTGAGATAACACTAGTCATGGATCTTCTTTTGGAGATAGGAATAAGATACGAAACCACATCAGACATTCTTTAGGGAATAGCGTGCATACCAAAGACAACCCGAACCTTAAGCCAAACCTGCATAGAAAATGAACATTTAGAAAATAAATGGTTATGCGAATCTCGAATATTTAGCACTATTATAAATAGTTTTATAAGATAAAAATGACTTAAATGTTGATACAATTACCATTAAATTGAAATTTTAACACATTAAATAACGTTACACCTGTCATAGGATAACTTACATTGTATTAAATATAAAAATATCCTTTAGATCACACTTCTTCTAATTTTCTTCAATGTTACACAATCCTGTAAATAAAAAATAATATAAATATATTATTTTGGTTATAATATATATATTAACAAAATAATTAATATAAAAAAGAATTAAGTTGTATCAAACCTTCGCTGTAGCACGACGTCACTCAACCCATAATCCTTCGTTATGGTCGGATCGTAAGTATGTAGGTTCAACAGTATCATCATCTAACGGAGGAACGCCATCAGAAAAAGGTGGTAACTCGTCAAACTGATCATACTCTTCCTCATCGACCACATTATCAACACCAAGTATACGTCGTTTACCATGCAAGACAATGTGCCATCTTGATTTACTTGGGTCCTTAACATAGAATACCTGAGTGGCTAATTTTGCGAGAATAAAGGGGTCAGATGTATAGCCGTCTGTTGAAAGGTCTACAAGTGTGAAACCTTTTTCGTCTACCATAACACCTCGTGAGTTGTTAGTCACCCACTTACATTTGAAAAGGGGTACAGTGAAAGTATTGTAATCCAACTCCCATATTTCTTGTATAACACCGTAAAATGAGTTCTTGGCATTTGTAGCCCTTGCATCATGATTACTTCTATCAAATTCCATTGTCGAGGCTATTAATGTAACTCCGCTATTTTGCATTGTACTTTTTTCATCTTGCATTTCAGTGTAGAATGTATAACCGTTAATATCGTATCCTTGATAAGATCTAACCACACATCTTGGTCCCTCTCCCAACCTTTCCACTGTTTTATCAACATTTGGTTGACCTAAATTTTCTGCCACGATGTCTTTAAGCCAATATGCAAACTCTTCGTTATGCTTAGTTTGATACCATTTGTTGGTTCTCCCGCGATATGTCGCATGTAAACTTTGCATGTGTTGTTCAATGTATGGAGTAAGACATGTCATGTGTTGTAGGACTACAAAATGGGCAATCTGTAAAGCATGACGGTCTGGGTCGATCATTTTCAATCCAATTGTCCCAACCCCTGAAAGTCTTCCCTCGTGACGAGAACGTGGAATGCCAATATTCCCGACACCTTTCACAATGTCATTACCAAATTCAATTAACTCCTCAGCAAGGTATCCGATTACGATACTGCCCTCTGGTCGCGCCCGGTTCCTTACATACCCTTTTAATACACCCATATATCTTTCGAAAGGATACATATAACGTAGGAATACTGGACCACAAGCCTTAATTTCTCCTACAATGTGAGATACAAGGTGAACCATGACATCAAAGAAGGAAGGCGGAAAATACATCTCTAGTTCACAGAGCGTGAGGATAATATCACTTTGCCATGAATCTAAAACTTCAGGATCAATCACTTTTGAATGAATCATGTTAAAAAACAAGCAAAGTTTTGTGATTGTATGTCGAACATTGTTTGGCAATAATCCGCGAATAGCAATAGGAATCATATGTGTCATGAACACATGGCAATCGTGTGACTTCATACCAACCAATTTACAGTCTTGAACTGAAACCAACTTCTTAATGTTCGCAGAATAGCTTGACGGAACCTTAATACCATGTAAGCATTGACAAAATTGCATTTTTTCGGATTTTGACATAGTATAACACGCAGGTGGAAGATATGTGCCCCTTTTCCCTTCTTCGGGTGCAAGTTGTAATCGAATACCCATTTCAACCATGTCTTTTCGAGCATTAACCCCGTCTTTTGTTTTCCCGGGAATGTTTAATAATAAGCCTATCAAGCTATCACACACGTTTTTTTCAATATGCATAACATCTAGGCAATGACGGACTTCTAAAAACTCCCAATATTCTAATTCCCAAAATATTGACTTTTTTTTCCACTTTCCTTTTGGGATTTGACTATTTTTTGATTTTCCAAACACAGTGTTTACATTTTGAACTCGGGAAAGTGCATCCTTTCCGTCAAATCGTGTCCTTACCCTTCCATCCTCCTCCGTCCCATCAAAATCCCTTTTCTTTTTACGATACGGGTGATTTCTCTCAAGCGATCTTCGATGCCCCATGAAAACAGTTTTTTTGCAATTACTTAACCACCTCGAAGTTGTTTGATCTTCACAAACAGGACACGCAAATTTACCTTTCGTACTATACCCTGAAAGATTGCCGTATGCTGGAAAATCACTTATGGTGCAAAAAATCATAGCTCTCAAATGAAAGTTATCCTTTTTATATGCATCATATACCTTAACTCCCTTATCCCATAAAATTTTTAAGTCGTCAATCAACGGAGCCAAATAAACATCTATGTCATTACCAGGTTGTTTTGGACCTTCAATCAACAATGACATCATGATGTATTTTCGTTTCATGCATAACCATGGTGGAAGATTGTAAATGCATAAAAGAACTTGCCAAGTACTGTGTTTACTACTCATGTTTCCAAAAGGATTAATTCCGTCCGAACTAAGACCAAACCGTATATTTCTAATCTCGCCACCAAATGCCTCATATTTATTATTAATCTTTCTCCATTGAGGTGAATCAGCCACATGCCTTAATTTTCCATCCTTTTTACGCTCATCGGAATGCCATCGCAACAATTTTGCATCTTTCTCGTTCGCAAATAATCGTTTCAGTCTTGGTATGATGGGCAAATACCATAATAACTTTGCGGGGGGGCCATATTTCATTTCGTTGTCGTTTATTTTTGTTTCACTTTTATACCTCGACTCTTTACAAATAGGACATCTGTGTATATTTTCATACGTATCTCTGTATAAGATACAATCATTCGGACACGCATGTATTCTTTCAACTTCTAAATCCGTTGGACACATCATTTTCTTGGCTTGATATAATGAAATAGGTCTGTGAAACTTGTATCCGTCCATCTATGTTTTGCTTTTACGCCAAACAACTTCAAAACACCAGAAAGAATAGAAAATTTTGTGCAACCAGCATACAATGGTTTTCGTGAGTCCTCAAGCAATGTTTGCAAATTTTCTTGATCATTGTCACCAGTCGTATCCTCCACATTATCAGACATCTCATTTGAGTTTTCGCAGTCGTCATTAACGTACGAATCGCCATTTTCATTATCAAAAGATGTACGAACCGATGTGTTCTTATCACCTAGTAATTCACCGTGTTTTGACCAACATGTGTACTTTTGCACAAAACCACGTGTAATCAAATGATACTCAATATCTTTGATATTTTTAAGTCTTTCAAAGTTTTTGCAATCTATGCATGGACAATAAATTTTAGCACCTCCACTATTCACCCGATTATTCTCAGCAAATGTAAGAAAATCTTTTACACCTTTCAAATAAGCTGGATCAGAACGTCGAATATCGTACATCCATTTACTACGATTCATCTGAAATTAGAAAACAATAATAATAGAATGTATGTATCATACGCTTAATAAGAATAAAGGTGGTTATAGCTGCTTCTAACCTACTTTTGAATAATGTGTCATATGCATTTACATTTTATTTATCATTTATACAAATGTAACAATTATATTATACAATTTATTGTTCTTAAGTTATGCTTAAGTTAATGTTTAGGTATTTCTTTGTAAAACTAGGCAATGAACCATTGCAGCTTAATTGATTAAGTTCTTTATTTTCGAAAGGTCGCCGTTTTGGGTCAAGCAAGGGGAAATCAATATTTTTTTCAATTAGAGCTAATGAATTAAAAGTTAGGTATGATATGTAGATGTTTTTAATGAAGTTCACTTACACCACACTCATTTTTATACACACTATTTAACACAAAACCATACTTTTATTTAGTATTCTCTATAAAAGAGCTATACTTATACCAATTTTCTTTTATTACTGATATATTTTCTTTATACTAGTTTTCTTTTAATTTTCATAAATGGCTTTCAGAACTTAATCATTCTAACTCTAAAAAATATAAAAAATATAAAGTGTATATCACTTTGCAGTTAACACATTCATTTTAAGACAAACACGTAAATGTTATATTAGTTGGTAACATTATTTACAGTATGATGAACATATTAAAAAGTTAATAAAATTGGCGTCTCATAAAATGTCATTAATTTACAATTTTTTTAATACTATTAACTTATTCTCACTATTGATAAAGCTTTTATTAGGTTTATACGATTGCCAACTCATGCCGTTCAAATGCGCTATATGTTTTCATGCGAATGTAGACTTAAAATGATTCCTTAGTATGATACAAAAATTTTAAAACCTCTTCATATTTTCTCAAACATATTTACAAACCATTACGGTGCATGCTCTAAACATTTTTGAAGTGTGATAATATTTAACCCATTTTTACTTTATAATAACATGTCATCATGAAGCAAGTGAAATCTTTAAAAAAAATAAAAATAAAACTTGAATGATCAAGTATTTTTTAACAACCTGTGGCATGTATACATGCTATAATTTGTACCTACAAAATAATTAACTACTTTGTACATGTATACACATGGGTTACATAAATTCACAATGGAATGCAGTAAAGCCCGATTACATTAACTAATGTTTGGTTGTAGAAAGATTAAGGAATTTACGAATAATACATATTCATTTAAACATAAACCCACAACGTAATGTGGTAAGCCAATGCTTGTTAATATATAAAATGCATGCATATCAGTTTACCTATATATGTATTGTAATATATAACTAAAGGTAAAAATTCATACATAAATAAACAAGGATATTAGTTTACCTTCTTAGATTGGAAGTAAACAGAGCATATGCTTTGAGAGCTTTGGTTTGTTCAAATCTTTTGTTATGATCAAGTGACGAAGAAGAAATACTGAGCATATGACTAAGACTAGACAATGTAAAGTTGAAATGCACGGATTTTTTTAAAACAAGTAGCTAAACAACGTAAAGTTGAAATGCACGGATTGTTATGATCAAGTGAACCGATCCATAAAGTATGGAACAAACTTTGCTTCTTTTCCTCATTTTCAAACAAAAGCCATAAAATAATTCGGGCCCACTTTTTGAATTTTTGGAACACACCACCTAAAAGCCGTTCCAAAAAATGTGTTCCATAAAATCATTTGATCACTTTTGAAATTTTGGAACGCCTCAACTAGAAACCGTTCTAAAAAATGCGTTCCAAATAACACTTTTTGTAGTAGTGTCAGTTCCCAACAATAGTTGGTTCCTCACACGGAATTATATGTTTACGCGGATCTTATTATGATTCTGGTAAAAGAACTCATGAAGTTGTTCTTTGGAATCCCACCGTTAGGAAATATGTTAGAATTTATATCCCTAATATATTGTGTCATGAACCTTCTATTGTTGTTGGATTTGGAGTTTGTCCTGATACTTGTGACCCTAAGCTCGTTAAGATTTGGGCTGTTAACACCCCTAGTGTATGTTGGGAGGTCCAGGTCTTTACATTAAGTTCACGTGTTTGGAGAAGTGTATCTAAAACTTCCGCGAATCACGTGCGTTGAGTCGTAATAATCAGGTTTCTGTTGATGGGTTTATATATTTTCATTCGATTGATCTAACTAATCTAGGTGATAGATTTATGTCTAATTTTATAGTTTCGTTTGATTTGAAGAGTGAAGAGTTTCGTGAAGTGTGTCTTCCGAACAGGTTAGTACACTCTCGTAATGTGAAGTTGTCAAAGGTGAATGAGTCGCTTAGTCTGCTTGAGTATAATCATGATGGTGATATACTCATTTGTGATGTATGGGCGATGAAGGATGATGGTGTTAGTGAATCTTTTACCAAAATGTTTACTGTTGAGGTACCAAGTAACTCGGTGAGGAGTGAGGTATTATGGTTTAGGAAAAATGGTGAAATTTTGATAAGAATGGTTGATGATAAATATAAAACCGACAGACTTAAAGTTTATCAACCCTCATCGGGACTTATTAAGGGTATTGGAATTAATGGAGCATATGGTGGGCTCGTTATGAACTCCTACATGGAAACACTACTTTTGCTTGATCAGAAAAGTTATATCATCCATTGATGATAAAAATGTTAGAAGGTATAACTTTCAAAGTGCTGAAGATTAGTTTACATTATATAATAATATAAGCATTATATTTACATTGATCCTTTTATAAACACAAATATTTTGTTGTGAGTCACATAGATATGTTAATGCTTAGTAATATCAATTTCAGTGAAATTCTGTTAACCAAATCATGATTTGCATTATTAATCATGTGTTGATTACATCTGTATATTTTAATTATACAAAAGCAGATTTTTGTTGTTTGTGATGTATTCATGCAGTTGATGTGCGCACCCCTGCATGTCCCTTTTGGGAAGAAGCACAAAAAGGCCAGGGCTCGAGGGAAGTAATGGACTAACATATAACATATGTGCAAATGAAACATGGCTAACATTTATAATACTCATTCTTGATACATATTTCTGTTAACTATTTATCTTTTTTGATAAATATTGACATCTTGTTACAAGATTTTGAGAAAACTTGTCTTTTGACATAAAGAGAGTATTGTAATTGTGTTTCTACAGAGATTTTTCCTGAATTATCACACCCATCCCAAAAGGTCAAAATGGGCAGGTTGGGCGGGATGAGTAACCGGTCAAAATGAGTAATTTTTGCATCGGGTTAACCCGATTGGGTCGAGTTGGTCCGATGCGCTAACACTTGCTGTCTCTTCTTCTTTTGAGCTTAACAAACAGAAAATATCTGAAGTATGATTAAAGGAGGTATACTATTACATTGACAATACAATTATATAATTTTAATGATTTAGGAGCTTTTATTCATTTTGAATTCAACTGGTTTTCATTTGACCGGTTTGTAAAACTTCACCATTTGACCCATTAGATGAAAAGTATATATGGCCAGATTGATTCGTTCACACTAGTCAACTTTGCAGCTCTAACACTGATACATTTTCCCACCTATTATACATTGATATCTAGATATGTGAAAGTTAAAGCATGTGATTTCTTTGAAGCAGTTTTATGGGTATTATCATTGGTACTTTCGAGTGAAAACTTACACGATCGATCATGTTGTCTCAAAAAACAAGAGTAAGCCATTTTCTAAAAATCTTGTGAGACAATATAAACACATGAACTAGATACAAATTTCTTTTGTTGAACAAGAGACAACCACACAGATATCATACTTGGACCCATAGCAGATAACCGAACTGACATAAATCAAAATACCATTGAACCAATTATTTCGTTTTATGTACCCAAAAATAGCAAACTTATACATTCGGTTTACCATTCATCAGCGCACCCTTCGCAATGATCAAAGAGAACTCACAACTGCTATTATTGCACCCAACCCAAAATCACGAACTATCAAAAACTCTTCGTTAAGTAACCACAAGGAGCAAAACCCTAAAAATAAAACACCGATATGCAAAACGTAGATCAAAATAAAACCATGGTTAAATAAAACACAAAATTTCTCCCTCCTAGGATTTCTAATTTATTTTCAATTGAAATCAAGCTCCTACTGCAGATCGTATCCTAATTTTTGAATTATTATGTTTAATTTTTATGTGATATGAACTGAATATTGTTAAATGAATTTGCAGGTGTTTTTTGTGATAAAGATTGTGATTATATGTGATTCATGAGGTGACAAACATGTTTATGATAAACTGTGCTTTTGCAAATTTAGGTTGTGTTTGTTTCGTTTTAAAATAGACTATTATGTGTATACACGTCCAAATGATAATGTTAGTCGATTTCTAGACGTAAGAGCAAAAAAAACCAAGATCCGTGATACGAAAACCAAAATCAGAATGAGGAAGAAAAAGATATCGTGATGTAAGTCTATTATTCCTTGCATCATAGGTGTTGCTGCGTCTTGAGATCCTAATTGCCATGGTTCCGCTGCATCACAAGGAGCAATTGTGAGAAATAGCCATTCTAGAACAATCATTTGATCTATTTCGTTCTTTGACTGCTCTGCTCCCCAAAAAAAATGGAGAGACTTGTTCTTGCTCTTCCAATTCAGAAAGACTATGATTTCGCCGGTTGGTCCAACCAAGAAAGATGTGGGAATTTCGGGCGTCAGATTCTTCTTCTCTTACTTACTTACAATATTTCGAGAGTTCCCTTGAAAAACAGACTGTATAATCAGTCAGTAGTGCGATTCACTTTGTTGCTAAGGAGATGAGTTGCCTTCTTCAGATTGAAATTCTCTCTGGGAATCATATCCCTAAGCTCTCACTCGAAAGGGTTCAAAACGTATTCGTTGCTAAGAAATTTTTGAAGACTTTTTGCCACTTCAGTTTTGCATTGCTACATTTTTTTATATATAAACTTTAGATTCCTCTAGGTTTTTTGCAAATCAGACATAAAACATGTGAAAAACAAACAAAAAGACACTTTACGTTGTGTTTGTTTATTTTCCATAAATTAGATATGAAAAATTGTGTTTCTTTATCCTCTTATGTCTCCAGGCGCACGGTCATTTTTGTGAAAGAGGGTTTGTTTTTCCTTCGCAACCACACACAGAGGTTGGTGTCTAGACATCAAATGAAAAAGGGACTTTCTCCCAATATATGAAAAAACAAACAGTGTTTGTGTTTTTAGTGATTAGTATTTCTTTTAAGAGACTTGAATTTTTTTTTTTTTTTTTTTTTTTTTTTTTTTTTTTTTTTTTTTGCTTAAGATATAACAGAAGCTGCTGATTTGTGTGATTCCAAACTGTTTTTGAACTTGTACCATTTACAAGTGTCATTTATCTTGTTTAAGAAGTGGAGTTCCTTTACTTGTTTTTACTATAAAAGCTGTGGATTCATTTAAGAACCTGTCATTGGATTCTCAGTCAAAAACAACAGCTGAGCTTACTAAGAAGGTGAGCACTGTACTATTGTTTCCGTCAATGCTATAACAGTTTATTTGAAGATTAAATCATAAGGCACACTGTTTTTTAAGCATATACTATGTACTTATCAAATCTTTAAGGATTATCCATGGTTTTCCTCATCCAAAGTTCTGATTGATTCATTGTGGTTGAATAATGCAATAAACTTACATACATAATAAATTTGTTTACCGTATTTGTTGAATTGAACAGAATTCGGCAAACGAGGAATAAGATGTTGATCTGGTCAAACCACAACCACAAAGGAGGAGGAAGAGGATACAACACAGACTGTACTGGAAGCAGAAGCGAAAGCTATATTTCAAGCTTCGCAATGAGTATCCAAACTCTTTCTTAGTGGTATGATTTTTTATACATTAAAATTCAATCTACATTTATTATATGTTTGATTCCTCTTTTATTCTATCTGTGCAGGACGTCAGGTACCGGGGCTGTTTCTTCGTGCATGTAGTCTTTTTCTTTTTTTGCATTATTACTATACAAATAAACCTGCAACTAATTTGAATTGTTACCAGCTTATACAAATTCATTATAAGCAGTCTTGATTAAATAAGGGTAAGCAGCGTAGGTTTTAAAAGCGTATGGGATTGTTAATCCAACTGCTTTTTGGGCTAATATCTAATATGATGGTTGTGCTTCTTTGTAATCTATTTGTGTCAACAGATCCACTATTCATAGCCATCTCGAAGAACCAAAACTATGTCTGATGTGTCATATGGCCTTGTGCATGCCAATCGAGACCCCTGGTGATTGTGGTACACTCACTCATAAATGCATTTCTTAGAGGCAGACAAACAAAAATATTAGCAAATTTGTTTTTGGTCCTATTTTGCCTAATTAGAAACTTACTTTGGGGTTGCTAATGCTTATAAATTATAACTCGAACCCGGATCAGTTAGGTGTTCTATTGCCATCCGTACTTGTGAAAGTATAACACCTCACCTCTCATCAATTACCCTGACATTAATGATTTCACTGTCACCTTAAAAGACCACAAAATAAAAGTAACAATCAATACATTTTTTTGTAAGTGTACGTGTTTCATGGGAGAAAAAAAAATAAAAAATAATAAATAAATAAATAACTCATGAAAGAAGTGCGTGGGAAATGGTTTCACCGTATTCGTGCTATTCGATTTTACCTTACTGAAGAATTGCCATATTGAACAAACAAGATTTTTCCACTGGAGACTCTAAATGATTTTTGGCGAATACCAGACGAACTAAACGACAGATGTAGTCCAAAGATTGAAATATTACTTCTCGTTGGTTATTCATACATGTATTACAAATATTTATCAAGGTATGAAATTAAATGTGTCAATGTATGTAACGTGATCCTACTAATAACTCAATATACATAAACACTAAACAACTGTAAGCACTCAGATAAGATGGAGTGATGGACAACTCTACATTGAACCTACATGGAAATTTGATTTTTTAGGTACTTCAAATCTAGTTCTTTATAGTTGACAAGTATAATACGTTTAACTCCCACGTAACTAAACTACATCAAAATTTATACTACAAAATATTTGAGAGTTCCAAACATACAAGGTCGATTAATATTATGGTATAAAATTCATAATAGGATCACGTAATAGTTGACAAGTATAACACGCTTCGGCGGGATTGGGTATGTTGTTGTTGTTGTTGTATAAAATTCATAGTGTATATAAGAGTACGCTTATGATTATTCAAGATAAATGTCTTAATTAGTGTGCTACTCATCCTTAACATTCAGTTTCAAATATATATGTGGTTGCTGATGGTTCGATCGTAAAGTTACTAAAGCACAAACTTTAGGGCTTATTTCTTTCAAGGCCATAAAAGAGTACTCTTATATACATTATGAATTTTATACTAACAAAAATGTTACAAAAAGTGTGAGACAAAATGACGTAAAACTTGAGATAACGACTTTGACTTGCTTCCCAAATTTCTATTGATCTATAGTATATCTGAGTAAACTATTCGGTGACGATTACTAATGACGTAAGCAGTTACTTAATTATTCATGGCGTAAGAATTTCTTCTAATGAGCTGAGCTGGAATGAGAAAACATAACTAGTGGCGTAAAACCGAGGTGCCAGTCCCAAGTCAGAGTTTGACTTTTTAAGTCAAAATCATGAAACCCTTTTTAACAAAACCAAAAAGTTTATCTTCTAAATTGAGGTAGCTATATGCACACCATTTTGCATGACTTCTGTATCTGCCACTAAATGATAATTAAATATGTTATATGAAATAATTTTGATATTTTTCTCTGCTAAAAAAGTGAGATACTAAGTATGGTAGCATATAGTACTTTTTGTAGGAGCCTAAAATTTTATTTCCACAAAAACAAGAGATACAAATGAAAGCTTTTCAGGTGAGAACCTTCATGAGTACCTGTCCAATATTATCCAGAAAATTGATTTATTTCGATGATGGCAAAAATATGAGAGCTTAGTTTCGACTGCTTATCCTCCAATTTTACAAGAAGCACCTTGCTTGTTCTTACAGCGCCAAATCGCAAAAGCACTATGAAGCACGCTTCATGCAAAATCTTACGAAAAGGCGACAGAGTGGAATGACCAAAGACCCCATTAATCGTATCACTTACAGTCAAAATACCATCTCAACTATTGATCCACCACCAACTAAGAACTTGTAGCAAAAAAGGCTCAACAAACCTTAGAGCGATGGAGAAGAACAATTTTTTTTTCCTGACAGGCGATTACATATGAAAGCTAACAAGAAGTTTGACGGGAAATTACAAGGTATAGGACAGAGAGTTACATGGATTATTTAACTAATCCATCCAACTACCAGAGACTTCTCCACTCCTGCTATAATGCCAATTAGACAACAAGAGCTTACTATCTTTTGGGGCCACTTGAGTATAAGAACTACTTTGTTCCTTAAGTAGAAAGTCTTGCATTTAAAACTCACCAAACTAGAATGTTAACTTTTGAATGAATCAATCTGTTCCATCTTGTCGTTGACACAATGAAGGAAAACATGATCTAAAGTTCCCGGGGAAAATATGTATTCGGCACATTACATCCTAGCTTATTCATAAAGAGAACAATATATAAATAACTAAAGCTTTTATTTACAATCAAAGAGGTAAGTATGTATAATAATGTTCATCATCATTAATCATTAAGGTAAATAAGATGCTGAATTCCGGGAAAAAAAAAGATTATATGAAGTTAATAACCAAACCTAATATGCATAATGAAGACATGAATATAGTTACTGCACTTTCATCTCTATACCTTTCCATCAACGAATGATGGAATCAGATTGATTAAGCAAAAGTAGTGTTTCCGTGTAGGAGAAAATGCAAAATGAATTATGTTGTCCTTTAATTCCTATTGCATTGATGTGTCCTGAGGACGGTTCATAAACTTGAAGCATGGATGTTATTTCTTCATCATCATCATCACCACCACCACCATCGTCGTCATCATCACCACCATCATAACCATCACGGTCACCATCACCAACAACATCAACATCATCATCTATTATTTGCATTATGGCTTCACCATTCTTCCTAAACCCTTTTACTCTTCTATCATACATTGACTTGATAGAGAACTTTTTGGTAAAAGATTTAGTAACACCATCTATCATAATCCACACATCAAAAATCGACGTCGCACTCTCTTGATAGCAATCAACCACAACTAGAGTCTCATTAAGCTTAGATATCCTCAAATCAGCTGAATGTACTAAACAACGAGGAAGAGACACTTCACCAAATTCTTCACCCTCCAAATCAAAAGAAATTATAAATTTAGAGCTAATTCCAACATCCTGATTTATGTCATCATAACCAAGCCAATAAACAAACCCTTCTACAAAAACGTGAAACCACATCAAACGACATAATTTAAATGACGGATTGATGGATAAACTCTTCCAAACCCTCGAGCTTAACGTAAAAACGCCAACTTCCCAATGTACCGTACCTTTCTTATGAATAACATCAATCTTAACTATCTTAGGGTCACTAGTGTCGCCACAAACACCAAAACCAACAACAGGTACTGTAGCTGAACTCAATGTAGGGATAACAACTCAAACCGATTTTCTAACTATAGGATTCCAAAGAACAGCCATTGATAACCTTCGATCTTGATGATAACCGAAGAAGCATAACACTCCTTTTGAAGAACCATATCCGAATAAATATTCAAATTTCTGAATGGGCTCGGGGACAACATGGGAAAACTTGTGGTTAGGGAATGTAACATCATCGACTAACGAAACGCATTTTGGGCCAGCTTTTTCGTCGTAACTTACAATTAGATGCGGTGGCTGTGTTTGTGTTTGACGGATGTGGTGATCGTTGACGAACTTGGAGCTATCGATAAGAGACTTCCATGGTTTTGCAACGGACCTGAATCGAACTAGTGATTTAACTGGAAGCCTTTTCATGATTTCAGCTTGAATTTCGAATGGTGTATGATCAGAAAACTTGATTCTCGACATGTTTAGGTTTTGGAAATTAGGGTTTTTTGAACGTGAAAGAACCAAAAATGGTGGTGAATACAGGACGTGTTTTTGGTCGAAGGGTATATACTAGGTTTGGGCTATTTGTTTGCAGTGTTTGGGCTTTGTAAGTTTATAGGATAAAACATGGTCCAAACAATACTTTTTTAGCTTTAACTATAATTGAATAGGTAAATGTTTAAGTTGATAATGAATTAAAATGCACGTAGTCCGTACATCCATATAGTACTCGAGAGAAGGGATCCGGTGATAAAAATAATTAAATGAGAAAAATAAGAAGAAATTATAGCCATACATTTTAAATAAAAAAGATAATTATAAAGGGAAATGAAGGTATTTGTTTCTTCTAACTCTTCTCATTTTATCTTAACTCTAGTACTCGAGTTCAAACAAATTTGCTTGGATAGCATGGTCAAAAGTCATTGCCCCCTTAACCATGGTGGTCTCGGCATTAGTAGTTTGCGGGTAAGTAACCAAGGTTTGCTTTCCGAATGGTGGTGGAGGGTTTTTACGGAGGATTAAACTCTTTGGTGTAAATTGAATAGATCCATCCGTGGCCATCAGGGTGATCTTTTTGATGCTATATCAATACTTGAAAGCTGCAAATATCAACATAAATCATCCCGTCCCACTCGACCCCAGTTTAGTTTATGGATAAAACTATTTGCATAGGTTGGTTGTTGAACAATTTACGCTTTTGAACTATGCCTTTGAACAATTTATGTTTTTGTTTAAGTTTGTGTGTGACGAAGAACAACGACTTTAAACATTTATCAGTTTGAAATGTGATTCGTATATTTTAGTTATCTTTTGTGTTAATTTGGAAATTCTAAAAAATCTGGAAAATTGGTTGCGGAAAAGGGTCACAAGACCTGGGAAAACGGCTGGAATAGCCTGCGGGCTAAAAACGTGTAGACACCTCATGTGGTCACTAAAAGTGGATGTCACTTTTGCTTGGTGCCACTTTTAGCATTTTAATGTAAATCCATAGTTTTAGTACTTCGTTTTTGAAGTCATATTTTAATATGCCCATTATAGTATACTCGATTTTTCAATGGTGGGGATTTTGTTTGCCTCAAAATTCCCATGTTCATTGTTCAACATTATTGATTTCGTTAGGAATTTAAGCCAAAGGAGAAAAGCTATGCTCAAGCCTCTTCAATTAAGATGTTTTGAAGTCGTTTTGTTCTCATTTGTTTGGATAATGTGGAATAGTCGAAATCGCAAGGTGTTCATGGACAAGTCTCAATCTAGCATTGAAGTTTTTAAAGAGATTCAACAATTATCCTACAATTGGATAAGTGGTAGATGCACAAAATTGACTATTAACTGGAATGATAGGATTAATGATCCTATAATTACTTGTATAGTGCATATCATTTAGGCTCTTTGTATCTAGCTTCTTGCTAGTTTTTTCTCTGTTTTAAATTTAAACTATCACTGAATGGCCTAGTGGTAAGGATTAAGGAGCCAGACACAAAGACCTTGAACATAAGAAACTAATAGCAACATAATTCAACCACCACTATACTTATGTTATAGATACTGTTAGAGGATTATATTATGGCCCATTAGGGTATTGGTTTATTATTCTACTTAGGCCTGTTATAGTGTTATTTATACTAAAACCGAACCGAACCGAACTACTAATTCGGTTCTCGGTTTGGGTATGGGTTTGGCAGTTTGAACCGAAAACCGAATTCATATAAATATTTTTTTTTATCTATTTATATCTATACTCCTTTATAAAGAGTTTAGGACATTCTTAATATAGTAGTCTTAAAATTTTAAGACCAAAAAACATTTCTATTAAAAGAAAGTTACTTTTGCTAAGCATAATAATTAAGCATACACATAGATTTAAAAAATAATTAATGTCTTAAATTCTCATACTTGTAACATCCTACAATATTGATATATCCCATTTAAACTATATGAAGACATGTAAAAAATGTAATAAATTAAAATACGTAGTTCACCCGAAATTAAAATACGTAAAGTTAAAAACATATATATGAAAAACATTTGCTCACCACAAAAATAGTCACCCGGGTACCAGCCGCCGCATTGCGCGGGTACCCTTCTAGTATATATTTATATATATATATATATTTATATATATATATTTATATATTATTATGTATATTTATATATAAATAAATACTATTAAAAGTTTATCATAATATAATAAAACACTTTTTATGCTTGAAATATATTTTTTTTGCTAAACATCTATGTAATTATTAATTTCTTTTTAAAAAATAACGAAATTCGGGTTATTCGGGTCAACCCAAAAACCAAACCGAATTAGAATTCAACCAAACCAAACCGAAAACCGAATTTGAATTTGGTTCGGTTCGGTTCTCGGATTGACCTAAAAAAAATTTAACCGAATTAACCGAACCGAACTAACCGATAACCGAACCGATCAACACCCCTAATTTATACACATGATTGTACCACATATTGAGATACGAATAACAACCGATTACATGGTATCCGAGCTCTAGGTAAGATCCACCTATAAAATTTACATCCTCCGGTCATCGGCTAGTTGCCGGTGAACCGGAGGGATCACAATAATTTTCGCTTTATTGTTTATTTTTTAGGATTTTGTTTTTCGTATTTAATACATAAACCCTAAACCCTAGCCGTCAAAACATACACAATATGTTGAGTTTCCTCCAATCAACTACATATTTTTCTTCCTCATCAAATTGTTTTCATTGTTGAAGATCATTGTCGTTGACAACAAAGTTGACCACCAATTGCCGCTCCCTCCTAAAGGCAAAATTAGGATCGGCACCTTACTGATACCATGTAATCGGTTGTTATTCGTATCTCAATATGTGGTACAATCATGTGTATAAATAACACTATAACGGGCCTAAGTACAATAATAAACCAATACCCTAATGGGCCATAATATAATCCTCTAACAGATACTACATACTGTATATCTAACAAATATCTGACACAATTGTCCCAGACACGACTTGAAACTACAACTAGCTAGTTGTTTGAGTAGAATCTCACACCACATAATCTTCCTTGACGATCAACCCGCATCTTAGCTTTCTTGTTCGGAAACAGAGATGTCTTGTTCAACAACATGGAATTAAGAGCTCTGCATCATGCATTTAAATTCAGATAGTCACACTTAACTTTTTTTTCTAATGGATCATGATATGATAAATTTGACATGTAAGCAACAGCAGGTTAATTTTTATCAAGTTATCTTTTTACATAAAACCTTAAAATATTTTAAGGGACTTTGAAAATGATAAATTATGTTGATTTTTCATCTGTATACCTTGCCATCAATAAATGATGGAATCGGACTGATCAAGCAAAAGAAGAGTCTCCGTGTAAGAGGACACATGAAACGAAAGATAATCTCCTTGAATTCCAATAGCATTGAAGTGTCCTGAGCATGATTCATATACTCGATGCATGGATGTTCCATCATGGTCCTTTAATTCCGTTATAGCTTCACCGTTCATCCTGAACCCTAATACTATTCTTTCACATGGTGACTTAATAGTGAACATTTTGGTTAAAGATTTAGTAACACAATCCTTCATCATCCACACATCACAAACCGGTATTATCTCACTCTCATAACAATACTCAAGCGCAACTAGAGTCTCGTTTCGCTTAGATATCGCCAAGTCTTCTGAATGTACTAACTTATCAGGAAGACACACTTCACCAAATTCCTCGCTCGTCAAATCAAAATAAATAATAAAATTAGCAATAGTTCAAAATTCTCCGTATCCACCGAGCCATTAAACAAACCCTTCTCTAGGAACATGATCCTGCTTGAAGTGAGACAATTTAGATGGCGGATTGATAGATAAACTTTTCCAAGCCCTCGCCAAACTACTTTGTTCCTTAAGTAGGAAGTCTTTCATTTAAAACTCGCCAAACTAGAATGTTAACTTTTGAATGAATCAATCTGTTCCATCTTATCATTGACACAATGAAGGAAAACATGGTCTAAAGTTCCCGGGGAAAAATATGTATTTGGCACATTACATCCTAGCTTATTCATAAAGAGAACAATATATAAATAACTAAAGCTTTTATTTACTATCAAAGAGGTAAGTATGTATAATAATGTTCATCATCATTAATCATTAAGGTAAATAAGATGTTGAATTCCGGGAAAAAAAAGATTATATGAAGTTAATAACCAAACCAAATATGCATAATGAAGACATGAATATAGTTACTGCACTTTCATCTCTATACCTTTCCATCAACGAATGATGGAATCAGATTGATTAAGCAAAATTAGTGTTTCCGTGTAGGAGAAAACGCAAAATGAATTATGTTGTCCTTTAATTCCTATTGCATTGATGTGTCCTGAGCACGGTTCATAAACTTGAAGCATGGATGTTATTTCTTCATCATCATCATCATCATCATCATCATCATCATCACCACCACCACCACCACCACCATCGTCGTCATCATCACCATCATAACCATCACGGTCACCATCACCAACAACATCAACATCATCATCTATTATTTGCATTATGGCTTCACCATTCTTCCTAAACCCTTTTACTCTTCTATCATACATTGACTTGATAGAGAACTTTTTGGTAAAAGATTTAGTAACACCATCTATCATAATCCACACATCAAAAATCGACATCGCACTCTCTTGATAGTAATCAACCACAACTAGAGTCTCATTAAGCTTAGATATCCTCAAATCAGCTGAATGTACTAAACAACGAGGAAGAGACACTTCACCAAATTCTTCACCCTCCAAATCAAAAGAAATTATAAATTTAGAGCTAATTCCAACATCCTGATTTATGTCATCATAACCAAGCCAATAAACAAACCCTTCTACAAAAACGTGAAACCACATCAAACGACATAATTTAGATGACGGATTGATGGATAAACTTTTCCAAACCCTCGAGCTTAACGTAAAAACGCCAACTTCCCAATGTACCGTACCTTTCTTATGAATAACATCAATCTTAACTATCTTAGGGTCACTAGTGTCGCCACAAACACCAAAACCAACAACAGGTACTGTAGTTGAACTCAATGTAGGGATAACAACACAAACCGATTTTCTAACTATAGGATTCCAAAGAACAGCCATTGATAACCTTCGATCTTGATGATAACCGAAGAAGCATAACACTCCTTGTGAAGAACCATATCCGAATAAATATTCAAATTTCTGAATGGGCTCGGGGACAACATGGGAAAACTTGTGGTTAGGGAATGTAACATCATCGACTAACGAAACGCATTTTGGGCCAGCTTTTTCGTCGTAACTTACAATTATATGCGGTGGCTGTGTTTGTGTTTGACGGATGTGGTGATCGTTGACGAACTTGGAGCTATCGATAAGAGACTTCCACGGTTTTGCAACGGACCTGAATCGAACTAGTGATTTAACTGGAAGCCTTTTCATGATTTCAGCTTGAATTTCGAATGGTGTATGATCAGAAAACTTGATTCTCGACATGTTTAGGTTTTGGAAATTAGGGTTTTTTGAACGTGAAAGAACCAAATTGGTGGTGAATCATACAGGACGCGTTTTTGGTCGAAGGGTGTATACTAGGTTTGGGCTATTTGTTTGCAGTGTTTGGGCTTTGTAAGTTTATAGGATAAGATATGGTCCAAACAATACTTTTTTAGCTTTAACTATAATTGGATAGGTAAATGTTTAAGTTGATAATGAATTAAAATGCACATAGTCCGTACATCCATATAGTACTCGAGAGAAGGGATCCGATGATAAGAATAATTAAAATGAGAAGAAAAAGAAGAAATTATAGCCACACATTTTAAATAAGAAAGATAATTTTAAAGGGAAATGAAGGTATTTGTTTCTTCTAACTCTTCTCGTTTTATCTTAACTCTAGTACTCGAGTTCAAACAAATTTGCTTGGATAGCATGGTCAAAAGTCATTGCCCCCGTAACCATGGTGGTCTCGGCGTTAGTAGTTTGCGGGTAAGTAACCAAGGTTTGCTTTCCAAATGGTGGTGGAGGGTTTTTACGGAGGATTAAACTCTTTGGTGTAAATTTGTTAAAATTTGGGGTATTAATCTGTGGCAAACATGTCATTCTATCAATTGCTAATTGTTTTCAAGTTATGTTCAGTGCAGGCTTATTACAGGGGTTAATCATGGACAAAGCATTAATGGTTTAAAGTTCCAAGGAGTTCATTTCTGCTGAAGCATTTCTCGTTTCTGCTGAAGCCTCATTTATAGCCGTTAGAGGGGTCTTTGTGTATCTTTATCTCCTATTTAATAAGTCCCTTAATCTAGGGTTAGACATAACAGTGTATGCAGTCATTGTCTCACATTCTCTTCTTTCTGATCATTACATTGATCTTGTCTCTTCTTTGTATTTGTATGGTTATTGTCTCATTGACATTAATCTAACTTTGTAACACTTTGGATACTATTGTTGATTTAATCTAAGCCGACTATTGAGGCTTAGGTTTGAATAAAAATTCTATTGTTTATCTATTGTTGCTGATAACTTCGTACATGGTATCAGAGCTTCAGGCTCATAATCATTATTGATTCACCATCCAAGGGTTTCTTCGTAGAAATTTGGGGACATCTCTTCAGCAACAAATTGGTGGTTTGGGGTTATTGCTATTGGCATAATCACTGGTTATTTTCTATTCACAATTAGCCCTAGACTAAGTGAATCTAGGGTAACTGTGATTTGTTCTTTCCGTTGCATATTGCTCTGTAAGTCTAAGTCTAATCTCTTCTTCAAACAAACAGTACTTAAGTCTTTGTGGGTGCAAACGGGTAGACTAACATATTGATCTGCCACCTCTGAGTGGTATGAATACATGCTCTGGTCTACCCCAGTCCACAGGCTTGGTGCTTGTTGTTTCTTAATTACAAAGTCTTATTTATCTGTCTATCTGCTCTTGTTGTTATCTCTGTCTGTGTTATTTGTCTGTCTTATTGTTTGCATTATGGCTGTTGGTGATGATAATACTGGTGGTGGTGGTGGTTCTTCCACTGAGAAAAGCTTATCCTTTGGTGATGCTTTGTATTTACACCCCAATAACACCAATGGTACTTCCCATTATTTCTATCAAACTCACTGGAACTGAAAATTATAAAATATGGAATATGGCCATGACCTTTGCCTTAAGGAATCATAATAAGTTAGGGTTTATTGATGGTACTTGCATAAGAGATGACTCAAACCCTAGTCTTGCTAATCAATGGGATACTTGTAACTCTGTTGTGGTTACCTGGATTCTTAACTCTCTCAGTCCTGAACTATTTGTTGGTGCTATCTATGCTAAAACTGCTTATGAAATGTGGAATGATCTTAAAGATACTTATGATAAGGTTGATGGTTCAGCTATTTTTAATTTGCATAAAAATATAAACTCTCTTAGTCAAAATGGGTCTTCTCTTGCTGATTATTACAACAACCTCAACTCTTTATAGAAACAATTTGATTGTATGAGTAGCTTGCCTCCCTGCACTTGTGAGGCTGCAAAACATTTTGAAAAACACAATCAGCTAATCAAATTAATGCAATTTCTTATGGGTCTTGATGACACTTATGTTCCTATCAGAAGTAATATTCTAACCAGAGATCCATTGCCTAATGTCAAAACTGCTTTCTCTGTTGTCTCTGGAGAAGAATCTCACAGAAATGTGTCATCTGGGAATAGCTTTGCTAAACCCAATGCCACTGCTTTTGCTGCAAAAACTTTTGATAGTGGAAAATTTTTTGATAACAAAAAAGGATCAATCAACAACAATTTCAATAAAGGGTCTGGTTTTAATGCTGGTAACAGCTCTAATAACAGAGGACCAAACATGAATCTCAAATGTACTAACTGCAAAAAACCTGGTCACACTGTTGATAGATGTTATGATCTTGTTGGTTATCCTGCTGGATATGTTAAAAAGAACTTTAATGCTAAACCTTTCAACAGTAACAATGTTTTCACTGATACTAATCATATCACTGATAATAGAGCTAGCAACTCTCCTGTCTCTTTGTCTAATGAACAGCTCTCCAGACTTATGAGTCTTCTTAATGACAACAATGTGTCTTCTGCTAATGCCAACATGGCAGGTAAAAAAATTTCAGGAACCTTCTTTAATGGCAGTGTCAAGTTTAACATAAACTTCAACAAATTTTTTAACAACAACACAAAAACCTTATCTGGAAACATCAGTCTTGGTTGGATTGTTGACTCTGGTGCAAATCAGCACATGACTATTTCTGCCAAATTTTTAATTAATGTTGTTGACATTTCAAATCTTGGTCTAACTGTTGGACATCCCAATGGTACTCAGGCCCTAATTACTAAAATTGATGACTTAAAGGTCAATAATGACCTAACTCTTTTTGATGTTCTGGTTGTTCTCGAGTACAATGTCAGTCTGTTGTCTGTTCATATGATTGCTAGAGACAATAAGATGTTTGTTGGGTTTAATGAATCTAATTGCTATATACAGGATTTACATCAAAAAAGGATTGTGGGGATTGGTAAACAATGCAATGGGTTATATATGTTTGACATTGATTCTACATGTAAGATTACTTCTAATAACTGCATTTCTGTTTGTCATGTTTCTAGAAATCTCTGGCATCAAAGACTTGGTCATCCCTCTGACCAAGTCCTACATATACTTAAATCCACTCTTAAACTTGATAGTTCATCTGAATCTGACCATCTTTGTGATACTTGCAACAAAGCTAAACAAACCAGGGAACCATTCCCTCTAAGTGAACATAAATCAACTAAAATTGGTCAACTTGTTCATCTAGATGTATGGGGACCATATAAAGTCACCAGCAGAGATGGTTACAAATATTTTTTAACTATTGTTGATGACTATTCTAGGGCAGTGTGGGTTTATATGCTTAAGGGAAAGGATGATGTTTATGTTTCCATTGTTAACTTTACTCATATGCTATCAAATCAATTTGAACACAATGTTAAGATTTTCAGAAGTGATAATGGGACAGAATTTTTCAACAATAAACTTCAACACTTCTTTCATGAAAAAGGAATTTTACATCAAACCTCTTGTGTTTATACACCACAACAAAATGGTATTGCAGAAATGAAACATAGGCATCTCCTTAATGTGGCTAGATCCCTTATGTTTCAGGGGGAATTACCTCTATATCTTTTGCCTGAATGTGTTCTAACTGCTGCCTATGTCATAAACAGGTTACCCTCTTCAGTTCTGTCTGGAAAGTCCCCCTTCTCCTTTGTGTATGGGCATGACCCTTCACTCTCTCTCCTTAGAGTCTTTGGCTGCTTATGCTATGCCACCATTCTCAACATCTCTGATAAATTTGGTAGTAGGTCTGAGAAAAGTGTCTTTATTGGTTATTCAAATGAGAAAAAAGGCTATAAACTTTTAAGCTTAGAAACAAAAAATATCTTTTATTCCAGAGATGTCAAATTTTATGAAACTGTTTTTCCCTTCAAAATGAAAAATACTTTGTCAAAACCTTTTGTTGAAACTTATGTGGCTAAAAATTTAAATCACAAAAATTTATTTGACTCACAAATAAGTCCCAGTGATGAAGGGATAGTGACATCCTATGATGATGGCACAGTGTTGAGTCATCCTACTAGGGATGATGAACCTGTTGCAACGTCTATAGATGATAATACACACCCTGAGGGCACCATATCACATGAATCAGATCCTGCTGATGCATCTTCTGATTCTGCTGATACATCTTCTGATTCAAATCAGAACTCTGAACAAGAAGGAGGCTTGCCAGCCACTACTGCTAGAAGATCAACCAGAGTTTCTAAGTTGCCCAGGAATCTTAATGACTTTATTGTAGAAGGGAAATGATGTGCCCGGTTGGTGCAAGTTTTAAATTTATAAAAGGTGAATTACCAATATTACCAATAACACATACGAGCAAGTATACTCGTCCGTTATAGCAAGATTATGAAGGTAAGTCGGGATCGTTCGCAGGGATTTGAGTGAATCTGAGCACAAGTTTGAATTAACGGAGTCTATCAAAAACATATAACAAAGCAAATAGATATAATGAAATTCAGATGATTAAAAACTACACTTGCTTAAACTAGTTTCATATCATAGATTAATGTGATTGTGTTAACCTCTTAACATGTTGGTTGTGATAATTAGTTGAAAGACTAATCTATTGTTCTTACAAGTTAAACTTTGATCAAGAGTTTAGTTTATAAAAACAAGCATTAAGTTTAACCAATCAATTCAAGATCAATTCAAGTTTCATAAGTCTACATACATAAACTTAAACACAAAAACATCCACTTGTTCATCAAATTGCTTAAGAAATTGTCAATACAAAAGGTAACCGATCATAGACAAAAGGCTACAATTGATTCTCAACAACTAATCTTCCGACCATTTAGATGTTTCCAACCAATCCAATTTGATAATCAAAAAGCGTTTCTATTACAACCACACTTTGGTTCCTTTGTATAATCAAGAATAATGGGTAAAAACAATCATCCATAGACAAAATGATTATGACTAGTTGAATAACACGAAGTTCTTTCGACCCCAACGATTACTATCAATTAGCCAAACTTGATTAACAAATGTCACTATGAAACTTTAGCACAATTGGATCTTAGAATTAACTTGAAATTGAATTAAAACATGTTAACACAATCACTAACTAATCATATGATAATCAACATCATTTAAGCAAGTGTATAAAGAAACTAGCCACTCATAGCAAACATGAACATAAACTCATAACTTTGATCATTAGAAAACATGATTAAAAGTCTTACAATGCTTGGAATAAGATTACAAATGATGAAGTAATGATTCCCAAAGGATCGTGGTGGACTTCTTGGTGTTTTGGCCTCCAAATGTGGAACTTCTGGAACTCCAAACTTCTCTGGATTTCTAAGGACGAATTTTAAGAGTTAAAGGCTTGGTTTGATGAGTAGAGAGATTTGTAATTGAGGTGTGTCTCATATGCTCACAATTAGCCTCTATTTATACTAATTCCAAGGCCTAGGGTGTTAAATGCTTAACTTGGCCTCCAAGGAGTAAGGAAGGGACTAGAATACACCAAGAGAAAGACCTAGAATCGTTTGGATGCAAAGGGGAAGCTTAGTGATGAAGATTTGACAACTGCAGCTTCTCCAACCGGATCGGTCATATGACCAACCGATCCGGTTGGTCTTCAATAATAACAAGCCGACCGATCCGGTTGCGGGTTGCGACCGATCGGTTGGCTATGGCAAAAACACTAATTCCGACCAATTTCCAACCGATCCGGCTGAAGGTGTAACCGGATCCGGTTGGATCTTCTGAGATACAAAACTTGATCTTATCACTTCCCTATGTCTTGTAGAACTTGGTTCTTCAATCACTAAAGTCTTCAAAGGTCCTTGAGATTTAGCTTTACTGAAACGGGAATCTTCGATTAGCTGCATATTTCCACATTTTCCTCCATTTCTCTGCACTTGGTTATAAACACTAGACAAACATCTCTAGATACGATTAAGTACTAAAATCACGCAAATATAACCAAATAACAGACATAAAAGTACGCATAACGCTACTAAAAACATGCACAATCTGAGTGTTATCAGGAAAGTCAAATATGGTGTTGAAAAGGTTGTTAATTACTCTAACCTTAACAAAGATAATTACTGCTTTGCTTCTAGTCTTAATAAAAGTATTGAACCTACCTGTTATGAAGAAGCTATCCTTGATAGTAATTGGGTTGATGCTATGAACTCTGAAATTGAGGCCTTAAATGAAAATCATGCTTGGGATATAACTGATCTCCCACCTAATAGAACTCCCATTGGTTTCAAATGGATCTTTAAAATCAAATATAAAGCCAATGGTGAAGTTGATAGATACAAGGCCAGATTAGTTGCTAAAGGTTACAACCAAAGGGAAGAAATAGACTATGATAAAACTTTTTCCCCTGTTGTGAAAATGTCTACTGTTAGATGTCTTATTGCCTTAGCTGTGAAAAACAAATGGCCTCTTTTCTAACTTGATGTTAACAATGCTTTTTTGTATGGAGACCTTGATGAGGATGTCTATATGACCATCCCTAAGGGGTTCTGTACTGAGAATAATAAGAATAAAGTTTGTAAACTTGTCAAGTCTCTGTATGGCCTCAAACAAGCTCCCAGGAAATGGAATGAAAAACTTGTTAGTGTTTTAAAGGAAAATAACTTTGTTCAATCAGTCAATGATCATTCTTTGTTCACCAAAATAGAGAATAACAAGTTTATTGCTCTGCTTGTTTATGTGGATGATATTGTCCTTACTGGAAACTGTATTGATGAGATAAACCTATTCAAAGAGTTTCTAAAATCAAAATTTCATATCAAAGACTTGGAAAACTTAAAATATTTTCTTGGCATTGAGGTTTTAAAAACTGGGAACGACATATGTCTCACCCAAAGAAAATACTGTCTTGAACTCCTCAAAGAATTTGGTCTTCTTGGATGCAAACCTGTGTCCACTCCTATGGAACCCAACTCTGTTCTTCCATACATTCCCACTGCTGATGATCCCTTACTTGTCAACATCACTGGTTATCAGAAGTTACTTGGGAAACTTATCTATCTCACCCATACAAGACCTGACATCTTGTACTCAGTTCATTGTCTGGCACAATATATGCATTCTCCCTTGAAATCTCATCTAGAATGTGCCCTCAATGTTCTGAGATATCTAAAAGGAGCTCCAGGAAAAGGTCTAAGGTACAATTTCAGCAACTCTGAAAATCGTCTTGAAAGATATAGTGATGTAGACTGGGCTAAATGCAAGAAAACCAGAAAATCTGTCACAGGTTACTGTGTTTTCTTTAATGATTGTTTGATCTCATGGAAAAGTAAAAAACAAAACACTCTTTCAAAATCTTCCACAGAAGCAGAGTATAGATCTATGTCTACTGCTGCCTGTGAAATTATTTGGATTCAAAAAATCTTAAAAGATCTAAAAGTTGATATCAATCTCCTTGTTAATCTTTTTTGTGATAACAAATCTGCTTTGCAACTTGCTGTCAATCCTGTTTTCCATGAAAGATCAAAACACTTTGAAATTGATGTTCACTTCATCAGGGAAAAAATTGCAAGAGGTGTTATAAGTGCAAAAAAAATTGGCTCTTCAAACCAAACTGCATACATACTTACTAAAAACCTCCCTGTTTATCAGCATAAATTCTTGTGTGAAAAATTGATATTGTTTGATATGTTTGCCCATCAGATTAAGGGGGAATGTTAAAATTTGGGGTATTAATCTGTGGCAAACATGGCATTCTATCAATTGCTAATGGTTTCCAAGTTATGTTCAGTGCAGGCTTATTACAGGGGTTAATCACGGACAAAGCATTAATGGTTTAAAGTTCCAAAGAGTTCATTTCTGCTGAAGCATTTCTCGTTTCTGCTGAAGCCTCATTTATAGCCGTTAGAGGGGTCTTTGTATATCTTTATCTCCTATTTAATAAGTCCCTTAATCTAGGGTTAGACACAACAGTGTGTGCAGTCATTGTCTCACATTCTCTTCTTTCTGATCATTACATTGATCTTGTCTCTTCTTTGTATTTGTATGGTTACTGTCTCATTGACATTAATTTAACCTTGTAACACTTTGGATACTATTGTTGATTTAATCTAAGCCGACTATTGAGGCTTAGGTTTGAATAAAAGTTCTATTGTTTATCTATTGTTGCTGATAACTTCGTACAAAATTGAATAGATCCATCCGTGGCCATCAGGGTGATCTTTTTGATGTTATATCAATAGTTGAAAGCTGCAAATATCTACATAAATCAGCCCGTCCCGCTCGACCCCGGTTAGTTTATGGATAAAACTATTTGCATAGGTTGGTTGTCAATTTACGCTTTTGAACTATGCCGTTGAACAATTTATGTTTTTGTTTGAGTTTGTGTGTGACGAAGAGCAATGACTTTTAACATCTATGAGTTTGAAATGTGATTCGTATATTTTAGTTATCTTTTGTGTTAATTTGGAAATTCTAAAAAATCTGGAAAATTGGTTGCGGAAAAGGGTCAGAAGACTTGGGAAAACGGCTGGAATAGCTAGCGGGCTAAAAACGTGTAGACACCTCATGTGGTCACTAAAATTGGTCGTCACTTTTGCTTGTTGCCACTTTTAGTATTTTAATGTAAATCCATAGTTTTAGTACTTCGTTTTTTAAGTCATGTTTTAATATGCCCATTATTGTATACTCGATTTTTCAATGGTGTGGATTTTGTTTGCCTCAAAATTCCCGTTGTTCATTGTTAAACATTAGAGGTGGCAATGTGCCTAAAAGCAAAAAGATGGGTTAACAGGGCAAAATTTTAAAAGATTTGGGTACATTTAGCCCCCTCATTTTTTTGAAATAGGCACATATAGCCCATTGAAAACTTAAATGGGCACTAACGGGCACATTTTTTTTTTCTCTATTGTAGATCGTTTTAAAAAATATTTTTTTATATAATATATTTAAGTTTTTTAATATAAATAAGATATTACGTTTAGGGAATTTATTTCGTCGTTTTAGTTCTTTTATTAAGCGATTTGTATAACATGTGCCCGTTTGGCCCGTGCCCGTTTAGCCCGTGCCCGTTCTAGCCCGTGCCCGTGCCCGCCCGGCCCGCCCGTTTTGCCACCTCAATAAACATTATTGACTTCATTAGGAGTTTAAGCCAAAGGAGAAAAGCTATGTTCATGCCTCTTCAATTAAGATGTTTTGAAGCCGTTTTGTTCTCAGTTGTTTGGATAATGCGGAATAGTTGAAATCGCAAGGTGTTCATGGACAAGTCTCGGAGATTCAACAATTATCCTACAATTGGATAGGTGGTAGATACACAAAATTGACTATTAACTAGAATGATTATTAATGATTCTATAATTACTTGTATAGTGCCTATCAGTTAGGCTCTTTGTATCTAGCTTCTTGCTAGTTTTTTCTCTGTTTTAAATTTAAACTATCACTGAATGGCCTAGTGGTAAGGATTAAGGAGCCAGACACAAAGACCTTGAGCATAAAACTAACAGCAACATAATTCAACCACCACTATACTTATGTTATAGGTACTCATATATCTGACAAATATCTGAAACAATTGTCCCAAACACGACTTGAAACTACAACCAGCTAGTTGTTTCAGTAGAATCTCACACCACATAATCTTCCTTGACGATCAACCCGCATCTTAGCTTTCTTGTTCGGAAACAGAGATGTCTTGTTCAACAACATGGAATTAAGAGCTTTGCAGCATGCATTTAAATTCAGATAGTCACACTTAACTTTTTTTTCTAATGGATCATGATATGATAAATTTGACATGTAAGCAACAGCAGGTTAGTTATTTTTTTACATAAAACCTTCAAATATTTTAAGAGACTTTGAAAATGATAAATTATGTTGATTATTCATCTTTATACCTTGCCATCAATAAATGATGGAATCGGACTGATCAAGCAAAAGAAGAGTCTCCGTGTAAGAGGACACATGAAACGAAAGATAATCTCCTTGAATTCCAATAGCATTGAAGTGTCCTGAGCATGATTCATATACTTGATGCATGGATGTTCCATCATGGTCCTTTAATTCCGTTATAGCTTCACCGTTCATCCTGAACCCTAATACTATTCTTTCACATGGTGACTTAATAGTGAACATCTTGGTTAAAGATTTAGTAACACAATCCTTCATCATCCACACATCACAAACCGGTATTATCTCACTCTCATAACGATACTCAAGCGCAACTAGAGTCTCGTTCCG
Source organism: Chrysanthemum seticuspe (assembly GCA_019973895.1). NCBI lineage: Eukaryota > Viridiplantae > Streptophyta > Magnoliopsida > Asterales > Asteraceae > Chrysanthemum > Chrysanthemum seticuspe. The sequence goes on from BPTQ01000008.1 coordinate 14,049,148, forward strand.
CTTAGATATCGCCAAGTCTTCTGAATGTACTAACTTATCCGGAAGACACATTTCACCAAATTCCTCGCTCGTCAAATCAAAATAAACAATAAAATTAGCAGTAGTTCCAAATTCTCCGGATTCACCGAGCCAATAAACAAACCCTTCTATAGGAACATGATCCTGCTTGAAGTAAGACAATTTAGATGGCGGATTGATAGATACACTTTTCCAAGCCCTCGAGCTTAAAGTAAAGACCCCAATTTCCCAATGCACGCATGGCTTTTCAGGAATCTTAATCTTAACGATCTTAGGGTCACTAGTGTTGGGACAAACACCAAAACCAAGACTAGTAGATGAACCAAATCTAGGGATAACAATGCCCACCGACTTTTTAACAATGGGATTCCAAAGAACAGCCATATCCAACCCGTGATCTTGATTATGACCAAAAATGCATAACACTCCATGCGAAGAATCATATCCGAATGATAAATCTAATTGCTTTATAGCCTCAGGGACGATATGGGAAAACTTGTGGTTTGGGAATGTATCATCGTCGATTAACGAAACACATGCTGGATCGGTATTTACTTCGTACTTTAAGAGTAGATGTTGTGGCTGTGTTTGTGTTTGTGTTTGATGGACGTAGTGATCGTTGATGAATTCCGAGCTACCGATAAGAGACTTCCATGATTTTGAAACAGACCTAAATCGAATCAACGATTTAACAGGAAGCCTTTTCATGATTTCAGCTTGGATTTCAAATGGTATATGATCGCACAACTTGATTCTCGACATGTTGAGGGTTTGAAATTCAGGGTTTTTAGAACGAAAAATAATTCTGTAAAAAAAGGTGGTTACTTATATAGGACTTGCTTTAGGCGTGTTTGTGTTCGTGTAGGATACGAAGTTTGGGCTTTGTTTTTTTCAAGTGTTTGGTCTTCCTAATATGAAGTCGGTTTGGTAAATGTAATTTTCCTTGAACGGCTGATAGTTTTAATTAAATACTACAGGGTGGAAAGTGTGATGGAGTTATTACTTTTAGCTTTTTACTGCAACTTTGCAAGTCTGTGTTTAATATAGCAATTGTACCATTTGAGATTCTTTTCAATAATGTGTTGCATGTACTATCAACGAGACAACGAATTACCATGGTAACTCAAACATTAAACGAGCAATATAAGTATAATGTACAAAAACAATAAAACATAAAAAGTTAACTTGAATTCATCATGCCGTTTAACCAACAAAAATTGGAAACTATAGACTCTTGCCGCAAGTTGGAAAATCTATCACCTTAAACATCATATGAAAAACAACCGCGCACAAAAATATTACTCCCTCCGTCCCATATTTTGCATTATCTTGTTGATTAAAGATTGGACCTGTATGACCTTGTGGCCATTTAGCTCGAATAGCCGGTAAAACTTTATGGATCAACCATGACCTCGTTGCATCTTTAGTTACGGATAATATAAGCTTCGTTTCTAATGTTCTTGCAACACGATTTTTACTTGAACGCTTTCTAAGATTGTGAAAGGGAATATACCAATCTTTCCGGAAAATATTTCATTTCCCGACGTATCACACCGAGGCCATGCAACCGCGGCAAGAAACATGACTTTTGTTATAAACTTTTTCGATTTACATGTTCTTAACAGCTATTCCTCACCGGGAAGAAGATAATACCATTTTGTTGGTTTTGACATGCAAAACCATTTTTCATGATATCGATCGAGTAACCATAGATAAACAAAATTTCAATCTTGCTATTTTATTCTCATTGGTAAGAACCGGCTTGTTAGCATTTGTATGTGGTCTAAGTGCACCTTCTTTGATTCGCTTATGCATGGTTGATTTTGAAACACCAACTGAGTTTGCAAGAGAGCGTATGTTGGTTCGATGACACAATGGAATTTCCGAAACATGTGAAATATCTATATGTACCCTTTTCGGTCCAACGATCTTTGGCCTCTTCGAAGACAGATTAACCATTAATCCATTCGAGACTTGATGTCGGGCTTGATGCCAAATGCGACTAACGGTTCGGTTGCATACACCAAACTGCTTTGCTACATGAGTTATTGACCCTTTTTTAATATTCCATCCAAACTCTCTTGCAACAACAAATGATAAATTGTTTGACGTTCGGAATCGTTGGGTTTAATGCATGAGATTCTAAAATCTTCCATATCCCAGATTAAGAAGACAATAAAGACATAAGTTTAAATAAAAATATGAAAATTCATTTTGAATGAATATGTGGGCCGGTGTAGTACGTAAAAAATAGGTTGAAGTATAGTACCTTATAATGCAACTGATTTTGCATTAGTGCATCGCACAAATGTTGAACTTCAATGAGAGATTTTCTTTTTCCAGAATCCATTGTGAAAGTCTTTTGTGCAATTTAACAAGTGAAAAGGCTGTATTCATAAATGAATGATCATTGAATCCCAAACACGAATTCATAGCATTTTAATCGTAGATTCAACAAATTAACAAATGCAAATGCAACTAGAAAAAAAATACTTCCTCAAACTGTCATGATGGGACTCTTATAGGAGAGCCATTTCAAGTGCAAGTGCATACTATTGTGTAAAAGATATACGGTATGTGGAATGATGCTATTTTGAAGAATATCTCTTTTATAATAATGTGATTTATTTTGTTGGTATAGTTTGTATACCAATTAATTTGGCTTTTAATAGTTTTACATCTCTCTTTTTTATTGGCGATGCCATATGAAAACTAGCAAAGAGTTAGCAAAATAAATTTATAAAGTGAAAGATAGAGCATTAATCCAGCTAAGAGATGATTTCTTTTACCTATTGGTTATCCAAGTAAAAGTAAATATTCTGATATCCATAAGGTTGAGCTCCTTGTTTAATTTCTTTGACGCGAAGACCACTTTGTTTCTTAATCTCCGTAGGAACCACCGAGATGTTTAAACAACCACATCAAGGTATATGGCGTGGTGGCTGGGAGGTGGACGTTTTCGGCTAGGGTGATAAGATCGTTGGTGTTGTTGATGGAAACGTTGTAATGTTCCACCAAATGGATCTAGGTTAGATCTCTTGGCAACCTTCTATTTGTTGGACTGATTAATGTCTATATGCCAAACAGAATATAAATACGTTTGTCCTTAAAAATCCTGTATTCAGGCCCATTAATATGACAGTTGTAGTTTAGGGCTGCAACGGTTATATATGAACCGGTATGTCTCTTGAAGACATCGTTTCATTCAGTTTATATAGGATCAAATTCTGTAATTCAAAGTAACCCCATTCATTTATAATATATCAGATTTTAAGGGTTCATCAAATCTTCTTTGTTTCTTCTTTTTATTGATTCTTGATTGTGATAGCATGATGTTGTTTGATCATGATGATCCTGGAAATTCATCCGATCTACCTGTGCAAAAGTGGTATTAGAGCCGAAGGGATCAAGCAACAACAACAATTCATGATTCAATCATCATTCAAGAATCAAACCTGCATTTTTTTTAGAAACACAATCATGAAGAAATTGGTGTGAAGCCAAGTTGTGTGAAGCAACCGCAAAGAAGAAGAATCTGTGATGGATTGAATGATCAAGAGATTTGATCATGAAAGGTCATGCGATATGATCAAGACGAAGGAACAAGGCTGTGAAGGTCTCGAATTCGTAAGCAAGAACAACAACGAAAGTTATCAACCTGGACTTAAGGAAGATCACAATAACAACCGCGAAAGTTCAAGAATAAGACTGTGAGAGTCTCAAGATGAAAGGAATTACAGGAGATTCACAAACAAAAGTTTGGCATTCGACATTAGGAGGGAGATGTTGGACTGATTAATGTCTATGCCAAACAAAATATAAATACGTTTGTCTTTAAAAAGCCTGTATTCAGGCCCATTAATATGACAGTTGTAGTTTAGGGTTGCAACGTTTATATATGAACCGGTATGTCTCTTGAAGACACCATTTCATTCAGTTTGTATAGGATCAAATTCTGTAATTCAAAGTAACCCCATTCATTTATAATATATCAGATTTTAAGGGTTCATCAAATCTTCTTTGTTTCTTCTTTTTATTGATTCTTGATTGTGATAGCATGATGTTGTTTGATCATGCTGATCCTGGAAATCCATCCGATCTACTTGTACAAAACTGTTGTAGATCCTCCATGATGCAATGTTGGATTTGATTGGAACTAACTTGTTACAACCAAGTTTTCAAAGAAAAATCTACTGTGAGACTCAATCCTTTGACCGATATTTTTCACGAGTTTTCAAACATACACTCGCAAGGCTAGCCAATAAGCTTGTTTAAAGGGCCCATTATGGATGGATCAGTTGGGTCTGAGGTAATTTGTGTTGGATGATGCAAAGAATCAATAACAGGGAGAGCAGTGACACATGTATTGAAGTGCTAGAAAAATATCGTGGAAGTACATGGTATTAGTATTAAGAAAAATGTTAAATGTGTATTACCAAAGGAATGTTAAATGTGTTGATTAAACATCAAAACAGTTGATTTTACAAGTGTTGTAGAATACAGGCCCATACAGTAAAAACGAGTTTCACGTTCGTATATATGATATGTAAGTGCATTACTTCAATCTTGATCGATCTATCCTTTTGCAACACGCATCTCTAAGGCGACATATATTCTGGAGTGCAAGACTGGTCAGCCAATATACCATACAAACTTGAACTAAGAATCTGATCGACTTAAATGTTGTCAACTCCCATCAAGTGAAATTTTCAGTTGCTGCTACGTTGGATGCTATTTGTAATCTGATAGAAACATACATAGTACAGTAGAGTGTAACTAATTATGAGAATAAACATATCTAAATAACTACGTACAACATATTGTAGTGGTTGTCAAAAGGATATGTGTATATCATATTTATAAAACATGTGAGACTCATCATCGTTTAAGTGTAATCTATATATGATGTTAATAACCTAAACTAATATGCATCACGAAGAGTTGATCATGATTACTGCATGCACTTTCATCTCTGTGACTCTATACCTTGCCATCAATGGATTATGGAATTAGACTGTTCAAGCAAAAGTAGTGTTTCCGTGTAGGGGATCATGAAAAACAATTCAAACCTTCCTTTTATTCCAATAGCATTGATGTGTCCTGAGCTTGGTTCATAAACTTCGCATTTACATATTAATTTGGAAACGTCCTCGTCGTCAATATCATCACAATCCAAATCATTATCATGTGCCCAGTTGAACATTATAGCTTCACCATTCTTCTTAAACCCTAATGGAATTCCATATGTCATGCCCAATGAGTTAATAGTGAACATCCTAGTAAACGATTTTGTAACTTTATCCATCACCCATACACCACAAACCGGTATCTCACCCTCGTCAGAGTACTTTACCACAGCAAGAGATTCATTATGATTTCTGATGAACAAGTTATATGGGTGTACTAAACCATCCGGAAGACACACTTCACCAAATTCTTCGCTCTTCAAATCAAAAGAAATAATCAAATTAAAGTTACATTCGCCATCCTGATCATTAACGTCATAACCAAGCCAATAAACAAACTCTTCTATAAGAACATGGTACCACGTCAAATAACGTAATCTAAATGGCAGATTGATAGATAGACTTTTCCACGCCCTGGAGCTTAACGTAAAAACCTCAACTTCCCGATGATTACACGTTTTATGAATAACATTAATCCTCACAAGCTTGGGGTCATTACTAGCAGCACAGACCCCAAAACCAACCGTTAGAGTAGATCTGTTCGGTCTATCGGGGACAAGAATACTAACCGATTTTCTAATTGCAGGATTCCAAAGAACAACCATCAACGATCCTAGATCTCGATGATAACCGAAATAACATAAAACTCCTTGTGAAGAACTATATACGTATGTGTTGGGATATAGAAAGTCAAAGTGCTGAAGAGTCAAAGTACTGAAGTCAAAGTACTGCTAAAGAAGAAAGTCAAAGTACTGCTCGTTCATCAAAGTACTGCATGATTAAAGGACTGTTATGCAAAATCGTTAAGGATTATTATGTAATTCTAGAATGTTCTTAGATTAGTTTAGTATTACTTGTCGTACATGGTTTGTAATTGTAAACCGACTAGGGTTATCCTTAAGCCTATAAAAGGACCCCTAGGTTGGCATTAGAGAATACGTTTTTAGAGAGTACGATATTAGAGTTTTAGAGTTGTTAAAGAATCTGTATAACAAGCATGTTCTAAGTATTAATAAAATAGTTGAAGTTAAATTTAATTCTTCTTAGCTTTGTTAAGTAAATTTCGCATACTTAATAGAGTTAGTTCAGTGTTTCATTGTTAGTGACTTAGGATTTATCCGAGGTTATTAAACCCTTACAAGCTATATAAATTAGTTTGGTTAGATTACATCGATCCAACAAGTGGTATCAGAGCTTGTGTGGAAAGGATTGAAGCTATTCGAATATTCCTTGCTTTTGCATCATATATGGGATTTCATGCTTATCAAATGGATGTCAAGAGTGCCTTTCTCTATGGCAAGATTACAGAGGAGGTCTATGTTAAACCCTAGATCATACTTCATGAACCTCTTCCTGGTTTTGAAGATTCTACACATCCAAACAAAGTCTACAAAGTTGTTAGGGGCTCTTTATGGCCTTCATCAAGCACCTAGAGCTTGGTATGAAAGGCTCTACTTTCTTATTGCAACATGGTTATAGGAGGGGAGCAATTGATAAGACTTTGTTTATCAAGAGAGATAAGAAGGATATCATGCTGGTACAAGTTTATGTAGATGATATCATCTTTGGAGCTACAAAACAGTCCATGGTGAAGGAGTTTGAGCAGTTGATGCAACATGAATTTCAAATGAGTTCTATGGGTGAATTAACATTCTTTTTGGGGCTTCAAGTTAAACAGTCAAAGGAGGGAATTTTCATAAGTCAAGATAAGTATGTCTTTGACATTCTTAAGAAGTTCCATTTTGATGCTATGAAGCCAGTCACTACACCTATCAAATCTATCAACTCTTTGGGCAAGGATGAAGATGGTCAACCTGTTGAAGTCAAGCTGTACAGATCTATGATTGGTTGTCTTATGTACTTAACTGCATCTAGGCCTGATATCATGTTTGTTGTTTGTTTATGTGCAAGATATCAAGTCTCACCTAAGGTCTCCCATATGAATGCAGTGAAGCGAATTTTTAGTTATTTGAAACAACAACCTAAGTTAGGGTTGTGGTATCCAAAGGATTCACCTTTTCACTTGGAGGATTTTTCAGATAGTGATTATGCAGGTGATAACTATGATAGAAGATCAACCATTGGAGGATGCCAATATCTTGGAAGAAGATTAGTCTCATGGCAATGTAAGAAGCAAACTATTGCAGCAATATCATCCACTGAAGCAGAATATGTTGCTGCTGCAAGCTGTTGTGGACAAGTCTTGTGGATGCAGAATCAACTTTTGGATTATGGGTTCAACTTCAAGAATACTCCTATCAACATTGATAATGAGAGTACAATTTGCATTGTGAATAATCCAGTTTATCACTCCAAGACCAAGCACATTCAGATTAGGCATCATTTTATCAGAGATTGTTATGAGCATAGGCTCATTAATGTTGTCAAGGTTCACACAGATGATAATGTAGCTGATCTACTCACCAAAGGATTTGATGTTTCAAGATTCAATCACTTGTTGGTGAGTATTGGAATGATTAATTACTAAGCTACATTTAATGGGAGGACTGATTAGTTAGTCAGGCAGTCCTATGAATTGCTTGAGGGGAGGTAATTCAATGCCTATTTGAAGTTTCTGCCATTGTGAAGAGAAGACTGGAAAAGTACTGCTTTTTGGTTACATGAAAGTACTGCTTTGGAAAGTACTGTACACGTGGAAAGCACTGCTTGTCTTATCAACGTACTGTTCCAACGGTCAAAAAGAGGGGTAAAATTCAAATAACGGTAACTTTGTTATTATGGGCTGTGATTTTTCAAATCTTACCTATAAATAACTACCCTCCGATTTTCCCTCTCATCTTTATACTTACAAATCTTTTCCATATTTCTCTCTTTCACAATTACTATTCATCAAACCACTTTATTTGTAAACAAGCAATCAATGGCGAATCGAAATATTGTTTCTAAACACAACATGGTGGCTAATTTGGATAAAACTGAAGCTAATGTCGCATTCCATGACATTATTGATTTTCTCACTGGATCTCCAATCAGTTATGCGCTTTTGGTAGAACCAGATATTATTAAACCATGGATTCAACAGTTTTGGGCGACTGCTAGAACTCACATGGAGAATGATGAGTCCTATATACAGGCTAAAGTTGCTGGAAAGATTGTGAGAGTTACTGAAGCCTCAATTCGAGAAGATCTTTTATTTGATGATGCAGAAGGGGCTATACGTTTTGATAAACAGCTTCTTTGGGATACTTTAAGAGACATTGGGTATGAAGGGTCTTTGACAGAAACAACATTCAAGAAACCCTTGTTTAGTATTGGAAGTACTTGGTGCATGTCCTACTTCATTGTATCAGTTCTAAGAGTACTTCATAGGAGCAATTTGGATCTAATGTAGCATCTGCTTTGGTGGGATTGGCTACAAATCGTATCTTCAATTTTTCAAGGCTGATTTTAGATGGTATGCTATCTCACATCTCTCATGGATCATGCTGGTTGATGTATCCAAGATTTATTCAAGTCTTCTTGAATAAACAACTTCATGATGTACCAAAGCCTTCGAGCTTATTACCTGTTGTGGTACAACCTGCAAAGATTTTCACTTTCATGGCTAGGAAGAGTGATTTGTTTTCTGGAAGGAACACTCCCTTTACTACTTCCATGATGGAGATTGTGCAAGCAATTAGAGATGAGGCTGCTACAAGTGAAGAAAGAGAAGGTACTGCATCAACTCAAGGTACTGCTTCTCAACATACTATTTCTTCTCAAGGTACTGCTGCACAAGTAGGTACTGCAACTTCACCTCCTACATCTCCACACCATTCTACTCATGGAGATTCAGAACCAGAGGTCAATCCACCATCCTCTCCCAATGATTACACTTCAACAGATGGGCTTCAAACATCTGGAGGAGATGAGGGAGATGTGGTATCTGAAGGACAGGTTCTGGATACTTATGCTTTAACAAGGGAGCTAACAAGGTTAAAGAAAGACTTTGAACATCAGGCTGCAGAACTGGTGAAATTGAAGACCAAGTATCAAAGATTAAAGAAGTTTTTCTGGCCTTTGGTACAACATCACATATTGTGGGTCAAGGCTGAAAAGAAGAAAAGAAAGCACTTTAAGAGGCCTTCCAAAGGCAAAAAGGTTCAACAGCTATCTTCTATCCAATTGGGGAGGAATCTTGAGCAAGATAATTTGGAAGAAGATGTTGAGTTTCATGCAGATAAGGAAGATGAACCTCAAAGTACTGAAGCACAAGTAAATATTGAAAGTACTGAGCCTAAAGGAACTGGAGTTCAAAGTACTGCTGTAGAAAGTACTGATGTTCAAGGTGTTGCTGATCAAGGTACTGCTGCTCTTCAAGGAACATATAGGCAAGAGCTAATTACACCAAGGGTGTTAGATTTTGAAGAAGAAGTTGGTCCTTCAACTGTTATACATGAAGAAGAAGCTGGTCCTTCAACAATTATACAAAAAGAGGAAGCTACACCCATGGTAGAGCACACTGCAAGTGATGATGAGACAATTGCTCAAATTCTGCAAAATTTATCAAGACCAAGAGTTTTAGTATTCCAGGAGTTACTGAAGAACAACCTCAAGCTTCTCAACCAGTGTTAGATCCTAAAGACAAAGGCAAAGGAAAACTGGTGGAAACAAAGAAGAAGAAAAAGCTGACCTTAGCAGAGATAAGAGCTATTGAAGTGGCTAAGAATGAAGCAGCTACTAGGGAGCTACAAGCTAAATTTGATGCTGAGATTGCTCAACCAGTGAAGGAGCCTGAAGTTGTTATACCTAGAAGACCACTGAGTAAGGCTAAAGAAAGAAATGCCATGATGGCATATCTAAAGGGTCAAGGGTATACTGGATTACAGAAGCTGAATTATATCGAGATGAAAGATTTGTATGAAAATGTTAGAAAAGCTTATCAGAAGCAAGTTGAAAGTATTATTTCTTTTAAGGAGGATAAGCAGAAGGAGGATGCGGGAAAAAGAAGTTTAAAGAGAAAAAGAACAAATGTTGATTATGAACAGCCATCAAAGAAGGTAGAGTTAAGGACAGATACAGTTGATGAGCTGAGAAATTACTTAAGAGTTATAGACTTTGAGCATCCTAAGTCTAAAGATGTTGCAGAAAAGAAATCAAAGATAACTACTTTTGAAGTTGTAGAATCACAAGATGGAGATTATCTGATGTTCCATAGAGAGGATGAAAGTTTCAGAACATTTAATTTGCTATGGGACATATTGCACATCATCAGCAGAGAGGATTTGTGGCATTTATATCAACTAGTGCGAGACTATTTTGAACACATTCCATCAGAAGGAATTGGTCTAGTATTGCTTGGAGATCTCACAACTATTTGGGAAACAGAGGAAACAAGTTCTGATGCTATATGGAATAATCAAGAAGTATGGGAGATTAATAGCTGGAGATACTTTGATGAATCTGGAGTGCATGTTTTGGAGCTAGAAGATGGAACCATGATCCATATGTTAGTAGAAAGAAGATATCCACTCACATCAGATCTTATGAGAAGAATGCTAGATCATGGAATGGAAGTGGAAGAGGAGAATGAAACAACACTGATGGTCATCGAATTATTCATCAAATGGACCACTATGACTGATGATGATACATAAATACAGGTATGATTCTTAATTGTAAAATTTTTGATAAATCAGTACTTTATTCAAAGTACTGCTGATCAAACAGTACTTTAATCAAAGTACTGCTTGCAGCACAAAACCAGTTAATGATTTTGAAAGAAAACTTTTGTTAAGTAAAAAATATTTTGAAACAGAGGATAAAAGCAACAAATGGTTTTTGAGATGGTTATAACAAAAGGTTATCAATCCACCATGTTTAACAAAAGGATTGGCTAATCCATGAGAAAACGGCTCTGGTAAAGATATCTCAAATCCGTTACAGTTGACAACTTGCTAATAAGTTGTATGGTAATCAACTCACCATATCAGCAAATGTAAAGAGTTGGCTAGCCCATAAGAAAATGGCTTGTGGTAAAGGCTGTGAAAAAACCATTTATATGGTAATTAGTTCACCATAGTTGCAAGAACTAGCTAGTCCAAAAGGGTACAGCTTTTGGTAAAGACAAATCAAATATGTTGATAGCTGATAATTTGCTAAAAATCATATGGTTATCAATGTACCATAGTCTTACACACCCAAACATTTGGCTACTCCAGAGTTAATGGCTTTGGTAAAGAGACATCAAAATCCATTAAAATTTCAATGATTCACCTCTCACAGGAGTTTACACACCTGGAAGTGATGAGAATAGACTGAAACTTAATGAATTATATGTTGTTGAGTTGCTGAAAAGATAGAGCTTGCTGATTGTTGCTGCAAAGGATTACATATAAAAACTACTTTGATGATGATAATACAAGCACAGGGAATACAAAAACAAAACTTTGAAGATAAAGACACAATCTTTCCTTAAAGACAAAGACATTAAAGTTAAATATACAAAGGAACTTGAAATCAAGCAAGTAGAATTCAAGTTAGGGGAGGATTGTTGGGATATATAAAGTCAAAGTGCTGAAGAGTCAAAGTACTGCTAAAGAAGAAAGTCAAAGTACTGCTCGTTCATCAAAGTACTGCATGATTAAAGGACTGTTATGCAAAATCGTTAAGGATTATTATGTAATTCTAGAATGTTCTCAGATTAGTTTAGTATTACTTGTCGTACAAGGTTTGTAATTGTAAACCGACTAGGGTTATCCTTAAGCCTATAAAAGGACCCCTAGGTTGGCATTAGAGAATACGTTTTTAGAGAGTACGATATTAGAGTTTTAGAGTTGTTAAAGAATCTGTATAACAAGTAGGTTCTAAGTATTAATAAAATAGTTGAAGTTAAAGTTAATTCTTCTTAGCTTTGTTAAGTAAATTATGCATACTTAATAGAGTTAGTTCAGTGTTTCATTGTTAGTGACTTAGGATTTATCCGAGGTTATTAAACCCTTACAAGCTATATAAGTTAGTTTGGTTTGAGTACATCGATCCAACAGTATGCGTCTTTAATTAGGTTAATAGACTCGGGGACTGTATGGAAAAAATTGGGGACAGGGAATGTATCGTCGTCAATTAATGAAACACATGTTACAACATGACCTCCACGTAGTAGTTTGTATCTTATAAATAGATGTTGTGTTGTGTTTGTGTGCGATGTATGCGGTGATCCTTGATGAATTTAGAGCTATCGATTAGAGACTTCCATGATTTTGAAGCTGATCTGAACCGAATCAATGATTTGACAGGAAGCCTTTTCATGGTTTCAGCTTGGATATCAAAAGGTATGTAGTCGGACATAATGATTTTGAAGATGTTTATGGTTTTGAAGATTTTTAGGTTTTTAGAACAGGATCGGATCGTAGTTGTGCATGTAGCATGTGTTTTTTTGGTATATATAGGTGCATGTTGTAAGTGTTTTTGCCTTTTTGTCGAAAAAATATGATGTCTGGGATTTGTAAATATGGCAAATCTGTTATTGTATGGAAAGTATATTGTATGGAGTCTATGGTTTTAGTCTTGGTTTGATATCAATTATAATATTTGAGATTCCTTTTTCAATAACATTTGAATTTGATAATTCAATAATGCTTAATGATTTTACTATTTGCTTCAAACTATATTATATGTTTTTATATGGGATAATACCTTTAAAAAAACATTATATTTGTTCAAAAATATTCTTTTGAGTAGCGAACAAAAAAAATACTCTTGTGAGTATTACTGTTGACATGTTGTCTTTATGTGAGTAAAAAGCTCAACTTCCCAATGGATACACGGCCTATTTATAACATTAATCTTAACAATCTTAGGATCATTAGTTGCACCACAAACCCCGAAACTAACAAACGTAGATCTTGTTGGTGGACTCAACTCATTGGGAACAACAATACCAACCAAATTTCGAACCGTAGGATTCCAAAGAACAACCATTGACAGTCGTAGATCTCGATGATAACCATTAACACATAACACTATGTGTGAAGAATCATCCATGAACACATGTTCAAGTTGATTAATAGGCTCTAGGATAGCATGTGAAAACTTGTTGTTAGGAAATGTGTCATCATTGATTAAAGAAACACATATCCCAACATCATTTACGTTGTAACTTAAAAGTATATGTGGTAGTTGTGTTTGTTTTTTATGGATGTGGTGAGCGTTGATGAACTCAGAGCTATCGATTAGAGACTTCCATGATTTAGAAACTGATCTGAACTGAATAATTGATTCGATCAGAAGCCTTTTCATGATTTCTGTTTGGATATCCAAATGTATGTTGTCTGACATTATGATATAGATTATGAAGATCCTTGGAGGGATTTTTTTTTCTTTTTAAGGTTTTTGGAACATTAATTGTACGTGTAGCATGTGTTTTTGGTGTGATGGTTTATTAATGCTTACAAATATTAGATAAATTTATTGATAAGTACCAAAACACAATGATAGGAATAACAACCAGGATTTTCTCGAAGTTATTATGAAACCAATCAGGATCTATCGTATTTAGAATCAAGATCGAAATGTGAATTCTTGGATTATTGTAACTGAATGATTACAATTGATATGAAAAAGAGAATTAACAATCAAAAGCTAGTTACAATGAATTGATTAACAGATATTTAAAATGGTGGTTTTGGCGGAAAGGTGGTTAAGGCCTAAAAGTGCACCTCACGTGTCACTAATAAGCACTTATCATACTTTAGTGCTTATCATTTATTTGTTTATTTTCTTGGGTAAACATAGTTTTTGACTTTTTGATCGACTAATCATCGGTATTTGAACCCACCACCACACAGACTCAAACCGGGTAAAGTCTTCCCGGAGGTTGGCGTGGCATATTAGATTATTTACTACATACGTCCGAAGCATTTTATAACCGTCACATCAACAAATACTTTTTTACGGCATTTTTTGCATAAAACTATCAAGTAGCTACAAGAATACAAATAACAAGAAGGATACCTAACACCAAACCAATCTAACAAGGAACATAAACACAACCACATGAGACGAATAAAGTTCATATGACACCTATGAAGCCTATACCTGAAATAACACAAGACAATCCAAATAAAACCTTAAAATACATCACTCCTCAAACAAACATATTACTACTTCATTTGATAAAGTAACTTGAGTGCTTGTGACCTAGCTTCTAGTTAGTTCTAAGACCATGCGTAATGGGTGAGGTGAAGGGGAGGTGAAGTGAAGTAGAGGTGAAGCGATGACGGGGTGTAGATGTTGGCGCGTGAAGGGTGAAAAAGAAGGGGTGTTCGGTGAAGCATTTCACCTAACGAAAACCAAGGAAAAGGTGTGTGAGTGGGGTGTTTTTATTATTATTATTTTTGTTCGTGAGTATGTGTGGGGTATATTGTGGGGTATGTTTATATAAAGTGATGTATTTTTATGCGGTTGATTAGGTGATGACCATTATGGCTTAAAGGTGATACGTAAGATGATGTGTTGAAAAGCTAGTATGGCAACTGAGGTGGAGATGAAAGGGAACCATTGCACGTTGTTGTTTGTTTATTAAGAGACTCTGAGTCTGAATCTGATTCTCACATCTAAATCTGAGTATGTGGTTGAAAAGTTTGAATATAATTCCATTTTAATCTGATAAGTGGTTGAGAAATTTGGATTTGACTCAAATAAAACTGTTTGGCTTCGTAAAATGTTTGAATATGTTAAACTATCAATTTTTACAATTTAAATATAAACTATTTCATTCACGCGAGAAATGAACTTTATTAAAAATAATAATAATAATAAAAATAAAAAAAAATAGTCACTTAAATGTTAAACTATTTTAAACAAAATATTCAATCTCGTGTTTATTTGATAAAATCAGGGTTCAGATTGAACTTTTCGAAATGATTAACTAAATGAGTTATGATACATGAGTCTGCTAAATCATTCCCTCTAATTTGAACACAATAGGAATTGTCACGTACTTATAATCATATTTTACAATCTGTAACTAAAAAAGGTATGTAATGATTCTATTTAAGGGTATTTTTAATAGGGCAAATGGCACAAAAAGGTATCAAAGTTAGGGTCCATTTCCAATTAAGGTATTCTACTTTTTTTCTTGCATAAAAAGGTACCCAACTAAATTTTTTGGCGGATTTGGGTTTTTTACTAACGTCCGTTAACTCCCTTCGTTAGTATATTACATATTTGGTCCCTGATTTTGTAGAGTCTTTTTATACATCATCCCTCCTCCTCCACCGTCCACCACCACCCTCCTCCTCCACCAACACCGTCCGCCACCATCACCCGCCAACACCACCACCGTCCACCACCACTACCACCCGCCACCACCAGAAAACTCACAAACCCCGTAATAACCCAAACCCATTTCCAATTCCGTACAATCACCCAATCCAAACCCAAACCCAAACCCAAACCCAAACCCAAGTCCAAAACCTCATTTCGTGAACTCAAATCCCATCTCAAATCCAATGGGAACTGAAGGAATGTGGGTCAGGATTGCTATGTTGTATTCCCAAGGTGGTATGGTTGATAATGCACTTAAGGTGTTTGATGAAATGCTTGAACGAAAACATCATTTAGGTTTGGAGGTGCGGAGTGCACACCTACTTGATTTTAACAGACTTAGCTAACAAACTACACCTTTAAGTTCCAGAAGCTAAAAACCAGAATTAAATCCAAATTCAAATGACTCAAACAATTGTGTAAGAACTGACAGAATGTGGTTCCATTGCTTCAACCCAGCAACTTTGCACCACTAGCAGCCCTACCAAAAGATTTTTTTGATTTTTTTCCTATTGACAAAAGTTAAATAAGCTAGTGAAATTGCTATTTTTATTTTTTTTAAATTTTTATAAGAACTTAAAATGACTTAAAAAGCTATGCTAAAACTGACAAAAACTACTTTTTGGGACATTTTGACTGCTGAAGTAGCGAAGCAGTGTTGCTGCTGAAGTGAAGCCGTGCTTCTGCTGAAGTAACGAAGCAGAGTTCCTGCTGAAGTAGCGAAGCAGTGTTGCTGCTGAAGTGAAGCCGTGCTTCTGCTGAAGTAATGTCCAAGGTAAGCATGGGCATGTTTATGGGCAAAACATATATTTTAGTTAGATGTTTGTAGGTTTTCCCAACCTCAGCATCACAACTTCAGAATCAAAACTTCAGCAGATTCACAACCTCAACAAATTCCGAAAATTGCTTTTCTGAGGAATTTTTGACATAGCAACTTAGTGGAAATAAAAAATTTCCAATCTGACCTGGCAGCTCGACCCCAGCCAGGGGCTCTGCCCCTTGGACCCTGCCAGGGGCTGCCGCCCCTTGGACCCTGCTACCAGGGGCGCTGCCCCCGGACCCCCGTCCCTTATGATGAAATTGGTCAAAACAAGTTAATCCAATTACACTAAAATATCCAACAAATGATGTATTATTATGATGAAATTGGTCAAAATAAGTTAATCCATTTCAGAACTGACTATAGAATCAGCCAAAATCCCATGGTTTTCGTTCAAGCATTTCATCAAACACCTTAAGTGCATTATCAACCATACCACCTTGGGAATACAACATAGCAATCCTGACCCACATTCCTCCAGTTCCCATTGGATTTGAGATGGGATTTGAGTTCACGAAATGAGGTTTTGGACTTGGGTTTGGGTTTGGGTTTGGGTTTGGGTTTGGGTTTGGATTGGGTGATTGTACGGAATTGGAAATGGGTTTGGGTTATTACGGGGTTTGTGAGTTTTCTGGTGGTGGCGGGTGGTAGTGGTGGTGGACGGTGGTGGTGTTGGCGGGTGATGGTGGCGGACGGTGTTGGTGGAGGAGGAGGGTGGTGGTGGACGGTGGAGGAGGAGGGATGATGCATAAAAAGACTCTACAAAATCAGGGACCAAATATGTAATATACTAACGAAGGGAGTTAACGGACGTTAGTAAAAAACCCAAATCCGCCAAAAAATTTAGTTGGGTACCTTTTTATGCAAGAAAAAAAGTAGAATACCTAAATTGGAAATGGACCCTAACTTTGATACCTTTTTGTGCCATTTGCCCTTTTTAATATGAAAGACAAAGTTGAAACAAGACAAGAAAGACAAAATAGATAAAAATCAAAAATAAAATAAAATAAATTAAAAAATGTACTCTCTTATCTAGTTTTGATTTTGGATAGAAAGTGAAGAAAACAAAAATATAGTGTGTTCTTAAGTTTTTCTTTTATGAAAGTTAAAAGGAAAGAGAGGGAAATGAGAGAAATGAGGAACGGGATCCTCTCAAGTTGAGAGTTACAATTTGACTCAAGTTGGGGCATGCCATTGGATTTGATCAAATGGCTCAAATCAAAATAACTTCTTTTGATTTGAACCATTGGATCAAATCCAATGGCTTACAATCATCCAACTTGAGTCAAGTTGTATCTCTCAACTTGAAAGGATCGCATTTCGGGAAATGATTTTTTTTTTTGGGAAAAAATCACCAAATAGTAATGAAGTTTCATTAGTGTTCCGATTTGGTCACTCATACTTTTTTTGATAATGTTTAATCACTCAAGTTTCACAAATGTTCCATTTTTATGTAATTTTCCAAATCTTTTAGCCATTTAAGATGACATGTCCATTTTTGATGACATGTATACTTTGTGTTGCTGACATGGACATATGAGTTGGCTTAAATCAGTTTTAAACCAACTTTTTATCATAAACTTCAATTTATAAACAACATATCTTGCAACGTATATTATACTCAAATGTCAAATTTGATGTTAAGAAAGAGAATGTGCATTTACTTGTTGAAGCAGTGGAACTACATTTAACACATTATGCTGATATATTGGCTTATTGCTAACCTGCGTATTGCTAGCAGTGAATGATACTAATATAACTTCACTAGTGTTAAGTATACAAATAAACAAGATTGAGAAACTACTTTGAATTATATGAACATTTTCAATACTAAAGTAATCGAATACGATATCAGTAATCTATGGCTCGTTACGCTTCCACTAACTAGCAAGATTAATAACATATGGTAATTAGTTTTCTAGAAGCATTACCCACTGATCATCCGAACAGCCTCAAAACAAATTTAAGCATTTTATTTCTCCATTAACACCCATTAATTTTAGCATTTTGTTTTGCCACAAACACCATAGCAACAACAACAAAAAAAAACAAATATATATGTTACACCAGATTCATGTACAACCAAAGCCAAACACAAGCTACTGATGCTAAAATGGATAATCCCATTACTTAAAAACATGTGTTTTACATAAAAGATCCAAAACAAAGTGATATAGTCTAGAAAAATAAACATGCGACAAGGTCGAAAACAAAAGCTTATAAAGCTATGCAAAGTGCATGTAAAAAAAACCCAAAAATAGGTAACCAACTTCAACTTCATCATAGTTTGTCTTATTTAAAAAACATGAAATTGCCGACCAACCATCTAATCACCAGCTTCAGCCTCACTTGTAGATGCTCTCACACTTGTAGGTGCAACAACCCTTTTAGACCTACCTCTTGGCCTCACCTCCTTTGGTGGTGGGTCGATTTTCTGTTTCTTGCAAGACCTTGAGTTGTGACCCTTACCGTAACACTTTTGACAAGTCATTTTCCTTCCAAACCCAACCTTTGAATACTTTATCTCTTTCTCAAATGCATCTCTTTTTCTATTAACAGGTGGCCTACCAGGCATTCGCCTTTCTTTTGGAGGTAGAGGTTCAATAGCATTTGTTTTAGGCCAAAATGAACTACCTTTGAGTGGTCTAATAGGGTATTTATATGCTTCTTTGAACATGTCCTTCTTAAGCCAGTCACTAACATAAGTCTCGGGGTCCTTATTGAGAAATGCCAGTGCAGCAACTGTATGAACACAAGGTATGCCTGACAACTGCCATGATCTGCAACTACAAGTTTGTGCTCGAATGTCCACCACAAATGCGCCGTATTCATTCCTTGCTTCAAATACGTTGTAATCACTTGGAATCACACTCCAATGTCTACACATACAAAACTAACGTTAGTAGCAATACATCTGAAATCGTACTTTTGTTAAAATACGATATTCATTACCTTTGTTTAACTTTAATTTCCTCTAGTGTCTTTCTGATCGAAGGACATACTTCATGTTCTAACTTTGCAGGTTTTTCTGCCTTTTTAAAGTTTCGTAACATAACATATGTTCTAATGTCTTCTAGCATACTGATGATAGGCTTCCTTCGTGCAATTCGAATGCGTGAATTAAAGCTTTCACTCATGCCATTCTCAAACGCATCACATGCTCTATCGACCTCAAAAAAGGCTCTTGACCAGCTCTTTGGATTTCTTTCTATAAGATGGTTATATGCATCATTGTTGATGTCTTTGAGCTCTTTCATTTTATCCTCGAAGTGTTGCTCGGTTGTTGAATATGCAGCAGCCCAGAACAAGTTCCTGAACTGAATCCCACGAAACTTCTTCTTGAAATTAGCATAAATGTGTCGTGTACATTGTCGATGCTCGGCAAAAGGAAATATATCTTTCACAGCTTCCAAAATTCCCTATTAATAAATGGGAAAATAGCTTTAATACCTCAATAAGTAATCAGCGATGAGATACCTAATAGCTCACTTCCTATTCAAGTGCATACTCATCCTATATCTGTATATCAATTATCATTATAATATATATGCAGCATGTAAGAACAATAAAATTAGACCAGTGTCAGTGTCACAAGGTGGTGATATTCATACCTTGTGTTGATCGGAAATTAATGTTAGCCCAACTCCATCTATCATTTCAATGTCATCCCTTAATTGTGTGAGGAACCATTTCCAATTTTCCTTATTCTCAACAGAGACAACAGCCCAAGCTATTGGGAAAATATGATTATTGGCATCCCTTCCTATAGCCGAGAGTAATTGACCTTCGCAGACACTTTTTAGGAAGCAACCATCCAAACCAATAACTTTCCTACACCCATTGATCCATCCATCTTTGATGCCCTTAAAACATATATAATAACTACTGAAGTAAATATTTCCATCCAATCTATTCACATACATCTTGACGGTACTTCCCGGGTTTGTTTCTAATATCTCAGCTCGATAGTCCCAAAGTTTTGCATAGTGCTCTTTGAGCCCACCTTCATACTCAAGTAATGCCTTTTTCTTTGCTCTACTACATTGACCCGTACTCACTTTGCATTTATATTTCCTCATGATATCCGTTTGCATTGCTCTTATACTCATATGAGGATTTTGAATTAATTGTTTGAAATAACGTTTTGCAATCCAAGTGTGTGTAACGAGAGACCCCAAGGAAAACTTTCTTGAACATATATGCTTATCATTTAGTGATTTTATTTGGAATGAACCCTCACCTGTAATTTTACAGGCCCAAAGCCTAAATGGGCATTTCCTCACCTTTTTCTTTCTATCAGTATCTATCTCCTTTCCCACGCCATCTTTTTCATCATTGTTTCCCACATCTTCTCCTTTTTCTTCATTGTTTTCAACGCCATTCTCTCCTTTTTCATCATTGTTTTCGATACCATCCTCTTCTGTTTTATCATTGTTTCCTACACCTCCCTCCTCATAATCAATTTCTTCTTTTCCACATTTTACCAAAAGTCTTTTGTAGTCGTTTACTGGAAACACCAATTGGTAACCATTTGAAACACCATAGTCGATCATGCTCTCTTTTAGTTGTTTACAGCTCTCGAACATCATTCCTAGTATAGGTTTTGTTGATTTCCAGTTAATGGATGGATCATAGCTAGGATATAAAACACCACGTTCTATATACTTCTCAACGCCATCACTATCCTCATCTTCTTCATTAGCACTCATATTTTCATCAGAATCGACTTGCTCTTCTACATCATCATCCATATTGTCATAACAAAGTCGGCTTAGGAAAGGGTCATTGATTGTTTGGTTCAAAGTGCTAACTTCATCTTCATCATCGTCATCATTAACATCTTGAGCTAATGATATCGAGTCTGATATATCATCCTCATCCTCGCTTAGTTGGTAGCTAGGATCAGAATCTTCGGTTCCCGCGTCACTCATAGCGCTATCAACACCCATGATAAGGTCTGTTAACTTATCTTTCCCTACCAAGTCTGTCAAGTTTTCATCATGATGGTCAACATACAAACCAATTCTCCTACCGTTTGCAGCCCCATGTTCCAAGAATCTATATATATCCAAATCACATTCTATTATTCTTAACCCCGTGCTTAAAGTGTTCCTCGGAACATGATAACGCTACACGCGTCGTTCGGGGTCAAGGAAACTTCCTTTTCTTCGAGCAAGTTTTATAACACCCTAGGCAGTGAACCTAATCGTTGTAGTGTAGTAATTAGGGTAAGCCACGGGTATTGATATCGTTCTCTAGGGGAATAGGAATGCTAGTGAGAAGTTACTACGCTAAGGTTGAGGTTGAGGAAGATTATTTTTTATCTTTTTATGT
Source organism: Chrysanthemum seticuspe (assembly GCA_019973895.1). Classification (NCBI taxonomy): domain Eukaryota; kingdom Viridiplantae; phylum Streptophyta; class Magnoliopsida; order Asterales; family Asteraceae; genus Chrysanthemum; species Chrysanthemum seticuspe. Next base: position 14,070,772 of record BPTQ01000008.1, read on the forward strand.
TTTTTTAGAAAATGAAAAGGTACGAATCTCGGGTATTGGATTTGGGGGGTTGGTATTGCTACCGATTACTCTACTATTATCTAATTATCTAAGCTAAGGTTGTGATAGTCTATGTCTAATTGATTTGTACTCGTATGATAGTTTAAAGATGTGTTTACTTAGGTTTTACTACTCCTTAATTATCTCCTATTGATGGTTGATTTGTCACGTCCTTATTCCTAGTTGCGTTGTGATTCTAAGGCTATAGGGCGTGCTTGTTTCCCTAACTCTTTGAATTTACCAAAGGGTCTTGTTTACAAATCCTCTAGTGATTTATAGACGCCTACTCTACGGTTGTCCTTGAATACTTTATCCTACAATTACCTAGATAATTATATTCTAAAGTTCACAAAGAAAAGTCAAGCATTAAGTACACAACGAATAATCTAGCGCACTCTAGATCATTAGTCAACTAAGATAAGTATCAACCAATCAATATTCAATAATTAAGTTTCATATTCCCTAAGCAAACACACAAATAAATTAGCCGGACATGGAGAACATGCAAGCATACACACAAATAATCAAAGACATAATTAAATTAATGAAGTAAATACTTATCTTGATGTATAATAGGGTTTAGAACCCTAAAATACTGCACAAGAAAGCCTTGGTTCGGTTTTAGGTTTTTACTCCAAAAGACTACACACAAAAACTGAAAAATTCGGATTCTATATATAAGATTACATCTGCGACGGCGTCACCTTATGTTTTGTGACGCCGTCGTGTCGCCGTCATTAGGGTTTCGTCTTGGCCACGTAAACCTTGCGACGGCGTCACCTTATGACTGTGACGCCGTCCCCTTCAGCTCTGACGCCGTCTTGGCTGCATCTAGGCCGTCTGAGTAGCGACGGCCTATTCCTTTAGAACCTGACGTCGTCCCTTGAAAACATGCAATTTCGCCTCTGACCCGTCGCAAAATTCCTTCCCGACGGCGTCGCAGATATGCAGTGACGCCGTCGCCTTATGTTTCAGCAGCTTTGAGGGTCTCGATTCTGACTTTGGCCATTTTCTTCGTATATTCGCGCCTTTTCGTCCAAATAAGCATCATTCCAGCATTTTGCCTTCAAGATACCTAAAAAGTGAAAAGGAACGATATTAAGCAATAACGGATACAAAAGTGATCGAATAAGGGCTTAAATGACCCCTTAAAAAGGTACCTTTTAAAACCTTATCAAATATCCCTACACTTGGTATTTGCTTGTCCTCAAGCAAATGTGCTTTTAGCCAATTAATTTATAAGTTAGGGGTCATGAAGCATCCATTCAAAACGGTCCACAACACATATAAGCCCCGCAAAAGTCATAACAAGCACGGAAATTACATACTAGCACCTCACATGGGGTGTTTGGATACTCACATCTCTCTCGGGTGTATATAAGAAATATAACAAATCGGAAATGGAAGATAAACACTCATTAACCGGTCCTAGTACATAGATTACCATAGGCTTGAGAATAGATCAAACCTCCGTCGCTTTGGCGTAAGCACCTAGGAAAGACTATCAAAGAGGTCTTTTAAAGGGTTGTAACGTTAGGCTTACGGTAAGGAAATGAAGGGTTTGGTGGGATAGGCTATTTAGTGGTGGATAGTCAAAAATCTCTATGTTGCAAGTATACGAAGAATGGCGTTGCTAAGTCAAGACTCGACACTCTAAAACTCTAGGCAACGAAAATAAACAAACATAATTTAAAAGATAGATGTAGGATGGTAGCCCGTATGGTTTTTTTTTTTTTTTTTTTTTTTTATTTTATTTTTTTTTTTTTTTTTTCATACACTTTTACTCTACCATCCTCTACGGTACATCAAAATGATAGGGATTTATAGACACATCCCTACACTTGAGTTTTTATTATTCTAACACTAATTTGACCCGAATTGAAAAGATCAAAACACTTGGAGTACATTATTATGCAAACAAAGGGAATTTGAGTTTAACGTTCTCTTCCCTATATTTCATAAACTTTAACTTTTCCCATGAATCCCAATCATCCCAAAACTGTATACAAAGGATATGACTCGACTTAGCAACTCATGTAAGCAATCAGATAATTGAACTAAGGGTTTTAGGTGATAACATAAATTTGCACTAAAAGTGAGTGCAATAAAGGGTAGGCTAAGGCGATTTGGGTGTATATTTGGGGGTGGGGTGTAAACAATGCTCTTCATTGATATTCCGGAAACCGAAACATCACGAGAACCGCGAAAAGGATAGGCTCTGAGGGGTTAACTAGGGGTATCGTGTACTAAAGATGAGTACAACGCAAAGGGTGTGGGGGAATTACTCAACCGAGGTGGAAGAAGTAATTATATTACAGGTATCAAACAAGGGTTTATCCTAATGCCTCTTATCATTTAGTTATTCCTAACTACACAAGTGTAGTCTCACTAGCGATCTCGGAATGCATCACAAAACAAGTTCTAGAATCTAATATACTACCGGTTCACACTCTAAGCATTAAAGATGAATGCTTTAATTCCTACTAATCTAAGGGCGATCCTCACATTTTGGGTGGAATTTAGGTGGTAAAGGGTTTTTTTGTGCTAGTCATGCAACTTCCTATCCATGAGACGCTTTTGTTAAGACTAATGGCCCACTCCTATACGTCATGAAAAAATTTTAAATTTGGCTAAAATTACCCTAACCTACATTTTCTCATGGTTTATTACACAAATACACTTGGACAAAGCAAATAGTCAAGGATAAGCATAGTTTCAAAGTTCCCGTTTTATTTTCCCTCCCTACACTTAAACTGAACATTGTCCCCAATGTTCCCCGAAAGTATCAAAGTTATGATAATAGAAGGTAATTAAAAACGAAAGAAACTAATACTCCCCTGATTAGCTCGGTAGGATCCGTAAAAAGTGGTGGTTAAATCTTTTCCAAGAAGAGTTTTTGCGTGAAAGGATCCTTCCAAACTTGTGTAACTTCTTCTTGACAAACTAAACCTGCACACTAGAAGAAAACAAACGAAACCTTCGCGTAAAATCGGCGGTAATAATATACATAAGACTCGATTTAAACTAGGATATAATGCTTGTGGAATGGATGTTTACAGAATTTGTTTTGAAAGTTAAGATCTGGAAAATTCCAAAATTTTACAAGTAGCTCAGAAAACGAGAAAAAGTAAGCTGATGTTTTTATTCCTTCCTGACGCCGTCAGGTTTCAATCCTGACGCCGTCAGGTTATCCTGACAAAAACTGGTCTGCGATTTTCTGGAAAAAATTCTGGAAAATTTACATCTTTAGAATCTGGAAAAACTTCTGCAAAAACATCCATTATGACTCGATACAAGCATTTGACTCGAACAAACAAACATATATATCTTTTAGTTAATTGTTATTCTCATGTTTACGTTTCTTATGAAAACGTGTGTAATCCTCCCTACACTTATCCTTTATGTAAAATACCTTTATATGTAATTAAGACGAGGTTAAAAACAAAATAAAGCATTTTTACAAATTCAAACATGAGGACAAACAATTAATAAAAGATATATGACACTAACAAGCAAACAATTAAGCATGGGTTGCTTCCCACGAAGCGCTTTTCTTTATTTAAGAGTCTTGTAGCTAGACTCGTAGTCCTACTCCTACGTTTTTGCATCACCGCCCTCTTCTTCTAAAACAATGTCCTCATCGTTCATCATTTCAATATTATCCAATTGATAATGCTTCACCCGTTGTCCATTAACAGTGAATTCTCTTCCCTCATGGTCTAGTAACACCACCGCCCCATTGCTCATCTGCTTTCTTACTGAAAAGGGCCCATACCATCTGGATTTGAGTTTTCCCGGAAATAATCTTAGTCTTGAGTTATACAAGAGCACCTTATCTCCTTCCAAAAACTCTTTAGGATTCTTTATTCGTTGATCATGCCATTTTTTTGCTCTTTCTTTGTAGGTGATTGATGATTCGTATGCTTCCAGCCTCAGTTCATCCAATTCTTGGAGTTGTAAGAACCGATTTGACCCTGCTTCAGAATAATCCATATTGCAGGCCTTAATTGCCCAATATGCTTTTTGCTCCAGTTCGATGGGGAGGTGGCATGCCTTTCCGTAAACCAAGCGAAAAGGGGTTGTTCCAATAGGTGTTTTGTAAGCAGTTCTGAATGCCCAGAGTGCCTCATCTAGCTTGAATGCCCAGTCTTTCCTATTCTGGTGGACCGTCTTTTCAAGTATTCGTTTTAATGCCCTATTTGTGTTTTCTACTTGCCCATTTGTCTGAGGGTGATATGCAGTAGAAAACCTATGTGGGACGCCATACTTCTTCATCACCTTTTCCATTTGAGCATTGCAAAAGTGAGTCCCTCTATCACTGATCAATGCTTTGGGAATCCCGAATCGTGCAAAGAGTTTTTTTAGAAAGTGGATAACTACCCTCGCATCATTAGTTCTAAGGGCTTGAGCCTCTACCCATTTGGATACATAGTCGATAGCCACGAGAATGTATTCATTTCCTCCAGAAGATGGAAAAGGTCCCATGAAGTCTATTCCCCAAACGTCAAATATTTCGCAGACTTGGATATAGTTCTGAGGTGACTCATCCCGTCGCGAGATATTTCCTGATCGTTGGCATGCATCACACGTTTGAACTAATTTCTTAACATCTCGAAAAATAGTAGGCCAATAGAATCCGGCATCAAAAACCTTTCGTGCCGTGACATTCACACCATGATGTCCTCCAGATGGTCCTGCATGACATTCTTTCAGAACTCGATCAATCTCTTTACCGGCCACGCAACGTCGAATGATTTGGTCGGGACATATGCGGAAGAGGAAGGGTTCATCCCAGAAGTAATGTTTTAATGTAGTGAAGAACTTTTTTTTATCTTGCTTGGTCATGTAATTTGGCAGAACCCTACTGGAAAGGTAGTTGGCATAATCCGCATACCATGGCTCAATCTCCTTAATGGCCATCAGCCGTTCCTCGGGAAAAAAATCGCGAATCTCGGTGCAGTCTAATTCATCTCTATCAGGGTTTTCCAAGCGTGATAGATGATCAGCAGCGAGATTTTCAGCTCCCTTTTTATCCCGAATTTCAATGTCGAATTCTTGAAGTAATAAGATCCACCTAATGAGCCGGGGTTTAGCATCTTGTTTTGAGAACAAGTAGCGTAAGGCGGAGTGATCGGTGAAAACGACAGTCTTAGAAAGGACGAGATATTGCCTGAACTTGTCGAAGGCAAAAACAACGGCAAGAAGTTCTTTCTCAGTGGTCGTATAATTCTCTTGTGCTACATTCATGGTTTTGCTAGCATAGTAGATTGGTTGAAAATGCTTCTCCTTCCTTTGGCCTAGCACAGCTCCGACAGCATAATCACTAGCGTCACACATGATTTCGAATGGCTGAGGACCAGTCAGGGGTGACCATTATAGGTGCTTGAGTGAGATCTTTCTTTAGTCGGTTAAATGCTTCTTTGCATTCTCCAGAAAATCAAAAGGGGCATCCTTACAAGAAGCTGTGTCATTGGCCGGGCAATTTTTGAGAAGTCTTAATAAACCTTCGATAAAACCTGCGTGACCAAGGCCGTGACATTCACACCATGATGTCCTCCAGATGGTCCTGCATGACATTCTTTCAGAACTCGATCAATCTCTTTACCGGCCACGCAACGTCGAATGATTTGGTCGGGACATATGCGGAAGAGGAAGGGTTCATCCCAGAAGTAATGTTTTAATGTAGTGAAGAACTTTTTTTTATCTTGCTTGGTCATGTAATTTGGCAGAACCCTACTGGAAAGGTAGTTGGCATAATCCGCATACCATGGCTCAATCTCCTTAATGGCCATCAGCCGTTCCTCGGGAAAAAAATCGCGAATCTCGGTGCAGTCTAATTCATCTCTATCAGGGTTTTCCAAGCGTGATAGATGATCAGCAGCGAGATTTTCAGCTCCCTTTTTATCCCGAATTTCAATGTCGAATTCTTGAAGTAATAAGATCCACCTAATGAGCCGGGGTTTAGCATCTTGTTTTGAGAACAAGTAGCGTAAGGCGGAGTGATCGGTGAAAACGACAGTCTTAGAAAGGACGAGATATTGCCTGAACTTGTCGAAGGCAAAAACAACGGCAAGAAGTTCTTTCTCAGTGGTCGTATAATTCTCTTGTGCTACATTCATGGTTTTGCTAGCATAGTAGATTGGTTGAAAATGCTTCTCCTTCCTTTGGCCTAGCACAGCTCCGACAGCATAATCACTAGCGTCACACATGATTTCGAATGGCTGAGACCAGTCAGGGGTGACCATTATAGGTGCTTGAGTGAGATCTTTCTTTAGTCGGTTAAATGCTTCTTTGCATTCTCCAGAAAAATCAAAAGGGGCATCCTTAACAAGAAGCTGTGTCATTGGCCGGGCAATTTTTGAGAAGTCTTTAATAAACCTTCGATAAAAACCTGCGTGACCAAGAAAGCTGCGAATGGCTTTTACGGTAGTAGGATAGGGGAGTTTGGAAATCGCTTCAATTTTTGCCCTATCGACCTCAATTCCACTCCCAGAGACTTTATGCCCTAAAACAATTCCTTCTTTTACCATGAAATGACATTTCTCCCAATTCAAAACCAAATTGGTTTCCTCGCACCGTTTCAACATCTTTCTAAGGTTGGAAAGACAGATGTCGAATGAATTCCCAAATACCGAGAAATCGTCCATGAAGACTTCCATGCTGTCCTCAATCAGTTCGTGGAAAATGGCCATCATACATCGCTGAAAGGTAGCGGGTGCGTTACATAACCCGAAGGGCATTCGCTTGTAGGCAAACGTCCCGTAAGGACATGTAAATGTAGTTTTTTCCTGATCTTCAGGGGCAATGGGAATTTGGAAGTATCCTGAAAAGCCATCAAGGAAACAATAGTATTCATGCCCGGCTAACCTTTCGAGCATTTGGTCGATGAATGGTAGGGGAAAATGATCTTTTCGAGTAGCATCATTCAACTTTCTGTAGTCAATACAGACACGCCATCCAGTAACTGTTCTTTGCGGCACCAACTCGCCCTTCTCATTTTTTACAACCGTCATTCCTCCCTTTTTTGGAACCACTTGGACCGGGCTGACCCATGGGCTATCTGATATGGGGTAGATGAGACCTGCGTCTAGAAGCTTAATGACCTCTTTTTTCACTACTTCCTTGATGTTAGGGTTTACCCGTCTTTGTGGCTGAACGGTTGGTTTGTAATTTTCCTCCATGAGGATTTTGTGAGTACAGAATGTAGAATCAATTCCCTTGATGTCGGCAACACTCCATGCAATCACCCCCTTGTATTCTTTTAAGACTTCTAAGAGCTTCTCTTTCTGACTAGTGGTTAGCGAAGAGCTTATGATGACAGGAAGCTGGTCTTCTCCTTGAAGGAAGGCGTATTCCAGGTGACTCGGGAGATCTTTTAGTTCCAGGGTAGGGGGCTCTTTGATTGATGGTTTTAGCTTGTTTTCCTGTTTCTGAAGCTCAATAGGTTCAATTTCATCCTGACGCGGATAAAAAGAAACAGCTCCGACCATTTCCATTTCTTGGTTGTCGTATATTTCGTTGTTATCATTATTCATGAATTCGTTTAATAGATGCTCATCAATGCAGCCATCTATGTCATCAACAAATTCATCAACTTCCTCAACTAAATATACCGGATGACCGCAGGAGGAGGAATGCCTCATAGAATCCTTAATGTCAAAGGTTAAGCTTTCTGACCCTACTCGTAAAGTGAGTTTGCCATCATGAACATCAATGATGGCACGAGCTGTAGCTAAGAAAGGTCTGCCAAGGATTATTGGGACAGAGTTATCTTCCTCCATTTCTAAAATTACGAAATCGACTGGGAACTTGAATTCTCCTACCCTTACGAGAACATTCTCACAAACTCCAATGGGATATTTGATTGATCGATCAGCCAATTGGATACTCATCCTAGTGGGTTTCAGTCCTGGATATCCGAGTTTAAGAAACATGGAGTGAGGCATTAGGTTAATGCTTGCCCCAAGATCAGCCAAGGCGTTTTTCATCGAAAGTGCCCCTATAGAGCAAGGAATGGTAAAGCTGCCCGGATCTTCCTTCTTCTTGGGCAGGCTTTTCTGGATGATAGCCGAACATTCTTCTCCTAATGATATCAACCCTTCAAGCTTCTTCCGATTAGATATCAATTTCTTGAAGTATTTACTATGTTTAGGGATGTGATAAAATACATCGAGGAGTGGTATGTTGACGGATGTTTGTTTCAAATAAGACAATATTCTTTCATTGTCTTCTTCAGCCTTTTGGTTTTTTAGACGAGAGGGATAGGGAATTCGAGCGAGAGTTGGTCGTTGGGCTGGTGCTGGTGTTTGCGGCGGAGGATCATGAGGAGTTGAAAGTGGTTCAGGAATTGTCTCATTTCCTAACACGGGTCCTTGTGTGGTGGGGGTCTGGTTAGGATGTGGGGGGTCCTTGGTAGTGGTTCCTGACCGAGTGGTGATTGCGCAAGTGGGATCGTGAGGGGCTGGGCCAGATCCACCTATTCTTTCGTGAAGGTTGGTGAATTGACTTTCTAATTCAGCTTGTTGCTCTCGGATAAACTCCCCAAGTCCTTTTAAGAGTGTATTCCCTTCCATGGTAAACTGCCCGAGTTCTTCTTCAAAGAGGTCACGGGTGGAGTATTCAGATCCTTCCCTTCCTTCAGTTTTCCATTCTAGATTGCCCCAAGGATCACATTCATCGTTTTGATAGAACGCGAGGAGTGAGGGGTCATCATAGATGTCATGACTAGAAAGAAGTACGCTCTCTTGGAGGGCGTCATCGCATTCATCGCTCTCGTGTGGCGCTCCACAAACGTCACATATGAGGTATGGGTTAATTAGCCTTTTTGGTTCAGGCGATCCATTGAGATAAGCTAACTTCTTTTGTGCTTTCTCGATCCGATCATCGAAGGATAGCTCTTTACTTAAGAAAGTAGAGATGCTTAACGCATTCGTTGGTTTGTCCCAATGGCTGTCCTGGTATTGAATGTATTCCTCAATTTGGTTCCACCCTTCTTCCGCAGTGAGGTTCGCTATTCTTCGGCCAGTTGAGAAATCAATCCCTTTTTGATCCTTCCGGGAGACACTGTCGTAAAAGATTTGAACAAGCAACCAAAGGTCGATACCGTGGTGTGGGGCTTGCTGAATAAGATCTTTATAACGACTCCAGGAGTCGGTGATAGATTCTTCATCTGTTTGATGGAAGTGCAGAATTTTGCTCCTAACTGCTGCAATTCTTCCAGGGGGAAAGAACTTTTTTGTGAACTTGGTTGAGAGTTGTTCCCATGTGAAAATAGACCTTGGAGGGTCCTTTGGTGGATGAGTTAACACCTGGAGCTTTCCTCATGATGAGATGATAAAAGGTTAGTAAGATAGAGGCTTCTAGTTGCTGAGAATTAAGTTGTAGATGGTGACTTAGAAGTCCTAACAAGATGGTTTATAAAAGGAAGGATTTGGCAAGTGCATTCAAGGCTTGACCAACTAAGATAATTTGAAATGTACTGAATTGCAGAATGGAGTTAATTGGAAGAACTAGTCATGTGTAGACTTCAACTGAGAACACGTACGTTAAGTCATGTAAAGTTTAATAGAATCAACCAGTTCGGAACTTACGTGAACGGTTTAGGAAGGAAAATATTTGGTAGAACAATCCTGAAGATTCAGTGGTAGATGTTGAATTAAGAGTCGTTGATCTTCGGAGATAGAATGATTGGAAAATAGTAGAGTAGTACTCCTTTCGAGGTCCACAATTGAGTAGGTGGTTTCCTGGGAGGTTCCAGATAAAAGTGTACCCTTGTTGAGAGTTGGTTCAAGTGTTTTTTCAAGAAAGGGGGACCTTCTTAACGTCGTCAATCCTCGTTTTAAGACGTGAAGGTAGTTTGTCTACTTCTTAGATAGTGGCTGAGGACCTCAGCAATATTTCTAGAATAAGTCGTTCGGGGTGTGGTGCCATAGTTGG